>JAQFVV010006363.1:2292546-2497546 GCA_028023455.1 Epiperipatus broadwayi | reverse complement strand
TGTTTCAAAAAAAGCAGTAATTGATTGATTAAATTTCTACTCAGTCTGGAGAATTTATGAATACAAAAAGTAATTTTAAAATATATAAAAATGAAGCATTAAAAGAATTGAATATCTCATGTTTTATAAAATGGTGCAATAATATTTGATAACAATGTAAAAAAAGTATAAACTTGCACTAGTAAGGAAAGTTATAGAAGAAAATAAAAATCTCAAGTGTGTATATAAGATCTTGCTATTGGGAGAATACTTATTTTTGCAATAAGAAAAAAAAAGATGGAACAATTGCTAAAAAGTCAGATGACATTATGGAATGTGTAGAAGAAATCTATCAAGAATTATATAACAATAAAATACAAGTACTTCCTATAATTTTTATATCATCTGAATTATCCATGATTTTAAATGGTAGTGAGACATGCAATTAAATGCATGAACATGGAAAAAACTCTAGGTAATGATGGAATTATAATCAGTGTTTTAATGGAGGCAGGTGAACAAATATATATATATTTTTACAAAATTATATTTCAAATGACTAATTGATAAATATGAATCTGATAATTGGAAGAATGTGGTATTAATATTAATATTTAAAAAGGTTATAATGAATATATTAACCAAGATAATTACAACTTGTCTACAGAAAATATTGGGTTTTAACCAACAAAA
The DNA here is from genome assembly GCA_028023455.1 of Epiperipatus broadwayi. Lineage (NCBI taxonomy): Eukaryota > Metazoa > Onychophora > Udeonychophora > Euonychophora > Peripatidae > Epiperipatus > Epiperipatus broadwayi. The sequence continues at coordinate 2,496,874 of JAQFVV010006363.1, read as the reverse complement.
AAGATGGATTTAAAAGTTATTTTAGCATAATGGATCATATCTAAGTATTTTGAGAGGTTAGAGAAAAGACAAATGATTATGATTTGCCATTATGCTTTGGATTTGTAGATTATGAAAAGGTATTTGGCTCTGTAAGTATTTCTTTACTGATTAAAGCATTGGATCATAACTGTATAAACCCAGGATCTTATCATATTTTGAAGAATATTTAAAAAATGCAATAACAACAAACTAGATTACATAATGTAATAAGAAGATTAATATTGAGAAGGTGTGGTTACTCCATGACTCCAAAAGGTTTTACTGCATGACTAGAAGTATTTTATCAATTAAAATAGAAGCTTAAGGAATAAAAGGAAATGGAGAGTATGTAAGTCATTTAGATTTTGTATATGAAATAATGTTTTTTTTTTGTTTTTTTTTTTTTTTGCAAATAACATTTCAGAGCTCTAGGAAATGTTGCAAGAGTTATCAGATGTAAAAAAAAAAAAGAAGTACTAAAAGGAAATATTAAAAAAAAAAAAAAAACTAATGTTCAATTTTTTTTTTCCAAAGATAAAAATAAAGATTGATAATGATGAGTTAGAAGATGTTAACAACTACAAATATATTGGTCAGATTATTAGTACAGATGAAAACATAATGGATGGAATTAGTCATAGAAGTAAATTTGAATCAAGTTCTTTTGGTAGAAATTACTTAATACTAAAAGAAATTATGCCTATATGTTTGAAAAAGAAAATTTTAAAAATTTGTTTTACCATTTTTTTATTATGGACCAGAAAGTTGGACACTTAACAGAATATCAATACAGAGATTTCAGATTACTCAAATAATCATATTCATGTTAGAATTAATAAGAAAAGATCAAATATGAAATACATGGCTAAATCAACAAATGGGTGTTACTGACATCATTGAAAAAATCAAAAGAATGGTGGAGTTAGGCTAGACATATTGCTAAAAAAGATGATAACGGCATTACGATTACAATTTTAGACTGGATTCCAAGTGATTGAAAATTACAAAGAAAGTGATCACATATAGGATGGATAGTTGAAATAAAGAAATATGTGAGAGTGATGTGGAGAAGAGAGGCTAAATATCAGAAAAGATAGATTGAATATGTAGAGATTTTAATACTGCAGTGGATTGATAATGGTTAACAATGATGATGATGATGATGATGATGTTGATGAATTAGATACATATTTTAAATTATATTGTTTAATACATTCAAATATTAAGATATGTAATCTAATTATATATTGTAATTATGTATTATTTTATATGGTAAATTTAGATATATACATTAAAATAATGTTTAACATTAAATATATTTAATAATGCAGTAGTCATAACTAATTTTAATAAAGAGATCTACATTCTATGTATATTTGCTGTGAAATTGTTTTAATATCTCAACAATATTTTGTTGAGTATGGAAGATACTCTCAAAACAAACATTAATATTGATATTTAATTTTAAAACTACAGTGAATATATATATATATATATATATATATATATATATATATATATATATATAACAGTTTTATATATATATATATATATATATATATATATATAAAACTGTTACATTCAAAACAAACATTAATATTGATATTTAATTTTAAAACTACATGTATTTATATTATATTGTTTAGAATTGCACAGATTGCCATTTTTTTTATTGTTAAACATGTTAACAGTTTTAGTTACACCTCAACATTTAATTTCTATATAAAATCTGTATTTTATATTTAAACTCAATAAATTGGGCTTGATTTTTTTAGACATTTAATTTTACCAATGAAAAACATTTAAAAATAACTTTATTTGAATTTTTCAAGTATTGAAATAAGCTATAATAAAAATGGAAATATTCACAAATTTATTGGAAAACCAGTTAATAACAACAGAATCACAAACTGAAGAAGCACAAGACACAAATACTCAATACAAAACCAATCAAAAGAATGATTCAAAAGCCACCAAAACAAATAAAAAACAAATGGAAATAATACAAAACAGTAAAAATAAACAATGTAAAGTTCCAATAACACCACAACAAAAACACTGAATGTCAGAGGCATTAATTCAATAGCAAAAATATACAAGCTCAACAAATGGATTAGCATCATACAACCACAAATATTAAGAGACCTAGAAACAAAAAAAATGTAATGGATCACAAATTAATCCAGCCACATACATAGACAAACAACGTTTTTTCACATACTCCAGAGCTACATCATAGCCTTCAGCTGGCACAAGCATATTTATAACCTCAAACTGCAAATTTCCAAGCTTCAAAATCAATTGCCTTGACTCACATCTCCTAATCACTACATTCCAGCATTAAATATGTTAAGCATATTTTAAAAAAAATAATTAATAAGCAAACAGATTAACCAATAATTCTAATATGAATTTAAACATAAAATGGTGATATTTAATAAAAGTATGAGTTGCTAGATTTAAAAGATCTGTTCAAGTCTGCCGACCAAGTGAATCAAATCACTAATAATTTTCTCAATATCTATATTTGAAAATATGTTGAAACGCTTAACTTTAAAAGTAGAATTAAGTGCAGAAGATCAGTATATTTTGGAATATTTTATTACATAGAAATTGGAAACATTAAATAGATATTTTAATTACAGAAGTTTTTCAGACATGACAACTTTATTTTTAAAAAAATAAGAGGTTTAAAATCAAATTAAAATGTTAATTTTTAACGCTGGTTTAATATTTCTGCTTATCATTTAAATAATAAAGAAATAACTATCTTATGTGATTGTATACTGCCAGTAATACATTTACTATTTAATTTGTTTACTACTTGAATAATAATAACAGCCTTTAAACGATTAACTAAAACTACTTTCTGATTTCTATCGCCAATGTTGATTCGTTAATTTATTTTGTTCTGATTGTTATCCCTAGATTTAAATGTGGATAGATAAATTAATATAATCTGGATATCGTAGGCTTGGAACAATGCTATATAAAAATGTAGACTTTAATAACTTATGATGAACATTTTCATTTAAACTCTACATGTCATGCTTTTGGAATTATCTCATAGTCATGGAGCCATGTAAAACTCATTGATTTAAAAGTGCTTATAATAACTAAAATACACAGATATAATTACATCTATGGAATTCGGCTGTAATTTATAATTATTACTTTGTATAATGTGTATTTATTGTTCAAGACATTTTTACATTGATATCACTGATAACATTTAGTTTTCTAAAAATGTTGTACACTTTAATTTATGTATTTAAGCAAGAATGAATTAATTTTAATTTTTATTGTTATATGAACTTATATGTGAGGTTCATGTTTTATATTTTTCCTATGTTTAAATTAAATTCATGGGTTTGAATAAAATATTAATTCAATGGAATAGCAATTGCGGAAAAGCTTAAGAATTACTAATAAATTTATGGTGTGTGTCAACCTCTAATGAAGTGTCTTACGAGTCTTTCCAGTGTTCTGTTCCTATACTCATGTCACTTATATTACATTGTTACTATGTTAATATTTTAAGTAAGATAATTCAGTATATTAGTTGTTCTTATTATTGAAACACTTTTCATTATGTATGAACCGACATCTGCTAAATTCTGGTATTTTTTCTGAATTGTCAGAATAACTGATGAGGATGATTTTTGCACTTTAACTATGAAGTAAATATTAAGATTGTTTTATAATGTTAAATAACATTTGTCTGTGGTGGTGGTTAATCTTCACATTAATTAGTTGCCACTTTCTGTATGTTTACACTCATTCCTCTGCTGGTGGTTAATCCATGGAAGTGTGTAATTATATTTGTTGCTTCATGGTGGTGTATAAACCCACAGGGTACTCAGTGTTGTATCATTTTTATGTGTAGATTAATGCATCCACAGGAATATCATTTTACTTTATAAATGTAAATTTGAGCAAAGTATTTTGTATTATTATGCTAAAATCATATTCTTCCATTTATAAGTATAACTTATAAGTTGAGTCATAAAGTGTAGCAGGGCATCTTATCTAAATTACATTCATAATGATTAACTATTTGTTAATTAATATTTTATCTGGCTCAGTTGGTTAGAGCGTTACCTTAAATTTCAATAATCAAGAATCTAAGGACCCAGGTTCAAATCCCATGCTAGTACTGTCACTGGTCAGGCCAGCAACACCTGAAGAAGAGGGGAGAAAAATACCTCTCGAAACGTTGTGCATATACTAATCTGTTTGCTGTGATATTACTAACAGTTAGTGCATATACTAACCTGTTTGCTGTGATATTATTAACATTTGTTTGCTGTGATATTACTAACAGTTGGTTCATATACTAACCTGTTTGCTGTGATATTACTAACAGTTGAATGCATTTGGAATATTTAACTAAAAATTAAACTTTTCTAAAGACATTCAACACACATATTAGATGATGGAAATAGTCCAATATAAAAATACAGATATATATATATATATATATATATATATATATATATATATATATATATATATATATATATATATATATATATATATATATATATATATATATATATATAAATTGATATTTTCCAATTATCAGGTCACAGAAGGGTTTAAAATAATTTAAGTTTTAAATATTTAAAATGTTGTTATTTCATAATTTTTAAATGTGCATGATATATATATATATAATTATAATTGAAATAATATTTTTAAACGGTTTATAAACAATTCAAACAATCTTTAAATCCGCAGAAGTACTTTCGGTTACTTTCAAACCTGCCTCAACTGCTATTAAATTCAAAAACTAAAAGCGGAAGCAAACGTCATCAATTCAAATTCCACGAATCTCGTATTTTAATGTTAGAAGCTTGTCGATTTATCAAATGTGTTTTATTCCTGTTTATAAAAATTGCCTCTTTAATTTTTCTTTTACTATGGTTTCTCTCTTCATGAAGAATTTTCACATTTTCAAAATTAAATTTAAATTTATGTTTACATGTTTTTTCATGATCAAAGAAAACTGAAGAAGATATTAAATCACCATTATTTTTATTTTTTACACGCTTATATAACAATTCGTGTTCCTTCAATCTTTTCTCAATGTTGCACCTAGATTCACCTATATATGATAGCATACAATCACAAAAAATTTGATATATGACATTACTTTTTTGCTTGATAGGAATGACATCCTTAGAATTATTAATTAATTTGTTAATATTGTTTGGAACGTAGAATGATACATTAAATACATTCTTATATAAATCCTTAAAAAATTTTACTTGTGGATTTGAAATAAATGGAATAGATATCCATTTTTTATTATTAATCTTCATTTCTTTTAAATTATAATTTTTTTTTAAATTGACTTAAAGTATTGTTTATTGGTTTCATTGTATAACCAACATCATGCAATTCCTTGGCAAATATCTCAATATTTTTCAATTTATCACTTTAGTAACTTGACATAATTTTTCATTTCGAAACAAAAAAGATTTAAAACTTGCCATCTTATGCATCATTGGTACTTTTGATTTAAAATTTATATATCCTCTTTTTTGCAATGGCTTAATTATTAGTTTATAATTTAATATACTGTTATCTCTTGTGATCATTTAATCTAAATAGTTAATCTTATAATCCTGTTCTTTTTCAATAGTCCATTTCAAGCCATTCAATTTATTTAATTCCTCTATAAGCAAATTTATACTATTAATGTTTCCACAGACAAAAACATCATCCACATATCTTTTGTAAATTTTAATATCTCCAAAAATACACATATTTAAAATATTACTCTCATATGTAGATAAAACGAAATTGCAAACTTGTGCAACTACAGGCAATCCCATAGGCCAACCTTTGGTCATTTTATAATATTGACCTTCAAAAGATGCAACAATGTTATCATTAAAAAATTTTAAAGAGTCAATGATAAATTTTATCATATATTTACAAATATTTTTATTTTTTAATGCATGTTCAATTATTTTTATGGAATTCATTCTATAAAAATAATTGAACATGCATTAAAAAATAAAAATATTTGTAAATATATGATAAAATTTATTATTGACTCTTTAAAATTTTTTAATGATAACATTGTTGCATCTTTTGAAGGTCAATATTATAAAATGACCAAAGGTTGGCCTATGGGATTGCCTGTAGTTGCACAAGTTTGCAATTTCGTTTTATCTACATATGAGAGTAATATTTTAAATATGTGTATTTTTGGAGATATTAAAATTTACAAAAGATATGTGGATGATGTTTTTGTCTGTGGAAACATTAATAGTATAAATTTGCTTATAGAGGAATTAAATAAATTGAATGGCTTGAAATGGACTATTGAAAAAGAACAGGATTATAAGATTAACTATTTAGATTTAATGATCACAAGAGATAACAGTATATTAAATTATAAACTAATAATTAAGCCATTGCAAAAAAGAGGATATATAAATTTTAATTCAAAAGTACCAATGATGCATAAGATGGCAAGTTTTAAATCTTTTTTGTTTCGAAATGAAAAATTATGTTGTTACCAAAGTGATAAATTGAAAAATATTGAGATATTTGCCAAGGAATTGCTTGATGTTGGTTATAAAATGGAACAAATAAACAATACTTTAAGTCAATTTAAAAAAAAAATATAATTTAAAAGAAATGAAGATTAATAATAAAAAATGGATATCTATTTCATTTATTTCAAATCCACAAGTAAATTTTTTTAAGGATTTATATAAGAATGTATTTAATGTTTCATTCTACGTTCCAAACAATATTAACAAATTAGTTAATAATTCTAAGGATGTCATTCCTATCAAGCAAAAAAGTAATGTCATATATCAAATTTTTTGTGATTGTATGCTATCATATATAGGTGAATCTAGGTGCAACATTGAGAAAAGATTGAAGGAACACGAATTGTTATATAAGCGTGTAAAAAATAAAAATAATGGTGATTTAATATATGCTTCAGTTTTCTTTGATCATGAAAAAACATGTAAACATAAATTTAAATTTAATTTTGAAAATGTGAAAATTCTTCATGAAGAGAGAAACCATAGTAAAAGAAAAATTAAAGAGGCAATTTTTATAAACAGGAATAAAACACATTTGATAAATCGACAAGCTTCTAACATTAAAATATGAGATTCGTGGAATTTGAATTGATGACGTTTGCTTCCGCTTTTAGTTTTTGAATTTAATAGCAGTTGAGGCAGGTTTGAAAGTAACCGAAAGTACTTCTGCGGATTTAAAGATTGTTTGAATTGTTTATAAACCGTTTAAAAATATTATTTCAATTATAATTACAATATTATTTTTAATTAACGGATATTTTTATTTATTTTACATATATATATAATGCACATACAAATAAGTTGTTAATCATTTTCTAAAAAAAAAATAACTGTAATGAAAAATTGCATGATTTTTGTAAAAAAAAAAAAAAAATGTATTTCAAACAATGGCTAGTGTAAGGTAAGATGTTTTTAATTAGTTACCTTGACTGGAGATCTATTGTACTTAAGAGCGGGCAGTGTTAAGATTCAATTTGGAAGTAATATCAAAATTTCATTTAAAAAAAGATAAATTTCATAAATTAATTACTTATATTTTTGTATAAGATTATTTTAAAACATTATAGGATAATGGTTAATCTACAAATACAATTTTTAATCTGTTGTAATAAAAAGTTGGGCATTGTTCAGAAAATTTTAATAAATATAATCAGTTTGGAATGTTAAGAATTTAATTAGTAGGTTAAAAATATTAGATTACCTGGAATTATTTTTAATACTGCATATTCCAGATATTTTCGAGAAAACATGTGAGCAAACATTAAAACTGGGGACATATTTAAGAGATGTGTTTGCTATTCACTATTCACTCTTTTATAGAATTATTTTGTGAACACTACTGTTATTATTATACATTTTTCATCACCAAAATTTCTAGTTATTTCACTACTCATCACTATAAAATTTTCAAAAAAAAAATATATGGCGATGATTTGCAATTTAATTACCATGCAATATATAGCCTGTTTAAAAAAGTATTGCAATCTCCAAAGAAAAAATAAAAGGATCAATCATTTTCAGTATTTACATTGATAATATGTGTGGCCAAGGCTACCCCAATGACGAACTCACCTCTTCTGGTATAACACCAATTCCCATAATGATATAAACTACTGTCCTGATTGATCTGTTATTTTACTGATTCCAAAGCTTCAATCTTAATTACTCACTAATGAAATGACATGCATTTGAACTCTCATTTAAAGTATGTACTCAAAAATCCAGAGACTGCAGCATAAAATTCTCTCAGTAAATGGTATGACTTTATTTATCAAGATATCTAGTCTTTGGTGACTGTAAATGATAACTCATATGTTTAATATAATATTGTTTTTATTAGATTTAAAATAAGTAATTTGTAAATAATGTCAAAGTTAATGTGATACTTTTTGCATTTTTTAATTTCTTTATGAATGAGTTTTTGACTTTATAAATATAATAGAGTTTGATTTAAATAATTAATAGATCTTATGTTAATTTATATAATTCAGACCATTATGAACAAAATATTTGTTAATATTTCAATTTTTATGCTATTTTTTTAATCAGAAAGTTTCATAATTCACTGCTATTAGTCATGGCAGCAGTCAAAAAAGAAAACAATAAAACTCTTATTTAGAAAAATAAATGATGAATTTCATAGACAACTATTTTCTTAATAAAATTTATATAGAATGCTTAAAATATTTAATAATATGTGTATACAAGGAATATTAAAGTGTAAAAAATCAGATTCCTGCAGTCTATCATTGCTTACATCATGTAAATTGTGTTTTGTGATGGATACATGTGCAATAATACAGCCAATTGTATGTCCACTGTATGTTTTATGTAGCTTTGGTTTTACCACATTGAACTGTGCCTTAGAAAACCATATAGATCTGCATAAGTTGGGAAAGTTAATTTAATTCTTATACAATATCATTATCTCTGAAGATTGTTTTTTATATAAATATTTTGATGGTGTTTACTTTTGTTGGTATATTGCTCTAGAGAAATATAATGGTCTAAATCAACTTTTCACTTAGATCTTATCTTGTGGAACTCATCCATGTAGGACCAGTACTTTTTTATGTAATTTTGTTCTGTAGATTTATATTATTTATATGGGTTTTTTGATGAACTTAGTAATAAATAAACTGAATTATTATATTTCTTAAACTAAATTATCTGCCATTTTTTTACTTAGTAATTGTAAGTCTCATAATTTAAGCTGAGCTGACATCAGAAGCAATTATTATATCAAAATATATCCATATTATTATATATTCATTCACACAAAATAAATTTTCCAAACTGATAGACTAGTTTTATGGTGAACTCAAGTGTTTGAATGTATGTGTGTTTGGTACAATATATATATGTCAACAGATGGCCTTCTACCAAAAACACCGTCAAACATATGTTTACATAAACGTCAGAGGAAGCATTCACTATCTCTAACTTTAATTCCACTTTCAGATCATGATTTCAAGCTATTTGCTATCATCAGTGAAAGACAGAGAGATAGATAGATAGATAGATAGATAGATAGATAGATAGATAGATAGATAGATAGATAGATAGATAGATAGATAGATAGATAGATAGATAGATAGATAGATAGATAGATAGATAGATAGATAGATAGATAGATAGATAGATAGATAGATAGATAGATAGATAGATAGATAGATAGATAGATAGATAGATAGATAGATAGATAGATAGATAGATAGATAGATAGATAGATAGATAGATAGATAGATAGATAGATAGATAGATAGATAGATAGATAGATAGATAGATAGATAGATAGATAGATAGATAGATAGATAGATAGATAGATAGATAGATAGATAGATAGATAGATAGATAGATAGATAGATAGATAGATAGATAGATAAAGTTTCCAATGAGGCATTGAAAGTAATTTAAGTAAAAATTAATTTTCAAATTCTTAAAAATTAAATTTATTGAAATATTTTGGACATTTTTTTCTATATTGTTATATCACTTGAATGTGTAAATATTTCATAATTTTTATTAATTGAGTTACATATAAAAGTAAATAACAAATGTTTTTACATATGTTTTTTTAATATAACAATAAATGTATTAAAATAAACTAATCACAGATATATTTAACCAGTGTAAATAACTAAAGAAAAATGACATTTTTCAAGTCAGGCATAAATAATATCATGCAGAAATATTTAAAAAACATTAAAAATAATTCTATGACATATATATATAAAAGAAAAACATTAATGGTAAATATAATATATATATATATTAAAAATAATTCTATGACATATATATATAAAAGAAAAACATTAATGGTAAATATAATATTATACTCAAAATTCTTTTGTAGGCAAGTTGCAAATATGGCCATAAACAGCTTATGGAAATATACATAACATTAAGTTAAAAATTTGAAATTTAGTTAAAGCTGACGAGGATTACCATGTAATCGAAAGTGCTACAAAAGAATTTAGAATATAATATTGTATTTACCATTATTTTTTACTCCTTTATATTGTGCCCTATATATATATATATATATATAAAAATAATCAATCATATATATATATATATATATATATATATATATATATATATGATTGATTAAGGATTTAAAAATACAGAATAAAAATTAATTCTAATTAATCTGGCTCACCTGATCACTATCTTTTTATCAATCCAAGATAAAATTAACATATATTTTTTTTTAATTTTTATTGAATTATAATTCTAGATATGGTTAGGATTAAATTCAAGTTTAGGAAGTCTTTATAACCAAGATTGCATTGTATTTAAATAAGTTAGTAATTACTTTAGTTCTCAATAAAAGTTATAAAAACAAATTTTACTGTATTAAATAGTTTATTTACATAGGAGTAACTCTATTTGTAATATATGAAGGGAAATAACCCTTCAGTCTTGAACTTAATCATTAATTTTACAGAATTCACCCGTGAGCATTATTTTAAAAAGCATAAGTAGACCACTTATGTTTAGAACTTATCATTTTATAAGCCAATCATTAATCACTGAGCTGAGATCAATGCTTTAACCTAATGTGTACCTGAATTATATACAGAATAAATGAGATTATACAATTCATTTGTTAAGTTATTATTCAACACATATTATGTTAAAGCATTTATTTCAACATGATAAACAAAGTTGGCTTACTTAACACTATTCTCTAAGCATAAGTGTTCTAGTAATGGTTTTTAAACTAATGTTCATAGTGGAGTGAAAATAAATTTGTGAAAAATTATATAGTTCACGTTTATCTTCCTTCTCTATATTACATAGGTAGTTAGCACTATATAGATAGACTATGTATTGCAATATATTTCAACATTTAATATTTCTAATCACATGTGTTTAAAATTTAAGATTCTCTCTTTTACTATACAATTAATAAGTTTATGCAATTCATTTCTTATGTTATAATTCAGAGACACAATTGATTAATGACATGATCTTTGACTTATATAAATAATAAGTTCTATGCATAGCTGCTTCATTTATGCTTTTTAAACTAATGATCATGGGTAAGTGCATGTAAATTCATAAAAAATATATTTTTTTAATTTTTATGAAATGAATAATAGAATTATAAATAACATTATAAAAATATGTAGATAGTAGAATTTGAACTAATAATGTTTCTGTCTAATCATCTGCCCCACTTCATTTCAAATAACTCCTACATAAGATCACATCAATGACAAAAAGCCACATAATTACCAATCCAGGTATTTTATGCAGAACCCAGCATTCATCAGTTAGGTGAAAACATTATCTTCCACACTTATATATAATCCGTGCTTGGTTTTTATTTAGATAGCAATTTCTCAAACTTTAATGGACAGGCTTCAATATTCTCATTCTTTAAATAATATCAACCATGCATTTTATTGAATAATAATTGGCAATGGAGTGCTCAATGTCCTTATTGAATTTGATATGTAGTCATACCCATGTAGACATTAATTCAATGTAATTCCTCATATTATTGATCTTTACATATCCATATATATTAATAGGAGATGGCTGTTCTGAACTTATACTAAAATATATTCTATTCAACAAGCAATATGTAATTCTAAGGCAATATGTAAATTTCTTATACTAAATGTTTATATATGCAAGTAGAGAGATATGACCGGAGGTACGTTTTCACATCAAATCTAGGATTTAACTAATTTTAAAACTGCTAGGTTTATGCAGATATATCTCTATTAATATTCTTTAATCTTCATTGCTTTTTCAAAAAAAAAATTTTTTTTCAAAATAAAAAGAAATTAAAAACATTTAACTTACATTTTAAAATAGTTATATTTATAACTGTCATTAATATTCTGGTTTCATATTAATATGTCAATTTTGTCAGAAAAAAGAGGGTTAACTGTCAAACAATTCTAAATGTAATGTAATTAGACTCACATTGTTAATTTTATATAAAAGCAAATTAACATTTCTTTGTATTTTTGCTTTTAAATTCTTGTATTTAAAGAAACATCTTATTAATGATCTTGTTTCTTTCCTTTAGTTTTAAATTACTTCTCTGACATGTAAAAATCAATTAGTAGGCTTTGTATGTATTTTTTAAATGAATTCTTAGTTTAGTATTTATTTTATGAAAACAAATTCTTTATTTTTCTACGTTTAATCAAAAAAAACATCTATATATATATAAATTTTTCTTTATTTTTTTAGTTATTAATAATATATTTTTTGTTGAGAAACGACAACATTTTATTTTATTATTCTCCTTGTATTTTTTTAAATATTTTCACTTTTAGGTTAATTATTATAGATTAAACATCAACTTTGTCATTTGTGATAGCATTTGATTAAAAAACAGCAAGCCATGTGATCATCTTGAAACGGGTCAATATTTCTAAACATAGACTTGGTAGATTTTTTTAAATTGCTATAAGACATTTTCATTATCGTTGTCATTTTTTTAACACTTAATAAGACCTGAACTCATAAATATAATGCAAAAAAAGAATATGTACAACTAGTAAACATTTACAAGTCCATTACATTATAAATCTGTCACATTATTAAAGTTAAAAAGAACATAAATAGCTGTATATGTTGTCTGTGTGTATAATCTTTATAGCCATTCTTAAATGAGTATGACAATTATAATATTAGAGAAAATGATTGAAGAACAGAAAGAAAAGAAACAAAGAATTAAAACTGAAATTTGTGATGTTTACATAAACTAATCTAATAAATCATTGTTGTCAACATTATCACATTCAGGTCCATTTGCCATTACTAAATGCTGCCTTGCTTTCTCCTACTTATTTGTCTTCTTTTTTCTCCTTTTTACTTCTTATTTTTGTTAGTATTATTACTGTGAAAGATTTGAAAAAAAATATATAATTGTCAATTTTCATTATTTTTTTTTAAATTTTAATGACACTCTAAATGAAATCTGTGAATCTTTCACTGTGATTACGTGATAAATTTAAATAATGTAAATAAAACACAGATTTTGTTCATTTTATTTTGTTTTGAGTTAAAATTTTTCCATTAACCTGATATTTTAACATTATTTGCATGATCAGTTTAATATGATCATAGCATTTAGTAAATTAAAAAATTATGATACTAATAATAAAAAAGATTTAAAATAACATATGAAGAAAAGAAATGGTGCGTTGTTATTTTTGAAAAAAGTTCTAAATAAATAATTTTTTATTAATTGATTAGTAATATTCATGTAAAAGTTCTAAACAGTTATGTGAATATTACAGTTTCTCAAAAAAAAAAATTGGTATTGAGTTAATTAAGTGGTAAAAAAAAATGTAGAAGCTTTAATTTGTAAATAAGATGAAATTTATCATTTCATGAAAAGTGCTCAAGTTTATAATATCATTTTAGAAAGTATGTTACTGCTTTTTTATATGCATAATCTGCCAAAGATGGGCATTTACAGTAATTGACTCAAATGATCACATCCAAAACACTGAAAAATGTAGCAGATGTTTTCTTGATTCTTTCAATTTTTTTTTCTAAATATTATAAAACACCCATATATGCAATTTTCTCAATATTTTATGACAATGAAAGTGGATTTATAGATCACTTTCATTGAAAAAAGGAACAATATAAAAATCAAAAAATTAAACAAAAATTATTAAATTCAGTAGACCTCTCATATCAATGGATTTATCTTTTCTTGTTTTGAAAACTATTAAACTAAAATTTTCAAAAAGTATAAAAGAAAAATTCCTAATTTTCTTATGTAATTATTTATTATAATATAATTAAAGTATTTTTTTTTGTCTTTGCCTTTAGATTTTTATGACTTAGTGATATTATTAATGTCACAGTAGAAATTCATGCAATTGTGAAGTTTCTGCTATTAGAAGAAAAGTAAATTTTTAATTCATAGTGCAACCACTGTCACTATAATAATAATAATAATAATAATAATAATAATAATAATAATAATAATAATAATAATAATAATAATAATAATAATAATAATAATAATAATAATAATAATAATAATAATAATAATAATAATAATAATAATAATAATAATAATAATAATAATAATAATAATAATAATAATAATAATAATAATAATAATAATAATAATAATAATAATAATAATAATAATAATAATAATAATAATAATAATAATAATAATAATAATAATAATAATAATAATAATAATAATAATAATAATAATAATAATAATAATAATAATAATAATAATAATAATAATAATAATAATAATTGAATGAATTTTTACTTGGGTCTCAGTGTAAAAAAGCATGTATAAAATTTGTGACTACATATATATTTACACACTAATGTATAATTTATTATAGTTGCATTATTGTATTTTATTTTGTATCATAAATGTGTACATACTCTATATACATTTTAAAACTAAATGTAAAACATATATTCATTTAAATATTAGCTTTATATGAAAGAGAAATATAAATAATTAGGTTAAGTAATAAAAAGAAATTGGAAGTTTTAAATATATAGATTTATAGAAAAGTGGAAAAGATTAATTGGAAACATTGAAAATATAGAAATGTAAAAAAGTAAAAAAGAAATATATATTGTTTGCAAAAAATATATATTAAAAACAGTAAATAGTCAAGCATTGGTGGTCGAGAGGTCAGCAACAGTTGCTTTACAAGTGGTTGTCCCAGGTTAGTGGGTTCGCTTCCTGGCTGATGCTATGGAACATGAGAAAAAAACAGTAAATAGTTTGAATATATATTTAAAGGCAAAGAATTATAAAAAATGTCTATGAAGGAATTGCAGATAATATGACAAAAAATATGAGAGAAAAAAGTTGATTAGTTATCAAAAAAATAGAAACTAATTATGGATATTTAGAACAGAGAGCAATATTTAGAAAGATATGAAGACTTTGATCAGCAACACTAAAATTGTTTTTTTTATTCCAGAGACTGGTACCAATAGATAAAGAAAACATAATTTAAAAAAAAATGTTTGTAATTTATCATTTCAGAACAAATTTTAAAAGCATAATTTATAAAATTAAATAAATTCCACAGTTTAAATAAAATTTGAATAAAAACATTTAATAAATTATTACAATATTTAATATTATTCATTTCTAAATAGCTTATTTTTTAAATTACTTATATATATATATATATATATATAAGTATATTTAAAAAATAAGCTATCATTTTATATATATATATATATATATAAATGATGAGGTTCTATAAAAAAAATACTGTACTTTATATTTCCAGGTCAAAGCATTATTAACAATCATAAAAATAAAATTAAGGCACCATGTCTTCAAAAACAACATCAAAATAAAATTTAATAAAATCTATCTTAAAATATTTTTTATTCAATAATAAAATGTCATTATAAAAAGTTTTATTTTTACACTAAAAAAAATTGTATATAATAAGAAAGAAAATAGATCATTTTAATCAAATAGTGATTTTTTTAGTTGAAAACACTTTACTCATGCTTTTAAAAATATAAAGAGCATAATTTCAACTGATTTGTCAGAAATAATTAAGAGACCAATAAAATGTTAAAAAAATAAATTTAAAACTTTTTTTTGCAGTGAGTGAATAAGAGTAGAATTTAATACAATGATTGATTACCCTACATAATAACTAAGAAGATTCTTGTAAATAAAAAAGTTTCTTCATGTATAAAAATAAACCAATGTCACATCTACAAATAGTCTGAATAAATGAATTGGAAATCAGAATTTAAAGTAATTTAAACCAAATATATATAATTTAAGGACTAAATGTTAAAACAATTATTTTAATAAAATCTTTTTATTGAGTATGATATATTATCATGATACATGCATATGAGTATGTAGACGTGCGCATGAATGTGTATGTATATATATATAGTTTTCAATTACTGATAATATAATAGAGATCAATAAAAAAGTTAAAAGTAAATTTTATTGCATAATTTTATCGTGACTTTGCACAATCACATATCTATCCTTTAATTACGCACAAAGCCCAACGTTGTTGGTGCAGTTATGATATGCAACCTCTGTAGGTTAAAGCTGATATTTTCAGTTTCCAAGATTTTATAAAATTGCAAGCAATAAACTATGCAATTATATATTATTACTGCAATGAATTCTGACCTTTTTAAAATATAGATATAACCACGTTTTGCACAATTTTATTAATCACATAGATAAAATCTCTGACATTGATATATATATATATATATATATATATATATATCAATATATATATATATATATATATAACTCGTTTAAAAATATTATTTCAATTATAATATATATATATTATAACAAATAATAATGAGTTACTCTAAGAATTAATAAAGTCACAATCAACATATAACATGATTTGACTCAAACAATATGATGGTTTAGGCTAAAAATAGTAATAACGATATGATATATTAAGCTTAGCTCAGTGTTCTAAATAATACGATCTATGCATAACAAAAAGAACAAGACAAAACTCTCTCCATACAGTAGTGCCACCTTGTGCCAATCAGAGTAATCAATGGATGCCAGAAAGCTTGTGCATAAAATCCCTATCTAATGCCTACTCATCCATTATCCCCAGACTAGTTTCTGGCTTGTGGCCACCAACAGTGAGGAGCTTTGGATCAGAGAGTATTGTACCTAAAACTTAGGATCTAATACAGCCCTCCAGCAACAACCTTTTATCTCCACTTAACTACAAAACTATTGAAAACACAATAATATTTTCAATCTAAGCTCAATAGCTTATGTAGTCATATGGGTCTGGACTCAGTTCAGTACCCATACATTTTGGTGGCTTTGGCTCTTTAACAACCATAGCCACCACTATCCTATTGGGCAGAATTGCTGTTAAACCACTAAACATCACATGGTCACTATCTCATACTAGCACATAATTGTTATTAAACAGGGCAAAACTCTCTCCACACAGTAGTGCCATCCTGTGCCAATCAGAGTAATCAATGGCCCTGAAGGCTTGTGCATAAAATCCCTATCCCCAGACTAGTTTATGGATTGTGACCATCATCAGTGATGAGCCTAGGATCTGAGCCAAGCCAGAAACTATTCTGTGGATATAGGATGAGTAGGCATTACATAGAAATTTTATGCACAAGCCTTCTGGCATCCATTGATTACTCTGATTGGCACAGGGTGGCACTACTGTATGGAGAGAGTTTTGCCTTGTTTATTACATGCTAGTATGAGATAGTGATCATGTGATGTTTAGTGGTTTAACACCAATCCTTTCTAATAGGATAGTGGTGGCTATGGTTATTAAAGAGCCAAAGCTACCAATATGTATGGGTACTGAATTGAGTTCAGACCCATATTACTACATAAGCTATTGAGCTTAGATTGAAAATATTATTATGTTTTCAATTTCATTCTCATAGTTTTGTAGTTAAGTGGAGATAAAAAGTGATTGCTGTAGGGTTGCATTAGATCCTAAGATCTAGGTGCAGTGCTCTCAGATCCAAGACTTTTCACTGATGATGGCCACAAGCCAGAGACTAGTTTGGGGATATTGGATGAATAGGAATTACATGGGGATTTTATGCACAAGCCTTCTGGCATCCATTGACTATGCTGATTGGCACAGGGTGGCACTACTGCATGGAGAGAATTTTGCCTTGTTTAATAACAATTATATGCTAGTATAAGATAGTGATCATGTGATGTTTAGTGGTTTAACATAATATAAAGAGTCATAAAGGTTAAAATAACAACAATTAAACATTGTAAATATATTAATTAATATTTAATAAATGTTAAGCTGAAGAGTTTATCAACGCACACTTGCAAATTACAAATGTTCTTCATATTGAAACCTATATCAAAAATTAGTTAGGTTATAATCTATTCTTTCTCATAATAGTTTTATACCCCCCCCCATAATAATGACATATCTCACAACTATTATTCTCAAAATTCCATTGTAATGATCTGATTCACAATTCAAATCTCTTGATAAGGGATAATAATGTTTTTAAAGTTTTGTTTGTGCCACTTTACTTTGTAAAATAATTTATTTTGCCAAAAACAGTTTTTTTTTTATCACTGAATGTAATAGTAACATCTCCAGGGTTTTTTATTAAATATTTTTCATATTCACATTTTTACAGTTTTATTTATTTGTGAATTGTTAAATAATAGATTATATTCTAGGGAAAACATGAGAAGGCATATTCTTATCCCTAAGATAGTGTCTACCTAATTTACAATACGAATAACAAATTTAAAAGAAAATATTTTAATTAAAATAAATATATAGAAACTCTTAATTTTGAATAAAATAATAATCTACCAGAACAGTATTTGAATACCAAGAGTGGATAATAGGATTTTGTGGACACACAGAATATCTTATTAACAACTCATACTAAATCTTTCTTGTATACAAATTTATGATGGCAATCTTATGAATAAGCAAATTGTGATTTTATTACAAGAGCTATCTTATTATAATAATTGCAAATGGATGAATCTGATCATTCAAGATTATGAAAATGAATGAATATTTTATTTTTTCAGATGTATTCTTGACATCTGCAGACTATTCTAATAAAGTGATTATTATCTTTAATTTTATGTGCCTGTACTTTTAATAACTAAAATAAAATATAATTGTATGATTTGTTATATAAGGTTAAGATTTCTGGTTAAGTAGTATATGATTGACATGATATTAAAACTATACACAAATTTAACAATAAAATATAACATTTATTTAAGTAATTAGGACAAGCCAACAAACATCAATTTTGGAAATCTACAATCACTGTGTTATACAACTTTATTGCATAGGAAAAATAAGTTTACAGTTTGTGATAATTAATAAATAAATTTTCAATTAAATGATAATTGACTATTTTGAATTTGTCTGACTGATAAAAATTCTTTTAAAATGTGCATTATCACAAGTTCTACATTTTTTACATAACAATCATACTACAACATTATCCCAATATTCATTTAACCACTAAGCATATTTTACCAATCCAATGATGAATTGATGCAAAAAATGATGTATATTATCTATTTAGCTTATATAAACAATTTTAATTTCTAAATAAATAACAATCAGTTTTTGTCCTGCAATACTGGCAAAGCACAGCAATATTGACATACACATAAAAATCATCTCTAACTTGCATTTAAAGTTTTCAAGAGTTGAACCAAAGAAAAAAAAAAGTTCTTCAAAAACAAATAACTATATCAATTACCAACAATAATATAAGCATCATGATTGTATACCCTATATGACACATATGAGGTATATATAATATAATAAATTAGATAGGAAAAGATATATAAGAAATAAACCTAATGAAACCATAAATTTAGAAGGAACATCTGTGTTTTCAGGGCAAACAAATATCCTAATACTTTTTGTTTCTGAACATATGGGGAAAATGATAATGAACCATCACAAATGTGAAACATAAAAAAATATCACTCATGGAAAATGCTATAATAAGAGGCAGACAAAGCTTTAATATCTTTATAAAATATATGTGCTAGCACACTAAATTTCCACAAGAGAGAGACAAAGCTACCAGTGTTTTGAAAACATAATGGTAAAATAAGCATAAACTATAAATTGAGAGAGAGAGAGAGAGAGAGAGAGAGAGAGAGAGAGAGAGAGAGAGAGAGAGAGAATGTTAAAATATTTTAAAAATATAATTATGAACTGATATATAAAACTGATAATATAATTATTTGTCAAATCTGGCCTAATTAAACATGGCATTATATAAACAATAATATAAGAATATACATCTTCACTGGCTATGCATAAACATTTTTATTTAAATTGATAAATTATTCATAATGGAGGACAAATCAACATTGTAAAATGATAGGGTATTATAAAGAGAAAATATTTCATGAACTTCTGTATATTACAGTTGATAAATAGTGCATAAAATATATCAGATAAAACACAATATAATTAAATTAAATACATGGTAAATTACAAAAGTATAAAATTATATTTTAAAATTATACCCAGTTAACCAAAATTTAAATAATTCAATGGCCTTCATGCTGGAGAGTTCAACGATTATCAGGATACAGTTCTGCAAACAAAGAAAATGTTTTCCATTATGTTGAAAATACAGAAATTTAAAACTAGATGTATAACATTCAAAAATATTTATATAAGCAAGAGATTTTAGACAATATAAGCACACAAACATTTTAATAGCCATTCAATTTCATGGAAATATTTTTAAATACAGATGCTGAAAATTTCTGGTATAACATTATGTTAAATTTACACTAATCTATATGAAATATATTTTAATAACCAAATCTAAGAAAAAAAAAGATTATTTTAAAGGTAAAGTAGGTTTTATTAAAGAGCAGAGTTTAAAATCGATAACTATAGAACTTATAATAATAAAGCATACATAAAATAAGTTTACAATTAAATGTTAACTGCATAATAACTTGAATAATAATTCATTAAAATATTTTGGATTTCTTTTATAACGCAGGTATGATGTTTCCAGTTATGCTGTGCAGGTATAGTTACATAATGATAATAATAAATTTTTAAGTAATAAATTCAGTATAATGGTAAAATTTACTTTTTAAGCATAAGTGTTCAAGCAATATTTTTCCAATAAAATAGTAAGTTAATACTTTTGATTTGAAAGACTTGGGTAATATTTGTTATGCCTAGCCTGTACTAAACATAAGCTAAAGTATTTGCAAGTGGACATATTTCACTCTGCAGCAAAGGTAATATATAAATAATTATGATAAGTAATTAAAATGTTATTTCAAAATTAATATAAAGGATCTACAATCCAGAATTAAAATAGTTCATTCACCAAAAATGAATTATCCTGGAAGAAACAATTGTTAAAATATGATAACATTGAAGTAAATATGTTTCAAAAAATTATTGATTTGAGGGAAAAAAAAAGCATTTCAAAATATTTTGATAAATTTATTATTCTTTCAGAATTTAAAAAAAAAAAAAAAAAGCAAAGTCATTAAAAATATTAAAAACTGCTATATGTACTGAAAACATAAATCTCTAACATTCTTAATATAATGGCCCAAAGAATATTAAATTGATAATAAAATTTACTGTAAATAAAAAAGAATGATAATCAATAAAGTTTATTACACTAGAAAAGTGACCCAAAGAAAATTGCCATGGCATATTAATTCTGCATTGATGTAATTCCGCAGTTGTAGAAAAAAAAACTATTTGAATTTCCCATCATATTTTTCTTTTGTTTTTTTTTAATAATGTAGATTTCAGATTTTCCAGAAGACTTAGCTTAAAGTTGTACCACTTGTATTAGAACTTATCAAA
This sequence comes from Epiperipatus broadwayi, assembly GCA_028023455.1. Classification (NCBI taxonomy): domain Eukaryota; kingdom Metazoa; phylum Onychophora; class Udeonychophora; order Euonychophora; family Peripatidae; genus Epiperipatus; species Epiperipatus broadwayi. The sequence goes on along the minus strand of JAQFVV010006363.1, from coordinate 2,474,919 downwards.
AGATACATATTATTTAAGCAAAATAAAATTGATTGAAAGTAATCAAAATTATAATTATTAAAAATATGTAAGACTGCTATCAAATAATGAAAATTAATTAAGGAAAAAAAACAAGTTTTTCTCTTCTTGCCATGTGTGTGCAAACTCTTCCCATGTGCTTTAATCCTTCTAATCATGTAAATTGATTTTAATGATTTAAATTGATATTTTAAGTCACATCTTTTTGATCTACAACATTAAAATTTAAAAATTGATTTTTAATCAGGAAAACAAAGCAAAAAATATAAATTTATTTACAGTTGATCTTGACACTTTAATTAAAATATTTTAACTAAGACAATTATTTTTAAATTTAAATTATTCCAATAAAATAAAATATAAAATTACAGGATAAATTACATTATTCTGAAAAAAATATTAATATACATTATTACTTATAATTTTTTTTACCTTATTAATTAAATAAAAGTTCTCTCACATGCCTTTTATTGATTTAAATTAAAGATATTGAAGAATAATATTTCATTATTATGAACAAGGAAGTGAAACATAAAATCAAAATGCAAGCATACTAACATATATTCTCTAAAAGTTGTCTTAATTGAAAACTTATAAGTTTTAATAATAAAAATAAATTAACTCTTTATCTTTCAATGATTAACATAGTTTAAATGTATTTGCTCTGATGCAATCTTTATAATGGTTAGCATGAATAAAAACATACTTTTATTAATAATAACTTAACTAGCAATACATTCTTGTAAGTAAGCAAATGAAATAATAATACTTAACATTAAATGATTTTAAAAATATTTAAGACATAAAAAATATTAAAATGTCTTATAAAATGAATTAGCATTTAACTATAAAGTCCTGATCAAATTAATTTACAATAAAATTAATTTATTGAAATTTTTTTTATATTTAAAAAATAGATGTCTGGAAGTTTAGATTTACTGGCAAAGCTAAAGCCTTGGGTGGATGAGTTGTCAGTACAACTGCTTTACAAGCAATTGTCCTGGGTTCATGGCTTGACTTCCCAGCTGATACTTTGACACATGAAAAAGGTATATATACACAAGAATATTGTCTATACTTACCTTAATATAAGTGGAAAGAATTTGAACTCTGATGTTTAACCATCCTACAGCTATGCCCTCCATCTTATACAACCAATACACATGACCACAAACATGTAAAAATAATAAATGTGCTCCAATATTAATATTTTGTGCTGAACCAACACTGCACAATATTGTCTTAATTTATCCAGCCATCTATCATGATGTTTCCAGATATTTTATAATACATTATAATTTAGATTTAAAATGTATAGTAAATGCTTATTTATTGCTCTGTTCAAAATAATATATCCAGCCCCATTTTATTTCAGATTTTAAATTATCCCATGATAACAGTGATACTTGTTCGTTCTTTTATCTTTGTTTTACTTTGTACCCTTCTTGTTAATTCCAACACACAATTGTCAATAGTGTTTTACATAGTCTAAGGTATTTGTATTGCTTTTTTATTATTAAATATGTTAAAAGTAGCTGCCCTTGATGTCCCAAAGAGAACCAACAACTATGTGACATAAATTTATGTTAAATGATTGAATTTTCCCAGTGTTGTTTCATATCATAATATAATTTCTTGTCTCTAATAAAACATGGACTGTTTTATTGCAAACAACCATTTCTCTTTATATTTTTATGACTATTTTAGTAGTTTAAGTTAATGTAGAGCCTACTACTAGTATTTATTCCATAGTTTGTTTGTTTTTTAAAAAAATATGGCTTTAGAATGCACTATTTTATTTTTATTTATTAATTTTGTTACTAGAAATTTTAACTCATTTTTTTATTCATTTTCTCACTTGTCCTCCTTTTTTATATAACAGCCTAATTGATGAACAAGAAATGTAGTACAATCAGGAACTAATCATTTTGAAAGTTGATATCGAATAAACTTACAACTTTACAAATATTGTAATTTTAAAAAACCAATTGAAACTTACTCCTTCTTACCACAAATGTGAAAGAAATATAGTTAAAATAATATAAACACGTCTTGCAATCACAACATTTTGATGGTGTAATGTGATTAGTGAATCATTCATTAAACTTTTAAAATAATTATACAATCAGTAATATTGATAAAGCAGAAGCTATTATTTTATTTTAAATTTATTTCTAAAATATAGATTCAGAAATATGCATACTTTGCATTATGAGGATAATACTTGCAGCTAAAAGCTGTCAACCTTTAAGATTGCTAAAACTGATTTTAGTAAAATGTTATTTTAAAGAAAAAGGTTAATTGAATAGATGCATGGTTACAAGTTCTTTGGAAAGACAAATCATTCAATAAAAAAGATTGTAAGTTGTTATATTTCCTAAAAAGTTAATTTGATATTTACTATTATTAGAATTTGTCAATATATCAATGAAAGCCTAATGATATTAAACATAAAAAAATGATACAATAATATTTATGATTGTTTTATTTATGTTTCTGCTCCAATTTTAGATTCAAAGATTTTACAAAAAGAATGATATTTTTGCTGAATAGTCAGAACATAATTTTTATATCAATAATAACAGCAAACTTTAGCAAAAATTTATTGAAATAATGGTCTTGATGAACTTTGGACATTACAAGTTTGACAATCAGAATCATTTTATTTAAAAAGAAAAATCACTGTAATAGAACATGGATGTACCCATGTTCAAAAGATCCTGGATAATAGGATATATTATATTTAAGAGTGAAAAGGGAAATATAATTATGTTCTAAGAATGCTTGTAAAAGAAATTTGTTGTCCTCAAACACTAAAAATATAGTTGCTTTAATCAGATGTCTTCCTCTAATTATAGTTGTAAAAAAAATTGATATTCATTTCTCAGGAACACATTTTATTCATCCTTAAGTTCAACATCTATTAAATCTTTTATTTACTATATTATACTATTAGCATTATAATGTATGAAATTTTTTAAAGAGTATTTTATGAATATAAAAACTACTTTTTAGATTGAATAAAAAAATCATCTGATAATGATTATATTAATGACTTTACTATTTTGTGCTTGACAAAATAATAAATGAATGCAATTCTTATAACCTACACATTGAGATGGTTATGTATGTCATGGCATACAGCAACTTAGTAGTGGGTGTGTGCATGTATAAATAAGATAATCACTAACAAAAAAATTTTGTACACATGCTTTATATCACATTGGGAAAACAGTAAAGAATTAAATAATTTTGAATTTAATCTTTTTATTACAAATTAAACATTTAAAGGTTGAACTAGTATTTATTACTTCTGATTTAAAAAATAAAACAAACATCTTTTTATATTACAATAATTATACTAATAGTTATAAAATTCCACTATCTATTTTAATTTTAATTTTTTTAAAATTAATATTTGTATAACATATTTTGATAAAATTCCACAAAGTTGTTTTTCAATGGATTAATGTAAATTGAAAAATAATCATTAACTTTTTTCAATCAAGATAGGAAAACAAGCTTTTAATTGGTAAGTGCCGCATGAGAAAATATTTTAAATCTTTATCCAGAACATTTCTAACTGCAGACCAACTGGTTTCAAGCTTATGGCTCACCTCAGTGAAAAGCTAGAATATTCAGACACTAGTGTCTGTATATTATGTATGAAATAAGAGCTGGGTTTTGAGTTGATGTTTTCGATCTAGTGTCTGAATATTCTAGCTTTTACACAGGGTGAGCCATAAGCTCAAAACCAGTTGATCTGGAGATAAAATGTGCTGAATAGAGATTTTAAATATTTACTCATACCACACTTATCAATTAAGAGTTTGTTTGAGTTATTGGTATGCTCTCTGTATTACATTTTTGTCAATACAAGCTTTATTAATTAAAATTATAATTTCTTATATACTGGTCATTGTCTTCTTATGCATTATTTACACAGCAGAATGAGAAAATTATTCAAATATATGCTTAAAATGACAATAATGTACTGTTATACACACATATGGTTCTATTGAATGTTCATTATTTAACAAATATTACCCATTAATTGCAAAATTATATAATAAAGATAATTGAAATAATGTTAATTAGTAATATTTCCTAGCTATCTTATATGTACTTAGAATTACGTGGCAACTAATTTATATTTTTGATTGACTTTCCCATGGTATACTTATTAGCTCTGATTTTTTCATTAGCCTTATGCACTAATTTTCAATTAAATAAAAAATTTTGCAATGAGACAAGACAAATAAAGAAAACACACATTAAATCCCAGTATGGCAACCCCCTATAATAGCTTAGGATGTATTCTAACTCTCAGAGTAAGTGGTATTAAGAAACAATTGAAAATAGATACAAAATATTGTAAATTTGTGGCAATTCACTTATAATGTTTATTAGCAAGTTATGGAAAAGATTGAACATCAAATTATGTATTTTATTAATTTTATCAATTTATTTCAAAAGCTTTTTTCCTTTCTAAAACGTCATTTCAGCAAACAAACAATTAATAATGAATCTAACAAAATTATAATTTTCTACAAATGTGTATTTATTTCTCTCCATTCACAAAAACGTGAATAAAAGGAAATAATGATATATAATAAAAGGAAATAATGATATATATATATATATATATATATATATATATATATAAATTATAGTGTACATTATATATATATATATATATATATATATAATGTACACTATAATTTCCCTTTATCATTATATGGCTTTACATTAAATATATCCTTCTATACATACAGTTAATTCAAAAACTCCTCTTTCTTAAATTTACTCTTTGTAAATATATATCCATGTCTGTGGAATGGCATACCCGTGTATCTACAACTGTCAGCATTTGAAAAACAATAAAAGCAGAAAACAAAAACAAATTGAAATAAAGCAAAGTAAAATATAATTTTCCAGCATATTTCCAGGGATTATAATAACAAACTTAATATCATTTTTACCATATTTCTTGTGATTATAATAACAAACATTAGTAAGGTTACTTCATATGTAAATTTTAAATGACTTTCTTGTGGATTTTATGCTAACCTTAAGCAACAGGCAATCCACACATTTAATGTTCACACAAAATTTTAATGTTTTTGTTAGATTTTTACGTTGGGCTCCATTTTGGAAAATCGATCACCAATCAGCAGACAGATGCAACAGAAATAACAGAATCACATGGCCAATACAGATGACAAACCTGGTACACTTCTGTTTTCTTTACTCCATGATATTTATTATTTGAGAATCAATATTATATATTTCACCCATGATATATATATATATATATCATTAACATAAAAATACTTATATATATATATCATTAACATAAAAATACTTATTTCTAATAATTACTTTTCTTTTGTTTATCAAAAGCCCTGGTTAATTCTTTTAAATTCCATGTAATTTAAAATTTCATTTTAGTATTCAGTTAAAATCTCAATTTTTATGTGTAAAAGTTATTTTCTTCCTTTTTTGGGGGGAAACACAAACAACAAAAATAGCAGCCAAAGAGACATCCATGCTGAAGCAATCAATGTCTAATCATCATCAATGCTTCATGTTTCACCATCTAGACTAACCTCCAAGGGGTCCGCAATTCAGACCTTGCTATAAATATATGCTATTCACTCACACACTGTATGCTGAGTCATTCTAAAGAGTAGTAAAATTAATTTTTTGTTTAGTAAAAATAAAACAGTAGTGTGTGTGATGCATATATATATATATATATATATATATATATATATATATATATATATATATATATATATATATATATATATATATATATATATATATATATATATATAGAATGAAGCAATAATGTTATTAATGTTTATTGCTGACAACTAAACATTTTCTTTATATAACTGTAATTTTTTTTTGTTATATCTATATGAGTTTTGATTTAAAGTGTTTAATTAAACTATTGGAATGTAACAACAAAGAAAAATGGGGAAGGCTTGAAATACTGAAATTATCTTTATCACTAGTCAGATCATTGTCTATAATTAAAATTTAAAATCTTAATTAAAATCAAAAACAAATCATTTATCAGTTGTTGTTGAATGATTTAAAATAGCTAAAAATGGTATTTCAAGTCTTATCTGTTGAAAATATTTTGCTAATTAAATGTTGTTTTTAAAGGGATTACAGAGATAGGGTTGGTATATAAAGGAACCACAGAACAAAGGAAGTTAGTTTACTTTGAGTTTTACTTTCAGTTTTTAGTTAAGTTCAGTGGAGTTTTTAATCAGTTGAGTTTAATTACTTTTAAGAAGCCAACACAAGTTCTGTGTGATGAAGTGTGAGTAGGGGAATATTTTCACCTTTTTCTTCTTCTCTCAAAGAACTGTCTACCAGCCATCAAAATTCCATCAGACTGGCCGTATGAGATGACATAGAATTGCCAACCTGCGTGCTTGCCACTATGCTGATATATTAGGTAAAATCATGTAATTTAGAGCTGCCTTAATATGAACATTTATGGATGATTTATAATTTGCAGCTAAATTAATTCATAGATCCATTTATGATGTTTTGCTAGTTTTGATCGTAAACTCTCTCTCTCTCTCTATAATCCTTTATTAATACTTATGTAATTCTAAAAATATATGTTGCTTTCACCCTTAATTTTTATTTATATAACTTTATGCGGCTCAATTAAATGTATACAACTTATTTTGTTTAATATATATATATATATATATATATATATATATATATATATATATATATATATATATAATAAAAAAAATAAAAAAATAAAAATAAAACAATACAATAATTAATACTAACAATATTTTAAACAAATATATACCAATTTAATAGAAGTACTTCAACTATCTATGTATTTCAACTAGACTCAAATTTATTAGAAAAACCGTTACAAATGTAAACAAAAGTAATACATACATCAATTTTCCCACAATTCATTAATTTTTATATTGCTCCTGTCTATTTATCAACTGTTGCTTTTCACTTTTTATTAACATAGCTTCTTTAATTTTCGTTTATTATTATTTCTTTCAATACACAGAATTTTAACTTTATTAAAATCAAAATCAAAACCATAATTACATGTTACATTATGATCAAAAAATACTGATGGTGATACATCATCATTCTAACATTCTCTTGTCTTGATTTTTGACTCTTTATATAATAACAAATGCTCCCTTGATCTTTTCTCCAATGTACATCGAGATTCCCCAATATATGCCTTTCCACAAACACATAGCCATTTATATATTGCACAACTTTGATTTAAAATACTACACCTATTTTTTGAATTATTTATTAATCTATTTAAATTAGGAGTAGTATAAAATGCAACTCGACATATATTTTTATATATTTGTTTTATAAATTTAACCTGTTCATTACAAATAAATGGTATTGATATCCAAGTATATTTTATTTTATCAATATCTATAGCATCTAAAATATTTCTATTATTATTAAAAATAGGTGTAGTATTTTAAATCAAAGTTGTGCAATATATAAATGGCTATGTGTTTGTGGAAAGGCATATATTGGGGAATCTCGATGTACATTGGAGAAAAGATCAAGGGAGCATTTGTTATTATATAAACGAGTGCAAAAATCAAGACAAGAGAATGTTAGAAATGATGATGTATCACCATCAGTATTTTTTGATCATAATGTAACATGTAATTATGGTTTTGATTTTGATTTTAATAAAGTTAAAATTCTGTGTATTGAAAGAAATAATAATAAATGCAAAATTAAAGAAGCTATGTTAATAAAAAGTGAAAAGCAACAGTTGATAAATAGACAGGCAGCCAATATAAAAATTAATGAATTGTGGGAAAATTGATGTATGACGTATTACTTTTGTTTACATTTGTAACGGTTTTTTCTAATACAATTTAAGTCTATTTGACAACGACTACATAGATAGTTGAAGTACTTCTATTAAATTGGTATATATTTGTTTAAAATATTGTTACTGTATTAATTATTGTATTGTTTTGAATAATTATATATATTTTATTATAATTGGAATACAGACATTGATTAATAATTTATATATATATATATATATATATATATATATGTAAATTGTTTAATATATATATATATATATATATATATATATATATTATTTTCTCTAATATGTTGGTATCAATCAATCTCACGACTTTAATTAAATTCATTAGTAAAATTATATTCATTTGTTTATTTAAAATAGAAATTGTTCACTAGGCTGGTTGAATACCTAAAAGTATTTTATTGTGGTTGCTTATTTTATTTGTTTAGTTGCCTTTATAAAAGATCGCGACACTTGATATGAAATTCTATTTTTTTTTCTTACCACTGCCTGAAGGACAAATTCTACCAGTTAATACGTATTTGGGAATCGATTCTTTAAATATAAATGTTGTTAGTTTAATAATATTCTAAACAGAAGAGTTATTATTCATTATGATTTGTTAAATGACTCAGAATTGAAAACAGATTATTGCGCAAGAGGTTAGAAAATTTTCCAAACTTTAAATAATATTATAAAATTATATAAACGTTACTGGCATACCTTTTCTTTATTCTGATATTTTATCTTTTCCATTTCTTGATTGTTTTGTTATTGGGGACATGGAAAGCTTGAAGCTCCCATTCTACTTTTCAAAATCGTTCATAATTAGAGACATTACTCTCTGTGGAACGTAAAGTTTATGAGGATTATGTGCTGTGGATGGCAGTACATAATGATCTGGTGTCTCAAACTCAGCCTCTCCTTTGATATTGCTCTGCCAGAATGCATGGACATATCCAATCTAAGTTCGTTTCAAATATTCTTTTAAAATGATAAAATATCCACAATCGCCATGAGGCTTTATTTCATTATTGTATGCTGGTACCGTTAATCTGCTCTTGAATTTGATCATCCGTCCATCTAATATTAGTAAGTCACAATGATGTGTTAAAGATAATGATTCATTTCGTGAAATACATTCAGTATGTTGATCTAAAAAATGCTTTCCTTTAAAAACTTTATCAATTCCCAGAGACGCAAATCAATTTGTATAATTTATTCTCGTAAATATTACGCATTGTTTGTTTCTTATGTATACTTATTCTAGAGACTCTATGTCCAAACAATGCTTATTAAATGTATGTAATGATTTTAAGATTATAAATAAATGATTGAGACCGTACATTTATATTTATTTGTCAAAATGATTAATGTTAAATTATCGTGTATCTTTCTGTAATCCGAATCTGTTCCGATCTTGTAGATTATTATGCACATCCACGCATTTATTTGTAAACATTTGTAAATTGGCATATCAACCCCGCACCACTTATAACACATTCTATAAAATTATATTCATGAAATAATTGATGTAAAGGGGTTTTTTATAAAACAAATCCCAAGTTTCCAAAATGTATAAAATCACTCCAAGCGTGAAACAATTTTGTAACATATATATGCGTTTTCTACATTTATTAAATATATATAATTTCATGTAAATCCTGTTTAGTGTTTGTTATTGAATTATTATTTTCTAGTTAATATTTAGGACTATTTTCTTTAGCTAAGAGCTTAGCATTAATAAATAACTATAATAAATGTAATTCCTGGGCTACTCCGACCTCGATCATCATCATCAGTCTGATCTTATCCTCTACCGCTTTGCTCCTGGGCACGAATTTAAAATAATTTTACTGTGTCATCAGGATTGTTGTTCATTGGGTCAGAGATTCGAAGAATAGACAAATAGGTTACAATTCAGGATTGCTCCAGACCTGTGTATCTCGAGCATGATTGGATTTGAGGTACTTTTGCTTAGGATTTGAATCTTGTTAAGTGAGCCTATTTTGACCAGTACAATGCAAAGCAAAAGTATATATCTTTCTTACAATCTCTCTCTCTCTTTTTCATATTTCCCTTATATAAAAGAAAAATACTGATTCATCATTCTGGTTTCCCATATTAAGATCTTATTTTTCTTTATATCTGTACAAAAAACATACAATAAAAATTTCTATTTTCTTTACACTAAACATTTTAATAAGGTTCATATATCTAATTTGACAATGAATGAAAAAAAAAGTACATTGAAATAGTATAAGATTTATTTTACATTGATAAAAAAATCTTATTAATTCATTATACAATACTTACAAACCTTTACTTTCTTCTTCATTAAACAAAAAAAAAAAATATATCATTAGTTACATTCAATGTACCCCTTTAAAAATTCTTTATGTAATTATCTGATATTAATTAATGAAATACTGAAGTTATTACATATAGGACATGAACTAATGACATTATTCTCTTAATATTTTATAATCTCTTTTTTTTTTTTATAAAAAAAAATAAAATTAAAAGAAACATTTATATTATTATAAAATAAAATGACAAAGCAAAATATAATTTATAAAATGTGGGTGCACATATTTCAGTTCACAGATACATTTGTACTTATTTTAAATACATTTTTATCATTTTCTGACTAAGGTTTATTTATATTAAAGTACTTCAAACTGACGATAGGCTTTAAATATTAATCCACTTAGCATTTTATAACCTTAACATTTTATACACTATAGAATATTGTTCATGGCAAAACTTAGTTGTTATCTATTAAATTTAACTTTATTCATATGCTTAGAAAAGAAGGTAGAAAATTATTTATTACATATGAATTCTGCTTTGAATAAAATAAATAGTCATATACTTAAATTAAGATATAGGATGTTTATTTTAACTTAAGACTCGGATTCTGACCGGAATAACTTTTTCTGATTATTTAATTTGATATTTATATTAACAACAATTTAGTTGCGTTCTAATAAATCTAATCGTACTAAGTTGTTAAGAAAAAAGTATGAAGTGGTCTTATTTGCCATTACTTACATCTTACATGAACATTCAGTCATCAATCTGTTTATTACTTTATTAAAAATTTATGAAGAGTAGACAAAGAGATAACCTAGACACAGGTAAATAATTATTATTATTATCTTCTAAGTGTATGTAAAGTATCTGATTATAATATTTTTAGTAGCTGCTAAAAACAAAACAATCTTTTTTTTTTCATTTCGCAACTATAAAACAACAAATAATTAACATTTAACAAAACAATCTTGAACAAAACTTTTGGTCATTAATGAAATACATTAGACATTTTTAATCAAGTGTGCTGCCTTCATGTTTATTATTGTTGCTTTTTTTTTAAAAAAAAATGTTTAATATTTTTTTAAAAATAATTGGCATTTATATTTTAGATGAACTATTAAATAGTAAATAATAGTTGAATATTTTTATTACTTGGAAATTTATAAAAGATTTGAGTACCAGATGAAATGGAATTAAACCAAAGGCCATACACACCATTGTGTCCCAGGTTACCATTGCATTGAACTATTTTCCAGGATTTTATTTGATAGGCTCAATAATAGAATTAACAATTGACTTTTACAATTTATAATTTTTGAAGATAATTTTGTAATATTAACTGCATTTTTTTAATATTAAAAATGGAAATATTTACAGGGCATTTTTTGTAAGTGATATATTTTTGAGAACATTAGTGAAATAATCTAATACTTTTATTCACTTTATATCTCCCAAATGTGGTTACAAAATAGCTGCTCATGTTACATTTTGTAATATTTTTTTTTCCCCATTAATTTTTAGAAATTTGTTTTACTCAATTTAAAGTGCTTTAGATGTCAATGACCATTACGAATTACATGCATAACTACATGAATGTAATTTAAATATTTAAAAAATAGGTTTCATATATTTTAAAGATCATTATTTATAGAAATGAAAATGATAGTATCATTATTCATTTATTGATACATATAGGAAATTCAAGGTATCAAATTAGACATTTTAGAAAATTATATTCCTGCAAGTCTGTTTTTGATTTCTTTTTTCAGCTAGAAGATGTTTCATTAGTATTAGAAATAGCAACCTTAATTCTAATGGCTCTCCAATTAGATGACCTGACAAATTTTCCATTAAGCCATATTTGCGCAATTTATATCTGCATTTAGAAGAGAAAATTAAATAATTTACTTTATTATAATCACAATTCTAACTTTTCTATTCTAAATAATTATTGATGTGTTGAAATCTTGATAAACTTTACACCATGGATATTTTTATACCACTGTTAACATTTTTTTCTATTTTTTGCATCTATATTGAACATTAGAATCATCAAACATGGGTTAATGAAAAATTCAATTATTTATGAAATAAATAATCTGTTCTAATGTAATATATATATATATATATATATATATACATTAGAACAGATTATTTATTTCAGATCATATATATATATATATATATATATAATGATCTTGCAAATAACTCTTACTAAGCTTTTCAGAATATCCCCAACTTCAGGACAGTTTCAGCTAATGGGTTCCTCAATGAGGTGCTAGAATATTCAAGCATTAAATTTAAAATACCAAGCTAAACCCATCACTTTATCTAATGAATAACTATTAACTAGAATACCTGAAATTTTCAGTTATTTATTTAAATTATTACTGGGTTGTTTATTACATTTTAACTCAATTTTTAATTAAATACAAAAGGATTACAATTTTAAATTATTATAAAAGCTTTTTTTTTTTTGTCTATTTATTTATTCTGGCTAAGTTATGCTAGAAACAGTTTTCTTACTTTATATTAATAAAGCCAATGGCAAAATTACATGTTTAAAAAATAGCTTTTTTGAAAAATATAAAGTAATTAATTTACTGTATATTATACTCTTATTACTTGTATAAAAAGAATAATGTATTTGTAAATTTCTAAGAAACATTGAGAATATAACAATAATTTAAAACAGTATCTACATTATTTTATCAATAACTAAAATGCAAAAAAAAATTTTGCTTCTGCAATTTAAAAATAGATCCTAGATATGATATAAAATAAAGTATCTTTATATAACCACAAAATAATGAATGACAATTCCTGTAATAAAATCATATAATCATAACATAAAAAAGCTTTTTTTGGCAATTTTTAATTTTTGCCATTTTCAATATATCTTGGGTATTTACAGAAAAAAAAAAAAATTGTATATTGCATACGGAGTGACATCTATTGGCTCTATATAAAATTAACACAAGCCTATAATTATGTTTTAGTATTTTTAAAATAACACATTATATAATCTTTCATTCATTTTTCAGTATCCAATTATTAGTTAAATTAATTGACATTTTATAAATGTTCATACAATTATTTCTGTTATAATTAATGCAATTAGTTTCATACATCTTCCTTCTATTAATTTCTTTAATATAATTTAATGGGCTTATCATCTTAACAAATCTATTCTACATCCATATTTTAAGTAATGAACACATAATGCAGATCTCCATGTCTCCTATTAATAGCATCATTATGTTCTTTAGCCCTTTACAAAAACAGCAATTTATAAAATCGTATAGTAGTTACAGATATAAACCTAGAAGTATTAGAAATATATTATTTAATCATAAACAATATAATTTAGGTAATAATAATGAATCAGACAATATAAAATGGGTAAAACTTTCATATGTTCATAAGATTTATCATACATTTTATAAAAATAAAAATTATATAGATAAAAATATTAAAATAGGACAGTCAAATAGTAAAAAATCTTGATATATTAGTAGAGAATTATAAAAAAAAAAATGATGATATAAAAAATAAAAAAAATGTATAGTATATAAAATTAGTTGTAGGATTTGCAGTATGTTTATAATGGACATACAGTGAACCAATTAGAAGATAGTGCTAAAGAATATAATAATGCTATTAATAGGAGATATGACAGATCTGCATTATATGTTCATTACTTAAAATATGGATATAGAATAGATTGTGTTAAGAATATAAGTCCATTAAATTATATTAAAGAAATTAATAGAAGGAAGATATACAAAACTAATTACATTAATTATAACAGAAATAATTGCATGAACATTTATGAAATGTCAATTATTTTTTTATTAATAATTGAAAATTGAAAAACTAATGGGTTGTTATATAATGTGTGTTATTTTAAAGATACTAAAGCATAATTTATAGGCTTGTGTTAATTTTACATAGAGCCAGTAGATGTCACTATGTATGCAATATGGGTTGCTTTTTTGTAGTTAAACAAGACATATTGAAAAAGGCAAAAATTTAAAAATTGCCAGAGACAGCTTTTTTATGTTATGAATATGTGATTATATTACAACTATTGTCATATATTATTTTGTTGTTATATAAAGACATTGTATTTATATCATATCTAGGATTTATTTTTATCAATCACTGTATGATAAAAAACAGATTAATATATACAGGTCATGTATTTTAGTTTATTTCCTTTTTCAATCATTGTAAGATGATTAGTATTTATTATTACTTATTCTTATATAAATATCTTCAACATGATCTGCAAAATTGGTTACAAAAATAAACATTATATAACTCTGACTTGTGTGTTAATAAGTTATGATATAATAGAAAAAATAATACTTTTAGTATTAACTATTTATGGAAGATGAAAGTCACTGTATGGTTGTAAAAATTGCTTGTCTTTCAATAGAATAGAAAAGACAGGTTTCCCCTCAACATATACCTAGCAGAAATTAATTTATTTTTATATAGCAATTGATCAAATAATGTAACTGATGCTTTGATGATGTTATTTCACTTCACTCTACTGCTCTATTACATCATATTACATTAACATAAGCAATTTATTAATATGAACAGTTTCCTAATATATTTGGCTGATGTTGTAATCACAAATCTCCTCATAATGTCACTATAAGAATTAAAATTGGAATTATAAACAAGGTGAAGGGAATTATGCTAGGAAAATAATTAAAAATGAAGAATTTAATGTTATAGCATTATTATTGATAAAATATAAAAAAGTTCAAGATAAAAAACTACAGGTCAATTTAGAATATGTAAAGATATATATATATATGATCAATAGATGGAGCTTTACCAAGACCTCCAAACAAGTGTATTTGTTTACATAAACTTCAGAGTCAATATTCACTGTCTCTTTCATTTTGCTCCACCCTCAGATCAGCTGATTTCAAGCTGATTTGCTCTCATCAGTGAAGGGATAGGAGTTAGAAACTAAAATAGGAGTTAGAAACTAGACATCTCTCTCTCTCTCTCTTTATATATATATATATATATATATATATATATATATATATATATATATATATATATATATATATATATATATATATATATATATATATATATATATATATATATATATATATATATATATATATATATATATATCAACATATACTTAGGAGTTGGTTATATTGGCTATATTTTTTACTGTTACAAGTATTTTCTCCCTAAGAAAAATGAAACCAGTAGGAATGTCACTTTTGGATTATTTTTATCTGAATATAATAATTATATTAACAACTTCACATTTATAGAAAAAAATACAAGCTTGATAAATTTTGAAATCTGTGTTCACAAATGAAAAAGTGCTAAAATTACATAATGAAGAGGAAGAAATTTTTATAATTATGCTGACTTATTTAATAGTGGTGAGATTGGTTAGTTAAATAATAATAAATATATATGCTTATTGTTAATTAACTTCTAAAATAATATTAATTATATTCAAATTAATTGTTAAAATTTATATTTTGTAGAAATTAGATTTTAAATTTATAAAAAAAACTAATAGTATTGAAAACTACAATAGGAATAATCAATGGGTTTTGGAATTAACAAGTTAATCAAGCATTTAAAAAAAGATCAATGTTGTTTTGATAAAAAGTAGCACAAATTAATAATTATGGTACTCTATAAAGTGATTATAAAATATGAAGAAGATATTCATAGAGAATTTAGTTTTTATATTCATTTAGTCAAATCTGAATTCATGTTTTCATTCATTTAAAATTCCATTCTAATTATCTTTTTAGATAATGAATTTGTTTGTAAAAGCATATCAACAGATTTTACCAAGGATTTATCTCAATAATAAACACCTTTTTTCAGTCTGAAAATGTAAAGTGAAAGTTAATAAGGAAGAAAACTTTTCAATATATTTTCCAACTGTGATACAGTTGACACTTGTGCTTTCAGCTTTCACTGGATATTTGACTGTCAACTACTATATGTGTATCTACACTTTTTTTTAGTTCTGACGAGCATATAAAGAAAAAGCTGATCTGTCAAGATGTATGCTGGAACAGGAATCTGTTGTCTTTATAATTAATTACATGTTATCAGTGATAGAATAATTATGTTGTGATGATCTTGTGTTTTCATACTATAAACATGGCCATTGAACACTATTTAATTACTAAAATGGATTGGCAATGGTATCAATAGATATTTCACAAATATATCAAATGTGAATCATATATTAAATCAACAATGGCAATTTGTATTCAAGAAATGAAATTAACCTATAAATATATATAATATAGGGAACTTAAACACATACTTTCAAGCTCCCTTCAGCTATCCACAATATAACATATAACTGATATACATGATCACATATACATTAAAAAGATAAATGATATCCAACATATGCATCTTGTGCAGCACCAGAACTCATCAGATGGTTAAGATCATCTCCCTTGAGGATATCATAGATAAAATAATAATAAATTCATGTATTATAAAATTTTAAAAATGTTTTAGTAAATCTAAAATCAAATAATACCTTTATAAATTAAATTTACTAATGTGATTTAAAAGAAAAATAATAATTTTAAACATTATTACAAATCAACTTAAAAAAGATTTTATTGAAAGATTAACATCAGATGTGTTTTCTAAAAGACAGTTAGGTTTTCAATATTCTAGAAGAGAAGAGAGAGGTATCAAATTATTCTACAATAATAATAGTTATTCTACATTTAAGATGTTATTTAAAACTGTCAAAATTTCCACTGAAAAATGAGAGAAAAAATTTATTCTATAGCAATTTTTTTTTAAACATAATAAATTATATATTAAGACATACTCTAAAACAGTGTTCTTCAACCTTTTCATACCTACAGACTGGCAAAAATAAGAGTAAGATTTTGCAGACTGGCAGAAGTTTACAGATACATTTTTCAAGATGTAAGCTGTTTATGGTGTTGCTTACCTTCACATGGTAAACACTCTTTCTCAAGATGCACAGTCATATTTCTAAAGAAAACAATACAATAACAATCATTCTCATTAATGTGCTTGTATTTCTACATTTATTATTTCATTGCTAAAACATGCAAAAATAAAATTTTATTCACCTGAATGTTGGGAAATATCACAGTTAGCATAGTCACATGATTATGATAAATGTAATATCTGTATTTAATGTTAAATATACAAGATGAAGTTATATATATATATATATATATATATATATATATATATATATATATATATATATATATATATATATATATATGAAGGTTGTCTTTTGATAATAGTAAGGGCAAAATAGAAATTGAATAATTAAAATCACTGTATAGCCAAAAAAAAAGTTGCCATATTTTAAATCTGAAAAAATAAAATAAAACATATAAAAGTCTGAAGTTTTGATCTTATTGTAATTTTTTGTGCTGGTGTATTAAATGGATCAAAAAGTGTAATTAAAACAGAAAGTTTTTTTTTTTAAAAAAAATGGCAAAATAGACATTGCATAATAGAAATAAAGCCCCCCCCCCCTCAAAAAAACATCACCATATAGTTAACATCATTTATATAAAAAGACAACAAAAGTTGAAAAAGTCAAAAGTTTTGATCTTATTTTAATTTTTTTTTTGGGGGGGGGTGAGGAAAAGTGTGTTGAGAAATACTTTGTCTTCACTGAGACAAAAGATTGTGACCAAAGTTATTTTTTGTTTGTTTTTATTTTTTAAAAAGGTAACAGACCTTTTTTTTTTTAAAATAAAAGTTTTACTAACTTAGTGGTAAACAAATAAAGTCAAAAAAATATTACCTTATATGCCAAAAAAAAGTGGGCATATTTTTAAACAAAAAAATGGAACTTGAAGAAGTCCAATGTTTTGATCTTATTTTAATTTGGAAGTGGAAATGGTGGATTGAAAAATGCTTTGTAAAAGTTAGAGACAGAAATTTTTGTTGGTTTTTCTTTTTAAAAAAAGGTGATAAGCATTGATTTCAAAAATAAAAGTTAAAGCCAAAAAAGATCCTACTTTAATTTTTTTGAGGGGAAGTGGGTTGAGAAATACTTTGTTTTCACTGAGACAAAAGATAGAGACAAAAGTTAATTTTGGTTTGTTTTTATTTTTTAAAAAAGCTAATACAAATTGGTTTTAAAAATAAAAGTTTTAGTATATCAGCAGTATACAAATAAAAAGCAAAATTGAATCACCTTATAGGCCAAAAAATTGTGGCCATATTTTTAAACAAAAAATAAAACTGAAACTTGAAAAGGTCAAAAGTTTTGATCTTACTTTAGTTATAGACAAAAGTTATTTTTTGGTTTTTATTTTTTAAAAAAGAGGTAATAAAAATTTCAAAAATAAAAGTTAAAACTGAAAAAAAAATTGCTGTATAGCCAAAAAAACACTAAAAATGAAATATTAAAAGAAGGAGTAGAAAAAATTTAAGAGGTCAAAAAAAGTCATGTTACATTTTATTGTTTTAACACACAAACAATTCCAACAAGTGGCTGTGATTGGCTATCAAAAGTCAACTGGAGTTTGTATAATATTTTTTTTTTAATTTTGAATTTTTTTAGAAAAATATTACAAAAATTAATTTTATCCCCCTCCCATGAACATCTGTGGTAAATAGAAAAACAATTTAATTTATGTATGATTGATTAGTTTTTGTTTTTCTTCTGTTTTTTTTTAATCGGATAAAAATGCAATGAAAAAATAAAAATTGTTTATATTATTTAAAAGTTTAAAATCTTATTCTTATGTTATTACAAACTTTTTGAAAGTCTAGCATGGACCAGCAGAAAACTTCTGTGGTCTGGAGCCAGTCCATGGATTGTAATTGAAGACCACTGCTCTAAAGTAATAGGAAAACATTAATACATGTCTTATGCAAATAATATTAAGTAATATATGCATAAAATAAAGAAACATACACTTAAACCTAAAATTTATTCTTAACAAAAAGTAATGTGCTTATATATAAGGAGAACATATAATAACACCTGGATTATTTTAAGATATAAGAAAGTTTATAACATTGCTAAATCTTAAGTGTGTCACTCTTGCTTTCCTTAAATTCTTTGAAGATGTAGCTTTTGTACATTTTGTGATTGTAATTTTTTGTCTGTTGAAAGGCTTTTATGTAAGATTAATTTTTCTGGAGGTTAGCTTTCTATAGATTTGTGAAATTAAGACATATTGGAGACTGGTTCTGTATTTAGAGCATGAAGTTCATCTTTAGGAAATGTCTAGATGCATATATTCCAGATTCCACCAATAGAAAATATTTACCAGTTAATTTTCTAACTGCATGCTACTTATCAAAAACCTTTGAATTTTTTTTAAAATAACATCTTAAAATAGACAAGTTTTTAATTAATTAATATATTAGCCAGATGTTTAATCAGTTAAAGCATAACAATTTTATTTTACATTCCATACTACTTAATTCCTTTTAATGTCTTACTGGAACAATCCTTAACTTTAAGATTTTGTTTTTACAACAGATTAAAATTTTATTTTTGGAGTTATGCATTGTACTATAAATTTTGAAAGATAATGACTTCATTTACAAAATTTACTTTTTTAAGAAAAACTTCTTACATTACTTTTACTAAATAACAAAATTATTTTACCGATTTGTGTGTGTGTGTGCTCATATATCACATGATTCTACTTTATAACACATGTTGGATATAAAATTAAGTTTAAAAATTTTTCAAATTAATTTACAAGTATAATTTTGTAGCTGAAACCCCTTCTTAGTTATAATACATATTTGAAATTTATCAAAGCATCTGTTCCAATATACATAAATTAAATCAACTAGATATTGTGAAAAATAAAATTAGATCATAAATTTATTTGATCAATTACAATTTAACTTTGTGTAATTATATACTTTAGAGTTTATTATAATTAAAACACAAAATATAAATATATTTTGTTATTTAATAACATATTTTAAAATAATTTATGTGTGATATATGTATGAAATAAAGACTTGTTTAGCATTTGATACATGAAGATGTTTTGAGTTCTAATAAAACATAATACACAATCATTAATATTATTACAAATTGTAAAGAAAAAGATTACAAATAGCACTGGTTGATAGACATTGTAATGCTAAATTTGTATTCCATTTTTATTTTGCCCAGAAACATTAAGTACTCTTGAAAAATATTTGAAATTATTACAAATCTGAATTAAATCAAACATTAAACAAAGCATATTGCTAGAATTCTATAACACTTAACACTATGAATAAAAAAGATATTATAGACTGCAGAAATAATGTCTGGTATTAAAATTATTCCATACCATAATAATAACAAAATAAAAAATTATTTATAATAGAAGGTTTGTTTATTATTAACAAAAATAAAATATTAGTTTATTATAATTTTTTTTCAGCAATATAATATTAATTGATTCATTCAACTTATTGTTTATTCCTTAATTATTACCTGCTACTGTAAGTTTAAGTAGTAAATAGGTAGTCAATATCAAGGCATTTAACTTCATTTCCAGATAAGTATATAGATTTTATATTTGTCAATTACCATCACAATATGTTTCTTTTACTTAACATGATTATAAGTAAAGTCTTATTTTATACATTATTAAAAATATAGTATTTGAAATATATTTGTATTATTCAAGTAATTTCACATGGCTCAAAAATAACATTATAATCAGACTGAAAACGTGATTAATATATATATATAAAACTAAGCAACAATGTTTTTTTTTTTAAATATAATAGCCACTTATTTCATATTATCCGTACAACATGCTTGTTCCATGATAAAAAAAAAACTGAATAGATTAACTTGAAGGTTTCAATCTCTTATCAGGCTAAGTCATCACTCTTACATATTAAAGTGTCTATTTTCATCATTGTTTAAAGTTGGTTAAGAAGGTTTATTTGGTAAAAAAATAAAAAAAAAAAAAACTTGATAAATTATTTTCTGAAGTTTTTTAAACATTTTAGTATTGAATATAGCACAAGTTGATATTGAAACAGTCAGATCTAAAGATCCACCTGTTTCACCCACAATATTCATAGTAGTATATTTATTTGTATGTTATTTCACTCCAAACTGTGTGCATTTTGTTAATTTAGAAATCCAAACTGGTACTCTTAAAGAATTATAGAGTATGTGGCTGTATAAGTGGCTATTTCATTGCAATACAGATACCAGTAAAGTTAGAAATATATCCACATATAGTCATCCATTTATTAAAATGGTGTAAAGCTAACAGTCTATACAGCTTAACCCTTAAACCGCTAATTAAATCATTGGTTGTATGAGGTAAAAATAAAATCTTTTAATTGGCCAACTCACAAACTGAAGACAAAGCCTATTGTTAAAACATATTCGCCTATAATATTAAATTCAACTCAGATACGTTTATAAAAAGTATATAATTAATTTTTCAGGTCATGAAGAAAACGAAAGTTCTTTCAAAAATAAATTGCTATTTATTTATTCTAAGATATTCTATATCGGCAACATAAAAGTTATAATGTAAACAAAAAGATCGACTTTTACGTTATAGAAAAGTAAATATTTCTTTTTACTACATCTTCAATATATTTACTTAAATCTTCAATATTTTTCGAAAATAATTTTGTTTTTTTATTATTCTCTCTGAAAATTATGTTTAATTTCCATAAATATTATTTAATAATAATTTAAATCGTATTCGAAATGAAAATCTCAGCGTTTTTCTTTATTTTCTTTGATCAGGCAGTTTCTTTGTTCTTTCCAGCCAATCAGAATGTCTTTTTCGGCTGAGAGCATGCTAAGAACCAATCACAAATAATGTTCCTTCTTTGTTTAGGTTTAAATGCGTTTTTTTTTATTTTTTACTTCTAAAATAAATCAGAAGATGTCACCATCGTACAGAACTTTTAAAAACGAATTAAATACGTATTTAACGAATTTTATCGTATAAAAACGAACTGAGTTAGAGTGATTTTAGATGTCGACGAGGAGTATCGTCGAGCGCGGGAAAAGGGTTAAATTTATGTATAGAATTATGTTTGAACTTAGTAAAAAATCTTTTAATTATAATATTAGTCTTAAATATTCTTTTAAAATTATGGTCAAGTTGTTGACATGTTAATATTTGTTCAAAGTAATATTTCATTAAAGATTAGCCAGCTTGGCATTACTTTTTACTTAAAACTATTTCCAGTTTTATTTTTTGTTAGAAGTACCAACAATAAAGTTGTTTACAAGTTAAAACTTGCTTAAAATTATGTTTTAGTCAAACAGTGACTATATTAGCATTTTCTTAAAATTATTATAGGTTTATGATTTTGTTTACAACTGCAGATTATAAGTTGTTTATGAGTTTCACAGTTGACAAAAATAACATTTTATTTAATTAGCCTTATAGTTAAAATTTAATTTAAAAATCAGTCAGTGATAAATCATAAATTGACCATTTTGAGGGACCTCATGAGAGTTTTTTAGAGATGGTAAAAGATAATTGAGAGCATGAGGCTTGAAGTAGTAAACAAGTGATGCTAGTAAGCACAAGTAAAAATAGGGTCTGTACTAAGTATAGATAAAATAATTGCAGTTTTTATTAAATATATACGTGAAAAGAAAAAGAAAGTAAATATCACAGAAAAAAATATTATTATTTTTTTTGTTATTGCTAAGATGAGAACTGTTTGTTAGTGGAAGATATATTTTCTGTTTGTTTTCCACTAGAGCTTGTACAAATGGTAACAATAGCCATCATCTTATGGCCCAAAGCCAGTAACTGCCACACTATAAGTATAAATCAGCCGCATAAATAATAATAGAGCCGTCTCCAGAAGTCACCTCCATTATAATGAAGCTGAATCCAGTAAGCCACCCAGTCATAAGAAAATTGTATCCAATAAGCCACATTAAAATGGTAAAGCTGCATTTACTGAGTGGTGTCATGAAGCAAGAAAAGACATATTTGAATCCATCCATGAATAATAGGAATTGTACTCAGAGAAGCTATTCGTACCTGAACTTTTACTAGAACCCCTCTCATTAATTACAGTAAAGCATGCTAAAATATCATTTATTCTTTAAAGTAAACATCAAGCTAGTGTTCATTATGTTTCCTATAAAACTCTGTTATGTAAATGTGCTATGTATTTTTATTTTTAATTAGTCACTTTATCCAATCTTGCTTGATCAACATTATCATTATTGTAATCCTGGATATACACATATATTTATTTTAATTTGTAATGTTTAAATCCTAAAACGTTAGTGATACATGTATTAACATCTTATTTATTATTTAGACATTATTTAAGCCATTGTTTATCATAGTTATGTTTGATTTATGTTAATGTAATCAGAACAAAGTTTGGCAAATTATTAATTCTGAGAAAAATATATAAATGCTCTCATTGTGCTCATTTGTTCTAAAAACAGACAAACTTCATTTTGTTCTTAATATCCTTGACCAGTGATAATATTGCTATCCATAATATGGCCTAATAAATAATTATAAATAGTATGTATTTCCTTTTAAGCAAGAGTGATTTTTACAGTATTTTTGCAATGTATATTTGGACTTATAATAACTCTTAAAATCTACTATAAATCTACAATTATAAGTCTTAGACAATACAGATAACTTTAAAACCAAATTCTAAGTATTTTCCTATAGAATAATTATTAAGTGCTATTTCAGAATATACTGTAAATTTATAATTATATGTCTTAAGTGATACAGATAACTTTTAAGACACATTCTAATTATTTCCCTATAGTATAATTGTGTGCCATTTCAGAATTGATTAATGGCAGTAACACTGGTAGATGCACCACATTTTGTGTATTTAATAAATTAAAATGATTATATTAGATTTGCAGAGCAAATATGCTTCTCATTAGCAAATAATGCTTAGCTTCTTGCTATTTTTTTTGATACATATGTATCTGTCTGCATTGAGATTGATTTAATGTCAAGCCATGTGAGTTAGTTTGGACAGATGAGCCATTTTATATCTGATATTTAAAAAAGACCAAAACAGTCTCATCTTTGTGGTGGCTGCATGATCCTCCAGACTAAAGAAGATTTTTTTATTATTATAGCAAGCAGCATTGATGCAAAGGACCAATTACTTGGTAATGAATCTTCATGATGGAGTGCATTCATTTTATTAATAAATGTGATACACCATAGAATCTGAAGTAACCCTGCTCCATCAGTTTCGGCCACCTTAGTAAAAAATTTTGGCCTTGATCCAAGCCAGAATCTGTGGAAACATGTTTAATTTGTACTATAAATTAGATGTAAATTTTATTGATATGTAATATACCTCCTATTTAGTGAGATCTCACTCTTTTTGCTATGTTCTTGGCATTTATATATATATATTATAATGATCGAAATGAAAGTGAAGATCGAATCTAACCGCAAACTACATATCTGCTCTACAGGGCGCCATCTAGGCATTTAAACCTAGAAAAATTTATAGAGTAGGCAGATACGCGCTGTTAAGATTCCACTTTATTTAAATATTCCGATCGTTAGCCCAAGTCACTAGCTCAGCGGAGACGCAGAGATAAAAATCTATATCTTAATTTATATCTTAAATATCAATAAATAAAAGCCACTGCCAGAAATTAACACATAAAAATATTTATTTATGCACATATAAAATAACATTTAAATTTTGAGGAATAAGTTTAACATTTTAGATTTTTATATTAACTTTTAATTTTACATTTAACATGAGTTTAATATTTTATTTAGATAGTCAAGTATGAATAGACTACATAGATCTGCATTTGAAAAGAAAATATTCTTCCCTGATTTAACCTTAGGCAACAAATTTCGCAATCAACTGGCACCAATCCATCTGATACATTCATGTATTCAATGTAGCATGATACGACAACACAAAATACTATACTGTCGGGAATGGACATCTGAACAGTAAGTAGAATTAGAGAAGACATTGACTCTCCACCAACAGGGATGTTACATCTGTTGTCAAGTAGAACAATAAACAAAAAACTCCATAGGAACGGACTGTGGTCTTCTGCCGACTTACAAACCCATCCATAGGCAAACAGAAGGTGTGTGGCGTATATATGCAATCCTGCCCATAGCGGACCTCATACTACATCTACTAATTACACAAATATATCCAATCCATTGAACCAATTCAACTACGAAATGAATAACCTAAGATTACCCTCCCTTAATATAACTTTACAAAACTATATAGCCATTCACGCCCGACTTAAATTTAACATTTAGATACGTTCGCACAGATGAATTTTATAAAATTTGTTTTAAAATGTTGAGTATAGATCAGCTGCACAGATTCCACGGTCAAAAACATCCCAAGTTAAACACAACCGATCAAAATACAAAGTCATCGATAAGCGTCACTTGCAAAGGGAATATACAAATCCCATTAGCATTCATCGTAAGATGCTTGCAGTGATATTGTTGACATATATTTTAATCGAATGTGAAAACCACAACATTATCAACCGCTAACGAATCTATGCAAAATCTATACCCAACCTTAAATTTCATCATTTAAAATTTAAACAACAAATAATTTATACAATAAGAAAAAAAATGGAAATGATTTTTATCAATCGGAAAACATATAAAATTAAACATTATTAATTTGATTTAAAAACTTACAAAAGTCAGATAAGAGTCCGTTTTTAACATTTAAGTTGGCTTGTTTATCAATTTATAAAACTTGATGAAAGTTCTTAATTGATTTTAATAATTGTTCATTTCATATAGCTTATGGTAGAAGAGTCCAGGTACCTGTTTTTAATTCCCGTGATGCCTCCATTGGAAGATAATGTTCTGGAGATGGCAATAGCTGGTTCAAGGTATCACAGTCTTTTTCTTTTTTTAAATAGAGAGTGTGGTATGTGCGTCCTACCACAACTCTCAAACACACCACGCTGGAACTGTCAGAAAAAACTGTATTTCCCTTTTTATATTAATCCACACAGATTCAATCAACAAAACGTCACTAATCCATCACTTTCGTTAGGGTCCGAGCCAAGGCTTAGTGCTTCCATTGGTCAAGCTAAAATCTCTTTATTCTCTTATCTAATTTACTCTCTGACTTTTTAATTAGACAGCTTTTGGATAATTAATAAACAATCATTCCCATTTACAGATTACAGGAATTAATTAACCTGTTTTTATTTTTACTTACATTATTTCTTTTTTTAAACTATTTTTATATTTAAATCTTTTTTTATAAAAAAAAAAAAAATACATTCAAATACCTTTTTTTATTTATTAAAAAAAAATATTTTTAAAGTTTAGCATCTGTGTGAATATATACCTTTAACAAACATTTTAATTTTAGCGTTTAGGTTTTTTTTCTTTTTAATACACGTATTTTTATATGCGAACTTTTAAGTTTTTATTTTAAATAAATGTAACGACATATTTATATATCGTTACAATATATATATATATATGGGCAATTTAAAAGTATTGCATTAAGTAATGTTTCAGATGACTATTTATTAGTCTGCATTATAGTGACATGTTTATTTCATGTTTAAAGAGGTTTATTTAAACTTCATTGTAACAATATTTCATATTCTGTAGTCAAGTTGCAATCTTTAAGTGTCCATATATATTCAATGGACCATTAGTAAGAATGGATATCCATTCTTGGTATTAAAAGGTGTGAAGGTTGCCTTGACAGCAGTTACAAATATTGTTTGCTATATTTACTGTGAATGTTTAGGTGGTTACTGGTTGGAAACTATATATATATATATATATATATATATATATATATATATATATATATATATATATATATATATATATATATATATATATATATATATATATATATATATATATATAACTGTGAATCATATTACTCACCCCTATGTAATAAAAGGGAAAATGACAATGTAAAAGTTAATTAGCCACTGTAACATTTTGTTTATCATATATAAAACTAAAATATTGATCATATGTAAAATTACATTCACCTGCATGTGAATCAATTATATACCTGAATTTTAATGTTTACTACTCTGTATCATGAATGTATATTTATTTCCCTTCATATAAAGCTCAATTCTTAACCTGTTAATCTTATACAACTCCACCTGCATGTTGTAAATTTTGTACATTTTGTTTTATTAATTATGAATTTTATATTAAGTTTTCTAAAATATATCACCTCTCAGTCTCAATCCTTACTCATATTTTTTATGAATCACTAGTTAAGTCATTTAGTGTTAGATAAGGGTGGATAAGACTCATGTTCTACTGATGCGCTAGTAATGGAACTTGGTCAAGGAAATATTGAGTGTAGAATCAGGCAGTTCATTCACTGGTGTGGGATTTGGAATATGGGTGAATGTGTTGAGGTACAATCAGACATAAGGTGTCATGATCCTGAATTGGTCAGCCTGTTTCACAATCTTCTGGACTATTAGTCTTTTGAGCAAATGCACGAACCTGACTGTTACATAGATAAATGTTATTTCCTAAAAGATGGCACCCATGGTGGGGTGAAGTATAAATAAATTTGACCCTGAGAGTTAAATTATAAAAGAAGCTAAGATATTGTGAATATTTAATGAAATTTAGTTGTAAAATTCATAGAGTAGATTAAGACCCACTGGTTCAGATATCTTATATGTATATCTCATCTACTGGCAGCTGTCACTTGAGGCAATGAGAATAAATTAAAATCATCATCACATAAATGTGCTGTCCAGAAGAAAAAAAAATTAAGCATTAAAAGTTTGCAAATGAGCAAGAAATTATCAAACAAAAAAAAATCTATGCATGCAAACTGGGGAGAAAAAAATAAATAATAAAAAAGAGGAAGAAGAAGGAAGAATTTTTTTAAGGAAAGAAACATCAATTGATAAGAAAAAAGCTGGGTGAGTGCAAATTTTAATTTATGATTTTATTGCATATTTAGTGATTTCATTTGCTAATATGCATTTATTGGGCAAAGACCAAAGGGAGCTAAAAAAGGGAGTAAAGAGAGCTATAGGTAGAAAGTTCAATGGGAGAGAATGGCAAGTCAGTCATCCTAAAAAGAAAAAAAGTAAGAAATAAAGAATACAAAAAAAATACAAAATTGAGAGAGAAAGGAAAGACAAATGTAAAGAAAAACAGGAAGTTATAAACAAGTTACCAATCATAATGGAATTTATGAAATGGATGAGGGAAGAAAGGGAAAAAGAAAAGACTGAAAAGGAAGAGAGAGAAAAGAGATAGAGTGAAAAGGGAAGAGAAAGAGAAAAGTGATAAAGAGAAAAGAAGACAGTACAAGGCAGATATACATAGAGACCTCTGGCATATTTTAGGCACAAAGAATAAAAAATGTAACAAAGGTTCCCAGCTCTAGAAGATACAATTGGGAGATCAATGATGGAATGCCTGGAGCAGAATAAGGCAACACAGAAAGAGTGTGAGGGTCTCTTAGAAGTACAAAAAAAAGAATTTAGAATAAGTTGAATATAGCAAAATGGGAAGTTCTCAATGAGTGAAGCAAACTAGAATGACAGAAAGATTGTTTGCACAGTGAGGTACTAAAGGTAGAACAAGAAGCTGAGAATAAAGAGAGAGAGAGAGACCTCAAAAGACAATTGGAGTTAGTGAGTTAAGGAACCATAGAGAGAAAAGTAAACATGTTGCAGCAAAGACAGGGGTTGTTGGAAAAAAACAAGATTGAGAATAAACAGAGAGTAATGCATATAGAGGAGAAAGAGTTATCCCCAAAAGGAGTAAAATTGTTTAAAGAAAAAAAAACAGAGCATGTAATAGATGGAACCATGCATAAAGAATCAACCATCTGGGTGAAAAGTGTAGGTTCTGTAGAAACAAAAGCAGATGGATATGTAAATAAAGAATCAACAATCTGGGTAGGAAGCCAGAAATATCAGGGCTATAAAATAAATGACTGAGAACAAAGTCACCATAATGAGAACATAGGAAATGTAAAAGATAACATGATAAGCACCAAAATGGTTAGGCAGCAGTCATATTTATCAAAAGTTATACCATTCGAAATCTCCAAAAGGGAAGTGAGATAAAGTCCCAGACACATTACAAGAGTTGAATGAGTTCTTCATGATGGTGGGGTGCAAGTTATGTACTGTGGATGAAAAGGCTGCTTTTACAAACACCATTGATTATATGCCTATTTCCAAAGAACCACCCAATAAATAAAAAAATAGACTCAGTGAAGTGTCATGTCAATAATCAAGTGAGCAGATGAATGTACCATAAATTTTAAGAGAAAGTAAGTATATGTAAGTTTGTGTCACAATTAATCATTAGAATAGTACCATTATTTAACCATATTTACTATCAGATAATGAATTGTTGGAGGAAAGAAGTAAGATGTTAGACTTACAAAATTAAAGTTTTTTTTTAAACAGTGTAGGCAAAAATATACTTAAGTTTGTTGTACATTTTGGTTTCAAATGTATTAAATAAAATTAGTATTAGTTATCATATTTAACCATATTAATAGGCATAGTAATGGACCTATAGCAGAGAAGGTGGCAGAGTAGGGATTTGGGGGAGATCTTAGGATTTGAAGAAAAAAGTAGCAAAAAAAAAAAACAAGACTAAAATATGATAAGTAAACCTGTGAGTAAGAAAGGAAAAGAAATAAAAGGGAGAAGGAAATGTTTTTTTTTTTCTTTTTTTGGCCTGAAGTTGATTGCTATGAAACAATCAGATCGAAAGATCCACCTATTTTACCTACTTTATGTATATTTATTTGTACATTATTTTATTCCAAATTGTGTGTATTTCTTTAATTTAGGACTTAGTCCTTGTGCTCTTAAATAATTATAGAATATGTGCCTGTATAAGTGTCCATTTCATTGCAATGTAGACACCAGTAAGGATAATATATACACACATATAGCCTTCCATTTTAAAAATTGTGTAAACATAATAATCTGTGCAGCTTTAATTTACATATAGAATTATGTTTAAACTTAGGGAAAAATATTTATTTTAAATATTAGTTTTAAATATTCTTTTAATTTATTTCAAGTTTATTCTTCATTAAAAATACAGATGGACAATTTGCTTACAAGTTAATATTTGTTGAAAGTAATATTTCATTAAAGGCTGGCCAGCTTGGTTTTGCTTAAGACTATTTCCAGTTTTTATTTTTTGCTAGAAGTGTCGACAATAATGTTGTTTATTAGTTAAAACTTGCTTTAAATTATGTTTTAGTCAAAAATTTACCTATATTAGCATTTTCTTAAAATTATTTTAGGTTTACAATTTTGTTTAAAACAACAAACTATCAGTTGTTTATTAATTTTCACAGTTGATCAAATTATCTTTTTACTTTAATTAGCCTTATAGCTAAAATATAATTTAAAAATCAATTGGCCACAAATCCTAACTTGACCATTTAGAGGGACTTTGGGAGTGTTTTTTTAAAGATGGTAAAGATAATTGAGAGCATGAGGTTTGAAGTAGTAAACAGTGACATAGTATGTGCAGGTAAGAAATAGGGGTGTGCACTAAATATAGATATAAAAATGCATTTTTTATTATTATAGAGAGACAACTATATACATAGACAGAATATATATATATATATATATATATATATATATATATATATATATATATATATATATATATATATATATATATATATATATATATATATATATATATATATATATATATATATATATATATATCACAGAAAGAATATTATTAAATGTTTTTATTGTTACTAAGATGAGAACAGTCAACTAATGGAAGATAGATTTGCAGTTTGTCATCCACTAAAGCTTCTACAAATGGTAACAACAGCCATCATCTTACACCCAAGAACCTTCAACAGCCACACTATAAGTATAAACCAGCCACATAGATAATAATGAAATGATATCCAGAAGCCACCTCCACTGTAATGGAGCTGTATCAAATAACCTACCCAACCATAACCAAATTGTATCCAATAAGCCACATAAAAATGGTAAAGCCACATCTACTGCATTGCATCATAAAGCAAGAAAAGTCAGATTTACATCCATCCATGGAGAATAGGAATCATGCTCAGAGAAGCTACTCATACCTGTACATTTACTAGAACCCATCTCAAGAAATATGGTAAAGCATGCTAAAATATCATTCATTCTTTAAAGTCACTATCAAGCTAGTGCTAATTATGTTATCTTTATAACTCTGTTATGTAAATGTAAATCTGCTATGTATCTTTATTTTTACTTAGTCACTTTATCCAATCTTGCTTGAACATCATTATTATTATTGTAATCTTACACATATGCATATATTTATTTTAACATGTATTGTTTAAACCCTAAAGCTTTAGTGATAAAAGTATTAACTTTTTATTTATTATTAGATGTTATTTAAGCCATTCTTTATCATAGTTATGTATGATTTATGCTAACATAATCAGAATGGATGTTGGCAAATTATTAATTCTCAGAGAGATATATACATGCTCTCATTGTGCTCATTTGTTCTAAAGAAAGAGACAAACTCCCTTCTGTACTTAATATTATTTGCCAGTGATAATATTGCTATTCATAGTATGGCCTAATGAATAACTATAAATAGTATCTATATGCCATTAAGTGAAAGCGATTTTCTATAGTGTAGTTGCAATGAATATTTGTACCCATAATAACTCTTAAAATGTACTGTAAATTTATAACTATATCACTTAAGTGATACAGATAACATTTAATCCAGATTCTAAGTATTTCCCTATAGTATAAATATTATGGACTATTTCGGAATTGATTAATGGCAGTAACACTGCTTTATGCTTTGAAATTTACATATTTAATGAATTAAAATGATTATATTAGATTTGTGGAGCAAATGTGATTCTCATTATCAAATAATGTTCAGCTTCTTGCATTATTTTCTATACATATGTATGTGTCTGCATTGGGATTGATTTAATGTCAAACCATGCCAGTTAGTTCGGACAGCCCAGCCATTTTATATTTGATATTTGAAAAAAAGAAGAAAAGAGTCTCAACCTTGAGTTAGCTGTTCAAGCCTTCAGTCTATAGATGTCTCCTTTATTATTCTAGCAAGAAGCATGTTCAAAGAACCGATTACTTGATAATGTATCTTTATCAGCACACCTTCAAAATGCACTCCATTTATTAATATATGTGATGAACCATAGAATCTGGAGTGACCCTACTGAATAAGTTATGCCTATCTTACTAAATAATTTTGGTGTTGATCCAAGACAGAATCCAGGTTAACTTGATTAATTTGTATCATAAATTAGATGTAAATTTTATTGATAAGTAATATACCTCCCATTTAGTGTGATCTCACTCTTTTTGCTAATTACTTGGCATATATCTACACATAAATCGATACATAATTGTGTACCACATTACTCATCCCTATTTAATAAAATGGAAAATTATAATGTAAAGGTTAATTAACCACTATAACTTTTTGTTTTATCATATATAAAGCTAAAATATTGATCATATGTAAAATAACATTTACCTACATGTGAATCATTTATATACCTTTATTTTAATGTTTACTACTTTGTCTCTTGAATGTATATTTATTTCCCTTCATACAAAGCTCAATTCTTAACCTGTTAATCCTATATAACTTCACCTGTATGTGATATATTAGGGTACATTTTGTTTTATTAATTATGAATTTATATTAAATTTTCTAAATTATATCACCTTTCAGTCTCAATCCTTGCTCATAGTCTTTATGAATAACTAGTTAAGTCATTTATTATTAGTTAAGGGGGTGAGTCTCATGTTCTACCAATGTGCTAGTAACAGAACATGATCAAAGCAGTATCGAGTGTAGCCTCATGCAGGTTACTCACTAGTGTGGGATTTGGAAGCATGGGTGAGAGAATTGAGGTATGATCAAACATAGAAAGTCACCATCCCGACTTGGTCAGCCTGTTTCTCTTTCATATAATCTATCAGTCTGTTGAGAAAATGTACAGACATGACTGTTACAAAATATTGTGATGGAATTTTTTAGTGGTAACTGCAATTTTCAATAAAAATGTTAGAAACTTACAATCATTTATTGTTAATATACTTTTCCATTTAGTACAGATGTTATTGTAACTTATTAAATTTATATCAAGGTAGTTATAATTTATGTATATTTCAAACTATAATTTTTCGCATTTTTTTTAATATATGTATTTATAATTAATAAGAATAATATTCAAGTCCAGTAAAATAGATTTTTTTAATAGTATATAGACGCCATTCTTTATAATTTTTCATATATTTTTTATCTGATAATAATTTAATACATTGTACAGGCTTAAACCTGCATTTATATATGTAATATATGGGGGTTCGAACTCAGATTTTCACACGACTCACCACTCTCAGTGCCATCTCATATTGCTGACCCACCTGATCACACACATGTTGAAAAGATAAATGATCACCAATATACATATTTCATGCTAAACCAGCACTCATCAGTTGGTCTAGATTACTATCCTCACATATATATATATATATATATATATATATATATATATATATATATATATATATATATATATATATATATATATATATATATATATATAATCAGTACTCAGCTTTATATTAAGATAGCCAATCTTTATTCTTTAATGGACAGACTTCAAACTATTCCAACTCACAACTTTTTAGCCTTCCACTTCATTGAAAATCTTATAATGGAATGCACAAAGCCTTTGATAGTGCCAAGGTTGCCATCCTACCCATGTTGACATATTAGTCATTCTGACCCATCATGTACAGGAGAATGATCCATTTATATGTACATATGCAAGGGATGTCAACATGGGTAAGATGACAACGTTGGCACTATCAAAGGCTTTGAGCATTCCATCATCAGATTTTCAATGAAATGGAAGGCTAAAGAGTTGTGAGTTGGAATAGTTTGAAGCCTCTCCATTAAAGTATAAAGATTGGCTATCTTAATATAAAGCTGAGTA
Source organism: Epiperipatus broadwayi (assembly GCA_028023455.1). Lineage (NCBI taxonomy): Eukaryota > Metazoa > Onychophora > Udeonychophora > Euonychophora > Peripatidae > Epiperipatus > Epiperipatus broadwayi. The sequence goes on along the minus strand of JAQFVV010006363.1, from coordinate 2,440,688 downwards.
CTGATTATATATATATGTGTGAGGATAGTAATCTAGACCAACTGATGATTGCTGGTTTAGCATGAAATATGTATATTGGTGATTATTTATCTTTTCAACATGTGTGTGATCTGGTGGGTCTGCAATATGAGATGGCACTGAGAGTGGTGGGTCGTGTAAAAGTCTGAGTTTGAACCCCTGATAATAATTTGTAAAATAAATATATTTTTGATTATTTAGCATTTAATTATTTTATGTCTATGGTAATAATTTAATTTTTAATGAGTAACAAAAATAAATAAACAAACATAACTATAACTGACATTACACTGAGCATTTTTGAATAAACATAGTATTCTATATTACTTATCAAAAATAAATCAAGTTTTGTTCTACTTGAATTTAATTTGATATTTTCATTATAATTCTTATGAATTTAGTATACTAACTAAATCAATTATTGGTACATCATAAATTTTATTTTACATTTCCTATATAAAACGATTTTATATAATATGTATATACATTTTAAATACAAGGATACTTAAAATAGTTTGGATTTAGATGTAATATAGAAGATTTGAACACAGACTTTCAAGCTCCCTTCATTTATCCATTCCATTTCATACAAGCAATAAACATGACCACACTCATGTGAAAAAGTTAAATGATTTTCAGTCTATGCATTTCATTCTGAAACAGCACACATTAGTTAGTCCAGGTGATCATCTGTCACGCTCATATATAATCTGTGATTGGTTTATATTAAGATGGCAAATCTTCACACTTTAATAGAAAGGCATTTATCTACTCTACCGCAAATTTAAAGACAAATATCAAATCTGCATCAATCTATGTTTTTTCAAAGTCAAGTTTTAAAATGTAGGCTATAAAATATTAAAAAATATTTGATTACCAAAGCTGTAACACTACCATTATTTATAACCTCTGCACCCAATTTAGTCTAATATCTCATGCAACTCTAAATTATAAACTTAAATAGTTTTGAAAATCTACTTACGTTTTTTACATATGAATGTTATTTTCATTTATTTTTTGCAAAATATATTTGTTTATATATTTACAAATACTGTAAATTAAATTATATCAACGAATTATTTTTATTACAAATTGTACTTATTATTTATTAAATCAGTATTTATTAGTTTATTTGATTTCTTTTTTTTAGATTATATTTTATTTTTCATTTAATTGCTTGAATTATATTTGACTTTATGATAATCATTATGTAGTTCTTTGAAAATGTGAAAAACTTCTGTCTTCTCTAATTATTCTCTTTGTAAGTTGGTCTGCTTATTACCTCTGAGTCTTTGTAAAAAGCTAGAATTTCACTGGTGGGAATTATTCATCTTCTGAATGGTTACAGCTGCATATTTATATTTTCTACATTTAATTTATATTGTTTCCTAAGAAAATGATTCAAATTACTTTAAATTACCAGCTGATGGAAACAAAAAATTAAATTATTTACCAGTTTATATTTAAACTTTTTATTTAAAAAAAAAAAAAAAAAAAATCGTAATGAAATTGAAATCCCGTTGGTAAAAAAAATCTATACATTTTGCCAAGGTTCTGCTTATTGTTATAAATTAAAAATTTGCTAATATTTGCTTCTTATACCTCTCTTTTTTTTTCATATGTTTATATATAATAAATGTTGAGTTATCTACTTAAAGTAATTTTAATTAGTTAGCGAAAGTACTTGATCACATTTTCATATTTCTACTCAATATATTATATACGATCTCAATTTTACAAACATAAATGAGCCCATTAAAACATATAAATCTTTACATATACATAAATGAAAAAAAAATGTTAAGCTTATATTACAGGATTATTTTTAATTATTAAAAATAGGATAAGCAGTATTAATCATTCTTTTATCTTTCTTTTTTGGAGATGCTATTTTATAAATTTATATCTTAATTTCAAATCATATGAATAGTCGAGCTTAGATTTAAAAATAAGAAACAAATTGAGTATACTAACTATCTATGAAAAGGATTATAATCCTTCTTTTTCATTATATTTAATAATTTAAGCAATATACCTTTGTATTTATTTTTTAACATATATATCCATATACTCATAAAATAGTATGGTTTTTTTTTTTTTTTTTTTTTGCTGTTATAAAAAAAAAAATACTCCAAAGTTGAGATAAGTAGTGATTATTCAAACTAATATGTGAACTCCAAATACATACAGATATGGAACATGCTGGTTCACTTTTTTGTTTACATAATATTTTATATATTTTTTTATTTCTTGAGGAGAGAACATTTCTTTAGAAAATACTTCCACACAACTCTACAATGTATTTTTTTTTGCAATATCTTCCGAATGGAAACAATGTACAATGAACGTTTTTTTAAATGTCTTTATGATCATTATTACAAAATTTCACAAGGTCTACCTCTCCATGAAATCCATGTTCATGCTCACCATAAAAATGTAACTTTGTTTTTTCATGTTTTATTCAACAACATGTAATTTTATAATGGTGTATTCTCTACTATTATATCCAGCAATTTGAAAAACATATTAAGACAACTTATATCTTACCTTTTTATTTGTATAATTTTATGTAACATTTATAAAAATAAAAATAAAACTTTTCTAATGCATTTGTATTGTATGAATAATGTGTTCAAATCTAACTTCAATATAATAAATTAGATAACATAAAAAGTATATATAATCTAATTTAGTTGCAATAATTGTTTCCCTGTATTAAAATTATTTTTAACTTGTTAAAAGCAATACATTAAAACTTGTGCTGCACTTTAAGGTCTAAATCTATCAATCTACTGATTTCAATAATTTATTTCTAATTAAGTTGATAATGATTAAAAGTAAAAATTACTGAAGATTTTTGATAATCACTGGTTAAAAAACAACTAACTAATTATTAAAGCAACGTTTTTATTTGTTGCATTTAAAGCATTAAGTACTGGACTGTAGGTTATATTTTAAATTTGCAAATGTAGTACAATAATCTTTCAAATTTTTTTTAGGTATCTCATCATTTCATAAGGATCTGCAGTCTTTCCACATTTAAGTTTAAAAATAACTTTTTTTTATCTCACTAAGCTTGATACTCAAAATAAAATTAAAAGGTACTCATTATTGTACCTAAAAGTCAGCTATTTAGTTATTTTAACAAACGGAATATCCCAAAACTAATATATATGTATATATATATATTTGTGAAAAACAAGTTATAAATCACGTAAATTGCTATCACTTGCATTTATGATCAATAGATGGAGCTTCACCAAAACCTTTGAACAATCGTATTTTGTTTACACAAACATCAAAACAGTCAGAATTCACTATCTCTTTCATTAGCTCCACTTTCAGATCAGCTGATTTCAAGCTAATTTGCTATCATTAGTGAAGAGTTGGGCCAGAAACTAGATCTAAATACTAACTCCAAGTGATTATGCAACAAGTTCTCATCAGTTTGCAAGCATGAATTTTTCAGACATGTAATGTCATCAAACCCATCCAAACAAGCCAGAGAGCTACATGGGTCTGACATCAGTTCAGTTTCACCACATAGTCAAAGCCGCTGCAATATATATCATTAAAAAAACCATTAAAGATACATTTATAAAAAACAAAAATCAAGTTATAAATCACGCAACTTGATATCGCTTGCATATATAATCAATAGATGGAGCTTCACCAAAACCTCTGAACAATGTGGTGAAACTGAACTGATATCAGACCCATGTAGCTATCTGGCTTGGTTTGAAGACATTTCATGTCTGAAAAATTCATGCTTGCAAACTAATAGGAACTTGTTGCATAAAAATTGGAGTTAGTGTTTAGATCTAGTTTCAGGCCCCTACCCTTCATTGATGATAGCAAATTACCTTGAAATCAGCTGATCAAAAGGTGGAGCTAATGAAAAAGATAGTGAATTCTGACTCTTTTGACATTTGTGTAAACAAAATACACTTGTTCAGAGGTTTTGGTAAAGCTCCATCTATTGATCAGAAATGCAAGTGATAGCAAGTTACGTGATTTATAACTTGTTTTTGTTTTTCATAAATGTACCTTTAAAGGTTTTTACAATGATATATATTGCAGATGCTTTGACTATGTTGTGAAACTGAACTGATATCAAACACATGTAGTTATATGATTTGTTTGGCTGGGTTTGAAGACATTATGTGTCTGAAAAATTCATTCTTGCAAACTGGTAGGAACTTGTTGCATAAACGCTTGGAGTTAGTGTTTAGATCTAGTTTCTGGCCTCTACCCTTCACTGATGATAGAAAATTACCTCAAAATCAGCTGATCTGAATGTGGAGGTAATGAAAGAGATAGTGAATTCTGACACTTTTGATGTTTGTGTAAACAAAATATGCTTGTTCAGAGGTTTTGGTAAAGCTCCATCTATTGATTATATATATATATATATATATATATATATATATATATATATATATATATATATATATATATATATATATATATATATATATATATATATATAATTTATATAAATTGTATTGTATTTTGATATATATATATATATATATATATATTGATTTATATATATATATAAACATAATAAAAACACAGAATTACTTCTCTATAAAACTGCCTTAATATTTCAACCAGCAGACTGGTTTTCAGCGGAAAGCAAAATGGCTATATATATATATAATCAGTCACATGTCACATGGACTATAGTGCTTGCATTACCAATATGTAATATATAAAGAACCTGCTAATAGCTCTAAACAACCTTATTTATTTTATAATTTTTTTTTAATTATTTGTTTTAAAAACTGTATTTTCATTCTATTAAAAATCCAAGATGGAGAATGTAACTGTTAATTCTCCAGAAATAATTAAAGGGGTGGAGATTTTGAATTATTTCAGTTTTGGAAAATAATTTCTAATTAAAGTTTTTTAAAAGTAAAAAGGGAAAATCAGATTAACGGTTTGCACTTTTGCTATTAACATTTTTATCAAATCTATTTCTAATCTGGAAATAAATTTGAATGTGTTTTTGGACAGTTATCTAACACTTGCATCTCCAAAAACAATAGGTAAAGTAAATGTAAAAGTCCCTATTAGATCCTAGTTGAGATTGAGCTTACAAAGAATATATCAAAAAACATTCCTTATAAACGTGAGGACAGTGTAAAATAGGCCAATTTTAATACCATTAGGAAACTAGATTGGAGAAATCAACTGTCTTTAACCTATTTCATGATACTCTGATTTCCAATATACAGTAGAAGTAGTAAATCTAATCATCTATACTGGCCCTTGTTAGTATTTCTCTTGCCACTAATAACAAACTTTGTGATGCTCTAAAATGATGGAAAATTTGAACTAACAACATAGAAATGCCTAATGGAAACTTGCTGCCACATTAGAAAACACTTAGATTCTGTTAAATTACCATGCTTGAGCTGAACTTTGAAAATGGGCTCTTGAATATCTATGCAAAGTAATTAACCTAAGAACCACCAGGTGAAACTAAAACCAATTTGTTCCACTAATCTCGATCTCTACTATCCAGATTTCCTTCATAAATTATTTAATTAAATATTATCTTCAATGTAAATATAAATTTGCTCTCATACTAATTTTGCCTTTGTATTGAAGTCTATCATATGCTCTTATTTTTTTTTAAATTTTTATGTGGTTCTTTCTTAATATTAAATTAAGATGTATTTTATTATTTTAAGCTGTCAATCTAAAACAATCTTGTGAGATTAATGTATAAAGTTCTCTTTTCCCTATCTACTCAGTCATCCACATATCAGGTTATTAAAATTCTCCCACTTTAGTTAGATCTGAATGCACTCTTAATTAATATACTTGTCAGATTGTTTTTTTTTCAAGTCAACCTATTTTGACGTTTTTCTTAGTATATTTAAATAACAAAATTATTTATGTAACTCCATTTAAAATAAAGAAATTCTACCCAGGGTAATTTTTATCATTTACAAATTAATGTTATCCAATATCTTGCTATGTTGCTAATTTAATTCTGAAAAGGTGGTTTTTTTTTATCTATTATATGTGTTACTATGCTGTGCTCTTAAGATTTCAAATACTTGGATATTTTCAAGTTGTAAAATCTGCAAGAGTGAAATTTAATTATATTAAATAGCACAGAAAGAAATAAGGTAATTTTAAAATCTATTTTGCATAAATTAAGTCTGTCCCATATATATTTTACATAGTATGGTGTGGTGCCTTAATTATAGCATTGGTGTGAGAATCATGTGTTTTAAAGTAATAAAGGTCATGTCATTATGGACATTTTTTCCATGTTGCATTGCTGACATATGGCTCATATTATTAAATATTATGTGCTTCTAGTCTGGGGATTGTGATGAGTTTAAAGCCATAAACCTTCTTCATGGCCTCACCTGCAGATGGTTTCCCTTCCTAGGACCATTTGACATTTTAAAATGTCTCCAAGCATCAGTGATTATAGTATGCCTAGGTGGCACTGGACCTCATTTCATTTTTCTAAGGAGTGCCATAGCAAAGGTTCTCTCAGACATTTCATTTTCTTTATCTAGAAGCACAATCTCACTTTGGATTCTCTGCTTGATGTCAGCACCATGATTTCTCCATATTTATTGATTTATTTGCTTAATGACCTCATTTTGATGCTCTACAAATGAAATTGCACTCTGTTCATATATATATATATATATATATATATATATATATATATATATATATATATATATATATATATATATATATATATATATATATACACAACCATTATCAATCCACTGCAGGATGAAGGTCTCACCAAGTTTAATCCATTTTTCTCCGATCATTAGCTTCTCCACATCACCCCTGCACACTTTCTTATTTTGTCCACCCATCTCACATGGGGTCTTTTTCTGGGTCTTTTACAATCTTTTGAAATCCAGTTTAAAATGTCAATTGTCCATCTATTATCATCTTTTCTAGCAATATGTCCAGCCCAACTCCACTTCAATATTTTAATTTTTTCAATGAGGTCAGTAACACCTGTTTTTTCTCTTATCCATACATTGCATTTTCAATCTCTTCTTGTTATTCCCAACATATATCTCTCCATACTTCCTTGAGTGGTCTGAAGGCTTTGTGTTGCTATTCTATTAAGTGTCCAAGTCTCAGATCCATAAGTAAGAACTGGTAAAACACATTTGTTAAAATCCTTCCTTTTCAAACACATAGGCATATTTACTTTTAGTATTAAGTTATTTCTACCAAAAGAACTCCAACCAACTTTAATTCTATGATTAATTTCTGTCATTAGGTTTCTATCTGTATTAATAATCTGACCAAGGTATTTGTTAACTGTTAACTTCTTCTAATTCATCATAATTAATCTTTATATGCATATTTTGAGCAAATCGATTAAACATTACTTTAGTCTTTTTAACATTTATCTTTAGTCCTACTTTTCTACTTTCATCTGATAACTCCTGCAGAATTTCGGCAGCTCTGAAGCATTATTTGCAAAAACAATTACATCATCTGCAAAATCTAAATGAATTAAATAATCTCCATTTACTTTCACTCCTTTAATTTCCTATTTTAATCCACAAAATACTGCTTGCAGCACTGCTGTAAATAGTTTTGGAGATAAGGAGTCACCTTGTCTTACACCTTTCTCAATGTTGACTTTCTCAGTATCATTATTTAATATAATTGTTGCTGTTGCATTTTTATAAATATTATTTAAATTAAAACAATGTCCTGGATCTATACCTTGTTGCTCCAATGCTTTAATCACTGCAGAAATGTTTATAGAATCATATGCGTTTTCATAATCTACAAATCCAAATCATAATCACAACTCATATTCATTTGTCCTTTCTATAACTTCTATCAATGCCAGGATATGATCTACTGTACTAAAATCTCTTTTAAATCCAGCTTGTTCTCTTGGTTGGTGGAAATCCAATATTCTCTGTATACGAGTTGTAATTATCTTGGTAAAAATTTTATATGAAACTTATAAAAGGCTGTTAGATCTGTAATTTTTAATATCTTCTTTATCACCTTTTTTAAGTATTAATATTATTACTGCATTCTTCCAATCATCCGGTACATCTTTATCATTTAGACATTTGATATATAATTTTGCTAAAAAAAATTCTATTTCTTCACCTGCTTTTTTTAATACATCAATTATAATTCCATTATTACCTGTAGCCATTTCTTTCTTCATACATTTAATTGCCTATCTCGCTTCTTCATTAAAAATTCTGGGCAATTAGGAAAATGTAATAGATATAGGAGGTACTTGTTTTTTATTACTATATAATTCTTGATAAAAATCGTCTATCAATTTCATGATGTCATCTCTCTTTTTAGTAATAATTCCATCTTTTTTTTTATTGCAGATATAAATTTCCTATCAATAACACACACACACACACACGCACACATATATATATATATATATATATTTGAAACCAGGCACACTCTTCACAAACCTGGGAGCTTAATTGTAAGTATAGAGGATTTGAACTCAGATTTTCTAGCACCCTTCAACTATCCACACTATTTCATACAACTAATACACATGACCCCCCACATGTAGAAAAGATTAATAATCACCAATAAAAGTATTTCATGCTAAACCAGCACTCATCAGTTTGTCCAGACTATCATCTCTCATATATATATATATATATATATATATATATATATATATATATATATATATATATATATAATCAATGCTCAGTTTATATTAAGATAGCAAATCTTCATACTTTAATGGACAGGCTTCAATCCACTACAATCTCCAACTTTTCAGCCATCCATATCATTGAAAATCTCATGATGAAAACTCAAATCCCATATTGATGCTAATATTATTGCCATGCCCATGTTGACCTGAAGTCACTCTGACCTCTCTTGTATCGGACAGTATCAATTAGATACATATAAGAGTGATGAACAGGATACAAGCTTAATATATATATATATGCAAAACCATAAAACAATACAATACTAGATTAAATTTTAAAAATTTTACCAAAATCCTTACACAACCATGATTTCATCTACTACAAATAGACCTTCTCAAGTGAAAATCAATCTAAAGGAAAACATATATATATATATATATACAAACCTTCCCATAATTCAGTACAAATTCCACCTTCCCTTAATATTAATATTAATATTAATATTAATTTGTAGTGAATTATGGGAAGGTTTGTTTGTATATATATATATATATATGTATATATATATATATATATATTCCTTTAGATTGATTTTCACTTGAGAAGGTCTATTTGTAGTAGATGAAACCATGGTTGTGTAAGGATTTTGTTAAAATTTTTAAAATTTAATCTAGTATTGTATTGTTTTATGGTTTTGTATTTTTATTTTTGCTAGTATAGTGTTAGACAGTTTTGGTTATATATATATATATATATATATATATATATATATATATATATATATATATATATATATATATATATATATATATATATATATATATATATATATATATATTGTACCTCACTTCCAGAAAATATATATTATAATAAAATGTGACTAGCTCAGATAAATTGTTATGCTCGGCTAAAATGTGTATAATTATTATTCAAATATTTTACAATACTATATCTTATCAGATTTATTCTAACTAACAAAAAATAATATGGTTCAATATCATGCACTAAGTAAATAAGTAATTATTAATTCATGAGACTATGAAGTGAAGTTACAAGAGGTAATATGAATTTACATTGAGCCCATGTCCCACAAGACACTACCTCACTGGCATAAGAATACTATTATCTCTTTATTACCTCAACTAATACATCTATAGCACCCCTATGTTTTTTTATAATTAAATAATCAAAATATTAGTAACAAATAGATTTTAATCTTTTATCAAAGGAATATAAATAAAATAATCTCAGATTCTTTTCATTAATTTAAAGCAATTATAATTCCTGCAGATAGGCATGATAAAGGATTTAATATCAAACCTAACTACACTTGCCTTATAATAATAATAATAAATAATTAATAATAACAATCTCCAGTGTATAAGTTAACCTTATCTATATTTATTATGCTACTAATCATTAAGAAATAAGTAAATAATCTGCATGTCTTTCATCTTCATATAGTATCTTAATTAAGAATATGATAAAATATTATAATTTAATAATATGTGGCAATAAACAATATTATAATCTTGTGTAACATATTGTAATTATCTTATGATCATTATAACAATAATATGCTAATGTCAATAAATTTCTGAGAATCATATTAAAAGAATTCTTTACTTCTTAAACAATAATTTGATTCATACTGTGCAAATATTATGTTTTAATTCAAATTATCTGTTGTCATATGTTGTGGTGTAAAATAACTGATTCGACACAATTTTATAAACAAGTTTAACAAATTTTATTACATTAACTATAATAAATTAATATCAAATTTTATTACATTAACTATAATAAATTAATATCAATTTAATATCAATTAAATGTATGCACTGGTGTAACTCCTTAATACTGAGTAAAATTTATCAATTATATAATTATTTATTTCATTCCGATGTTGTTCTATTATAATATATCACTAATTAAAATATGCAATACATGTAGGTATTTTATTTTTTATAAACATAATACTTAAAGTTGTTCAACAATTTTTCAAAAACAAACTTTACTTATAAATTACACATCTTTATAAAGTTACTAGATTAAAATAAAAATAAAAAATTCTATGATTCTTTTCTTGATTTAACCTACTTTACTTGAATTGATCATATTCACATAATTACTAATAAAATTCTATATTTAAATATCGTTTTAATCTCATTTTAATCTACTTTCAATTCACTATCCTTTTTTCAAAATTGCCATACAAACTCATCCCTATACCTCGTGAAAATACTTGCAATATACTGTTAAACCTATAAATAAATTTGCATATAAAATATTAATTTAAGCTATCTAATCATACCGAAAAGATTACTTCACTTCTTACTAATTTGTGAACAAAATACAAAAAAAATGACTTGTACCAATATAATAAATCAATATTTTCCATATAACAGGAATATTAAAGTTCAATCACGAAAGAATCATACAATTACTTCCCTCATTATGTTATAATAAATTTATACTATAAAATAAAGTATGCATATTTTAAAAATAAAATAAATTTCTATAAATCTTATGCATGTACAGTGTATTGTGTATCCATACATTCATTCAAAATCATATAATATTTGGTTCAGCTAAAGAGAAGGAAAACAAAAAAATACATTAAAATTAATATTATACAATCATTACCATAAGTGATATTCCAACTTGTTAATCACTTAGATGATGTCTTCTCGAACCATAAATAAACAAAATAACGTAACGTTCATACATTACAATCATACTAAAATATTAAGCTTTTAAGTTATTTTAAAAAAAAAATCCTTTATGAAAATTACGTGTTATATTAATAAATAATTAACTCTTTTATGTATCTTTTTTATCCCTAACAGATAATAAACAACTTAATACTAATATTAATGAAATAAATCAAAAAAATATCTACGTTAAAACTCCCATGTTGTTTTCACGCAATAAAACATTCTTTTTCCTCGGGTAATGAAACTTCCAAACAACAACCGCTTCCTTTTCTTCATAGCACATATGCTTAAAAAGTTTCCATAAAATAAGACAAATGACAGTTTTTTTTTTTTTTTTTTAAAAGGTTGTTTTACAATAGCGTGTTGAAACCGCTGGAGGGCAGGCTCGGTTTGTAAACAAAGATAAATAAAATGTTGCTGGGGCTGAGTTTCTTTTCTTTTTTTTTTTGTTTGGCTTTGTTTTTTGATTTTTTTTTTGTTTATCACATTTATAAAAGTAATATCAAATCAATTTTTTTGTTTAAACATGACCAAAACAAAAAAAAACAAAAATAAACAAATGCATAAACAAAAAAATTACAAATAAATGAATTTACAAAAAAAAAGTACTTCATTTTTTTGGCTTTTGATTCTTTTTTTTTATTATTTATATTTTCAAAGGGGACTTTTTTTTTTTTTTTTTTTTTTACCGTCTACGTATTTGTTTGTTGTTTTTTTTTTTTTTTTTTTGGTTGTTGTTGTTTATCACATTTAAAATAAAAGTACGGTGACTATCAAATCTATTTTGGCTACCCCAAACAACAACAACAAAAAATACAAAACAAACCAAAACCAAAACCAAAAAAAAAAAAAACCGATCGATTAAAACCAATGATTTTGAAAAAGTAGTTAACCGATTTTTTGTTTGTTTTGAATTAATTCTCATTAAACCCTTTTCTATTTTCGGTTCGGTATTGTACAACAAACAAAAAATCAGCCGATTCAACTACTTCTTCTTCTTTCTTTTTTTCAGTTTGTTTTGTTTTTATTTTGTTAAATAAATCTATTGTCCATTTAACGGTAACATTTACAAGCCAAAGACCAACTTTGGGAGATGGGGGAAGGGAAGAGTGTTTGCAATTGCTAACAGAATAGAATGCCAACAACTCAAAGATTGACCATGTTTTGACAGTAATTCCCCCTCAAAAAACATCAATATATAAGGCAATTAAAAGAAACTTTTTGGGTTCTTCAGGCAAAAAAAAACACAGCAGGCATGCAGCTTCAAGGTGTTTTGTTTGAGAAACCACCGCTGGTTCCAGCAGTCAGAGAAGAATCCTTGTTCTTTCTTTGACATTCAGCAAAACAAGTTATCCTATTTTATGCAGCTATTTGGTTAATCAGCTCACAGTTGTTGTCGCATGAAATGTGACTTAGAGTGTGATTTGATGGGAAGCGTGCTTTGAACTACACTTGGCCCATTTTTGCAGCAGGAAATGGGGGCTATTGAAGCATGAGATTCTGCTGATAATTGTTAGTAGACCTTCCTAAAAGATGCGAGATAGAGGGGGAGGTGGTCTTAATGAAATTAAAATAGTTTTGACAATCGTAATTCCAGCCCCCCTCAGACAATACTGTAAACAAAATTGAAATATGATCGCTAGTCTGAAATGCTTAGCACAAATCTGAGCCGTAAGCTGACATGATAGCTTCTGCGGCAAGATTGGCTAAATGTTCACATTTCTGTGCATTGGCATAGAAATAAACACAGTCAGTTGTGGCCCTCCCCCATATCAACGGACTATTTCTAGGCTTACATATTAGAAATAGAACGGTCTATAGTGGCGGAGGTGGCCAACTAAATGGCATATTTCTGTGCGCTAGCATAGAAATAATGATCCCTGGTGGTTTCAACATGCTATTGTAAAACAACCAAAAAGAATAATAAAATAAATAAATAAGTTTCACCATAAATAAATAAATAAGTCAACTTTAAAGGGATCCGGATTTATTAACAAACAAAAATTCTTCAAAAGTTATTACTTTCCTAGGATTAAATGATGTATTGTAGTGTTTTTCTTTAAACATGATAAAATTGATTTGGGCGTTCCATACATTGCGCATTTTTTTAAAATATTTCAGCAAAAGATTTTTTTAAAATTCTTCTCTATAAACAGCATACAGAATTTTAATACCATGACATTTTCTTTTCTGTCTACAGGTATTTATTTTCTATTAAAGTATCCAAATTATCGGCTTTAAAAATCATTTACATAAGTATAGTCTTTTAAAATAACAAAGACTTACTATGTCAGGTATTTCAGTAATTATCTGTAACTTTCATTTTTTTATCCAAAGACAGTTTTAATATAAACTAATTTAAATACTTTCTTTATAAAGAAGTATTTTCTGCAATTTTTTTACAAAATATCTATTTTTTTAAAATTATTACAAGTTTTAAATTTATTTCTCTTACCGTATTATTTTGCCGGTCTTGTATAATATTGTCTTTTCATATGATGTCCAACATTTTAACTTTACCCTTAAATAATTAACACGGCTTCAACTATATTTTTAATCAAATATCTCCAATATACTTTATATAAATGTGGTACTTCCATGATTATTTGATAGCAAAATTAGGCTTTAATAGAAACAATCGATAGGGGATTATGAATAACTAGCACTGCATATTCAGACGGTACAATTTTTTAATTTATTAAACTACTCTCTTTATAAACTAATTACTATTATGAGAGTGGTTATAATTTTTTACTTGGCTATATTTAATAGCACACTTAACTAACAGAAGAAAATGCACACTAAACAATTGAACCTCGGCTTTTTATACCGGAATAAATTACCCACTTGATTGGTAAATTAAACAATCACCTTGCTAACCTATTTACATATCTGCCAACAATACAAAATCAAAACTAAAAATAAATAATGACTAATCAAATATTTATTATTTATTACTTTATTTAACTCTTAAATTAACTTCTATCTTTTATTTAAATCCATTAAACATTTTGTTTAAATATATTTTTTTACTTTATCTCACTTTTAACTTTTATAAGTCTACTTTTCCTAAGCAAACTAAAATCTACTTTTATTCATTATATTCATTATTTAAAAATAGTATTTAAAAAAATAAGATTTAATATTTCACACTAATTATTTTTTATCTCGTGATAGCCAATATAATATTTTTAAATTTTATAATAGAATTTTAAAACAGTTTTGCAACTTTAGTAAAAAAGTCACAAGCATATGTGTACATATGTCTATCTGTCACATGACTTACAACACATATAGAAACGCTTGTAATTATCTAAAAATAAACTAACAATTCAATTTTTATAAAATAACATATTTTAAATAAAATAATATAACAACTTTTAAAATAATAATTCGATATTTAAAAATTTACTATTCATCTTCTATTATATAATATTAATAACAAAAAATATTCTACATTCACTTATAATTAATTTTTTATCATCAATAAATATATCATTCATTTAACTTTAAGTTGTCATTTCTTAAACTTTAGCTTTAAGCATCTATTTACAAAACCTATTAATGCAGTATTGATTATGGCCAGTTTTCCCAACCATATAATATTATCATTTTTCCCCACTGAACTGTCTCTCTCAAATATTAGTACAACTTCACACATCAAATATTCATAGTTTAATTTAATTAAACTTTTAAAAGACTATAAATAAAAATCAACATCACACAGCTGAAATATATCTTAAATTTAAATTTTTTTAATAAAATTGATAGAACAATTTATGAAGACCCATACAAAAAGGCACAATATATATATATATATATATATATATATATATATATATATATATATATATATATATATATATATATATATATATATATATATATATATATATATATATATATATATATATATATATATATATATTCCTATTCCCAATAGTATTTCTTAGCTTAATTAATAATGTTATTTTAGCTTATTTTCAAGTCCTACCATCATAATCTATTCGTTTACTTAAGAGTATACATAATTGAGAAAAAAAAAACAGACCATTCCCTCTTTCTCAAATCTGAACTTAAAAGAATGGTTAATAAAAATTTTGTTTGATAAGTAAATACAATCATTTTAAACCTATATTATTTTTATTAAATGTTAATAAAGTGTTGGTAATAAATATTATTCCTAGTGACTAAACCATTCTCAAATGCGTTTTCTTGACTTTCATGAGCACAATGGCATTAAAATATACATATGCAAGTATATTACATTATTTCATATATGAGCATATGAGTACATGAGTGAGAATGACTTTCTGTAGCTATATACCTCCAGATAGATCACTCATTTAACCACATCCTAATAAATATATAATCACTTTACTGTTTTAATAAATGTTTCATTATCCAAATCATTTATGTTATTCAAACTATCATCTCTCCACTTTCATACATTACCTTATATCTATGCGTTTTTATTAATTATGAATGGGGTTAAACTCTCTATTAATGAGTTAAGAATATAATTCCTAGATTACATAAGTTAGCCAAATAGTGATGTGATAGATTATGTCACACTGTTTCCTCTGTTCTGCTAGTGGGATAGATTTAGAATTAAATACTCGTGTGTTATCCCTAATGTTATTTATTAGATCTTAGATCTGGTACTTGTGGAATAAGTTCAAATCCAGATTGGTCCCTGATCTAAATATCATGCTTGACTGGGTTTGAAGAATGTTTCATTGAGTTCCAGCTCATGTTAGATGGATCAATATATTCTGACCAGTACAATATATATTAATAGTATTAGAAATTGATTTCTGTATTTCTTCAAAATAATATATGTAAATTTATAAATACATATTAGAAAATACAGTGTTTAAAAGTTTATATATATATATATATATATATATATATATATATATATATACATATGTATTTTATATTCTTTTAATATATATATATATATATATATATATAAACCACAAATTAAAAGCACTTTCAAATATCTTTGTAGTTTTTGTCAACTATACTTTAAAATGGCAGCTTTTCCATAATTTCATATCAACTTTCCAATAATTCTGTGATCATAACATTTGCTGCTTGCCTACTAATTAAATTTTTCTTGTATTTATATATTAACATTGCTTCTTTAATTTTGCTTTTATTATTATTTATTTCAGTTTCCAATATTTTTACATTGCTATAATTAAAATAAAAACCATTTATACATGATTTATTATGTTCATAACAGACAGAAGCTGATAAATTGTAATTATTTTTTATTTTATTTTATGTTTTGAGCCCTTTTTAATAATAACAAGTGCTCCTTTTTTTTTCCAATGTACACCTTGTTCACCTATATAGCCACTGCCACACCTACATGTTGATTGGTAAATGATACAATTTTTATTTGACAATCAAGACTTATCTTTTGAATTATTTATTAATTATTTAATGGAGGTGGTGCATAAAATGCAATATCACATATACCTTTATAAATTTTCTTAATGAAACATGTCTGTTATTTTGAAATATATGGTATTGATATCCAAAATGTTTTATCAGAAGAATTAGCATTCTTATTAATATTATTTTTATATTTAGAGTTAAAATTTTAACAGTATAATAAAGACAATCATAATTATATCCCACGTTTAACAATTCATTATAATAAATTTTAATATATTTGGTTTTATCCGAAGCACATTTACTTAGGTTATCATTTCTAAATAGATATCACTTTAAACCTTCCATTTTAAGTGACATTGGTACCTTTGATTCATATGGAATATGTCCTCTTTTTGGTATTGGTTTAAGAGTCATATAGAAATCCCATTTATCTTTGTTTCTAGTTATCTTGAGATCTAAAAATTGAACACTCATTGAATTTTCATCTGTTTTAATCCATTTTAAGCCATTTATATTATATAATACATTAAACAAATCAATAATAGCATTTGGTTTTCCACAAACAAAAACATTATCAACATATTGATCATATAAAGTAAGATTTTCTTGATAATATTCCTTATTCAAAATATTTTCCTCATGTGTCGATATAACAAAATTACATATTTAGGTAACTGTAGTAAGACCCTTTGGCCAGCCATTACCTATTTTATAAAATTCATGCTTAAAAATCACATAAATATTTTTACCAATAATGTTTAATGTTTCAACAATAAATTGTATTATTTTAACATTTTTTTAACTTTAATGCATTATTAATTATTTCTGTAGAAGTCAGTATATCAATTGATCCATACATTTCAGTGACATCAAAGGTACAAATTATATCACAATTATCAATAACAACATTATTAATTTTACCAATGAAATCAAATGATAAATGTATTGTATACTTACCAAAATGAAAAATTTCCTGTAACATTTTCTCAATTAATTTACATGTTTCATAATAAAATGCACCCCCAAAATCAATCATTAATCATAATGGTTCTTTTTATTTATGCAATTTTATATTTGAAAATAATTTAGGACACATTGCAGCCAAGGGAAAAATCATATAATAAACAGAATTATCAATTACATTATTTTTGTCTTTTTTTAATTATGTTATTAACAAATTGAACATGTAAACTTTCAATATTTATCTTATTAACCTATAAAATTAAGAATATTCATTTGGAAAATAATTTTATTTTCATAATTGGATTTTAGTAATAAAAACATCATTAAATCTTTATCCTCTTTTATACCTACATGATTATTATCAAATGCATTTTTTTTAAAGGTAAAAGTTTGTACATTCCAATTACTAATTACTGCATATTTAAAATTTTGTTCTTTTAATTTTTAACCAAATACTTGCCAATCTTTGAATCACATTTAATTATTCCCACAGAACTTTCAACAACTGACTTCAGTTCCAGATCACTATCTTTCAATTGGCCACTGACATATTTTGCACCAAGATTTAAAATATATTTTTCTTGAAAATCGATATTCACACCAGACAAATTAACAAAATTATTATTTTGAAACTTATTTTTTACTTCTTTCTTAAACAAAAAGTTAATTTTCTTATTAAATTTCTTGCATAGTCTGTGATAACATTGATTAAAAAGACTTGATAATTACTTTTAAAATTAAACCAGTCATTTCAAATATGCAAATCAATCAAATGATTTAAACTTTTTAAGTAATGCTTTTATCAAAAATTAAATGTTTACACAAAGAAATAATACTATGTAGCTCTATCATTTTTAAATAGCATATTGTAATCAATGACACGTTGCAAGTCACAAATATTTTCTCTGACAATAATTTGGAAAAACTTTTAACATTTTAAAGTTATAAAAAAACTGCAATCTGCATTTTAAAGCAGTTATTTTGTAAGCTACCTTTCTCCATTCTTTGATAATTTACATATCATTTCTAGAACTAATATTCATTGATATATGTAATAATAACATTACAAATTGATGTCTGTATTTCTTCAAAATAATATACATAAATTTATAAATAAATATTATAAAAGACAGTATTTAAAAGTTTATAAAAATATATCTATAATCATCACTTAGAAGAGCTTTCAACAATTTTTATAATTTTTATAAAACTAATACTTTAAAATGACTGCTTTTCCATAATTTCATGATGTCAACTTTACCATAATTTTGTGATCTTAATATTTGCTGCTTGTCTATTAATTAAATCTTTCTTGTACTTATATATTAACATTGCTTCATTAATTTTTCTTTTATTATTATTTCTTTCAGTTTCCAATATTTTTACATTATTATAATTAAAATCAAACCATATATACATGATATATAATGGTCATAAAAGATAGAAGTTAATAAATTATTATTATTTTTATAATTTTGTTTTGTATTTTTAACTCTTTTTAATAATAACAAGTGCTCCTTTGTTTTTTTTCCAATGTGCATCTTGATTCACCTATATATCCACTGCCACATCTACATGTCAATTTGTAAATTATACAATTTTTATTTGACAATAAACACTTGTATTTTTAATTATTTATTAATGCACTTAATGTAGGTGGCGCATAAAATGGAATATCACATATACCTTTATAAATTTTCTTAATAAAACTTGTTTGTTGTTTTGAAATATATGGTATTGATATCCAAAAAATTTTTATCAGAAAAAGTAACATTATTATTAATATTATTTTTGTATTTAGAATTAAAATTTTTAACAGTATAATAAAGACAATCATAATTATATCCAATGTATAAACCGTTCATTATAATATATTTCAATATTTTTGGTTTTATTCAATGGATATTTACAAAGGTTATTATTTTTAAATATGAAGGACTTCAAACCTGTCATTTTATGTGACATTGGTACCTTTGTTTCATATGGAATATATCCACTTTTTGCTATTGATTTAAGAGTCATATACTAATCCAGTTTAATCTTTGTTTGTAGTTATCTTGAGATCTAAAAATTTAACATGCATTAAATTTTCATCTGTTTTAATCCATTTTAAGCCCTTTATATTATTTAATTCATTAAACATATCATTAATAACATTTGGATTTCCACAAACAAAAACATCACAAACATATCAATTGTATAAAGTAATATTTTCCTGATAATATTCCCCTTTCAAAATATTTTCTTCATATATGTAGATATAACAAAATTACATATTTGGACAACTGTAGGAAGACTCATAGGCCAGCCATTACTCATTTTATAAAATTCATGCTTAAAAATAACATAAATATGTTTATCAATAAAGTTTAATGTTTCAACAATAAATATTATTTTAATGTTAACATTTTTTAACTTTAATGCATTATTAATTATTTCAATAGAAGTCATTTTATCAATTGATCCATACATTTCACTGACATCAAAGTTATACATTATATCACAATTATCAATAACAACATTATTAATTTCTCCAACGAAATCAAATGATGAACGTATTGTATACATACCAAAAACAAAAATTTCCTGTAACATTTTTTTCAATTAATTTACATGTTTCACAATAAAATTCACCCCCAAAATCAATCATTAATCATAATGGTTTTTTTTCTTTATGCAATTTTATATTTGAAAATAATTAGGACACATTGCAGCCGAGAGATAATTTCTATAATAAGCAGAATTATCAATTACATTATTTTTGGATTTTTTAAAAATGTTATTAACAAATTGAACATATAAACTTTCAATATTAATCTTATTAATGTTTATAAAATTAAGAATATTCATTTGAGCAATAACTTTATTTGCATAATCAGATTTTAGTAACAAACACATTCTTACACTTTTATCCCCTTTTAAATACTCTATTTTCTAATATATATATATATATATATATATATATATATATATATATATATATATATATATATATATATATATATATATGTACATGTGTGTGTGTGGAAGATGATTATCCATACCAACTGATGAGTGCTGGTTCATCCCAAAATATGTATATTGGAGATCATTTATCTTTTCACATTATCTGGTTATGTGTATCAGTTGTGTAAGATGAAGTAGATGTCTGAAGGGAGCCAAAAAGTCTGTGTTCAAATTCCCTCTAATTACTTCACATTTAAATATATGCATTATACTTGCATTTAAGTATTCCATCTCAATTATTGTAACTTTATTTTAAAAAATATCTAATACTTTTCCCACTTGTTTTAAATTAATTTTTCATTATATGCATAAGACTACTTTCCAGGTTTTAATAGTATTGTGTTAATGTTTCTCAGAGCCATATATTGTTTCATTGCAGAAAAAAATATCTAGAGTGTTCATGATCAGTAAAGGCTTGTAATTTCTTTGTAGTTTTATACTACAAATTATTTAGGCCTTCTTGTCAGTTGTTAGACTCCTGTCTTTAAAAATTTATATTTATTGTGATGCTCCATGTATTGTTAAATTTTAGTCCAAAAATCAGTCATGATTGCTTTTAGTAAACCCAAAAATAGGTTTTCATATAGGAGTTGCCACATTCATTAAAATAATTTCTTGTGTCATTATTATCACAATCATGAAAATTCCAAGCAGCTAATTTGATAATTATGAACTGTTAAAATTTAATATGTAAGAAAAATCCTTGTAAAAAGTATTATCATTTTTATCGCATGAATATGATTAAAATAAGATATATTTTAATATAACTAACATTTTAATGTTGAAACATGCTAATTGATGATCCATTCATTTATCTGAACATGTAAGTGCTCATGCAATGTGAACATCCTAGGTATTGTACATCCTAATAATTATATAATATTTTTAATCTCTTAGTTTTGAATGTGAATACATCTATGTTTTGTATTATAATATTTTTCTCTAAATAAAGATTTTAACATAAAAATGTAGCATGCATATATAAATATGCTTATGCAAGTCTGTATATATATATATATATATATATATATATATATATATATATATATATATATATATATATATAGTAACATGTTCTTATGGCTTTTCAACAACTCTACCATACTTTCTTTCTCTCTATGATACTAGTTCTATAACAAACAGGCATTTTTAACAACAATAAAGTGTAAGATTCTCTATGGGGTTTAAAATTTGTGATACATAGAAACATAAGATATACTTAAGATATGACTACAACAAAGAGGTTTTAACATTGAAAAGTATAATATAAATACACCCTATAATGGCTTTGTTATTGTGAAAATTCATCTACTACCATCATATTATAATCATTAAAAAAATCCCCACAACAAATAATGACTACCACAATATTCCACTTAAATAATGCTTTAACTATTCTTCTATAATTTAAGCATCTCAAAATAATAACATTGCAACAAAACTGACATTAAATTACAATAACTAATGCTATCCTATGGATATCTCAGGGATCATTAGTATTTTAAAATCTAATTTAACAATGAGATTGATAATTAAATAATGGAATCATAAGAGATGTTTTACTGGGATCCAATCATTTAAATAAAATCATACTTACTTTTACAAACCTTGATTAACATCCTATTTGAAATTAATCCAACTATAATAATAAGGCAGGGAAATTAATGATCACTACTTTCACTTAAATAATTTAATTTACTTTCCTAAGATGGATTCTCACACTTATACTGATAACAGTAACTATAGAATACTCATTTTTATTATAATCAAAAGCTTTATTATACAATCATTATCTACAAAGTCTAACTCAATTAAATACAGTTCTTAATTATTTAGCATTTACCCATTGTAATTCCATCATTCAGAATAACAATATCACTGTGTTAAAGATATTAAAAGCCAGTATAGGATCTTAGTGTGATAAAAAAAAACTCCGGAAAATTATTTTTAAATACTGGAAGCTGAGATTTTCTTCAATAATCATTGTTTTGAAAAATATTAACAATAAACTATCTATTTTAAAAGGTTCAAGAACAGTCGACTTTCTTTTCCGTTTTTTTTTTTTTTAATTTTCATTCATTATTTTATTTAGAATCAACTGAGCATGTGTTATGTTGGGGGGGGGGGTCATCATTTTCAAGCATTTAGACAGTATCATAGCAACATGCATTTGGGAGTTTTAAATGCCTACAAGGATGTGATAATTAATCTTGAAAAAATAAGGACATTTTTTTTTTTTTTTTTGGTAAATGAATATTTATCATGGACTGAAGTTTATGTAGCTATATTTTTAGTATCTATAAACTAATATCAATATTTTTTTTTTCTTAGTATAATTATAAATAGGAAAGGTACATATAAAATTAATTGTTTACTATTATAATATTATAATTTCCACGATGGATTTGTAATAATTTTTAAAGTTTTGATGTTTTAAGTACGTTAGTGTTGAATGAGTGTTATATTATGCAATATTTATTAATTGTGGACTAAGAAGACATCTAAAAAGTGATCAAATAGAAGGAATATCACTTGGGTAATAATTGTAAATATTATTTTTTTATGATGTATTTCATTTTTATTTCTTTTAGATTGTCAAGTATTTTATAATGTTATTGTATGAACGTATGAGTATGTGTGAATACAGTAAACACATATACAACTTATAAAAGTTAGATTTTATTTTAAAATATGCATACTTTTATTTGTTATATTACAGATATAATACAATGTGGTGGAATATAATTATATGATTCTTTTGTGAAAAGAACATTATTATTTTAAAAATATTTTGAAGTACTGAGATTATTATATTAACACCTGTCATTTGTATTTGTGTTCGAGAATTTTTTATTTAACTGAAGTAAATTTTTCTTATTGAATAATTTAGATCATTGATTTTATATGCGAATTTTTATTTACTATATTAGAAATATGTTTTTAAGATTTCTTTGGCGATGTGGATTGATAAATCTATAAAGAAATTTTGTAAGGTAGTGACTTGGGAGTATTTAAAAAAATGAAACCAAAGTGATGCCTTGTTGTAGGTTCTTTATGGGGAATAGAAATAATTTTATTGTCTTAATAATTATGCAGGTACAGATAACGAAGCCATGTAATTTGTATATTTCAAGGGCAGTGTTTTCCCTTAATATTGAACATTAATGCTCTAAAAGCTGAATAAATAGCTAGGTCATTTTTATTTTAGTGGATGTTATTAGACAAAAACTCAGGCCTCTTTTCTTTATGCACTGTTACCATGTGACCATCTTACGTGTGTACTATTGAGTTGATACTCTAGTTTGTTCTTCAAACCTACGCATCTGATCTTTATCATGACTTCTAAGTATTGCATTGTACAGAACTGTATTTTTGAGGAATAATGATAAATAATTTTGGAGTAGAAGGATTGTTATTTGGAAAAGGATAAGATAGTTTTGTTTTTTTTTTTTTACTTTAAATAATGTTAAGAATAAATGGAATTGAGAATAAAACTTAAAATAAGGATAAACAATCATAGAATGTTTTCTACATTTTAATAAATTATTTTTAAGAAAGTATGTAAATGATAATAAAAATATTCACGAAATTTTGAATGGTTTTAAAATCTTTATAACTTATATGTATTGCATATTTTTTAATAGATGGTATGTCTAAAGAAACAACAGATAATAGAATTAGTAAATTATATTTCATGAGTATTATTTTATGTTTAAGAAAATACATACATATAGTTTTTATACTAGATTAATACCAAGGAAGAGGTAGAATGTAAGATAAGTATATCATTAATTGAGTCCACTTATTTTATTAATGAACCGGGATAAATATACTTTGTGTAATAGTATCAACACTATAATGATAAATTACTTTAAACAACTAACAATAAGTTAATAGACATTCTTAGAATAAGTAATTCTATTGTAATTTATGTTTTATGTTTTCATAATTGATCTTTATGTTGATGAAAACATAGTATAGTACTATTTAAGTGTATCTAATATATGTGAAACTATATATATATCCATCATGATTATTATTGATAGTATTGTTGTAAATATTTTAAAGTATATAACAAGGTCTAAGTCAGAATGAAGGCTTAGATGCTTAGATTTTTATTTTTGTTTTATTTTGAGATGATGGAAATTGTAATGAGACAAGATTTGTTGACTGTAAATATTGCAAATAATTTATTGTTTAATAAACTATTGTAATAAAATTTGTTAAACTTGTTGGATAAATTTATGTGTTGAATTAATTTTTCTCCACATCGCAAATATATGACTACAGATATCTTGAACTAAAATATAATATTTGCACAGTACAAATAAGATTATTATTTAAAGATTATAGTTTTTTTTTTTTTTTAAATGATTTATTTAAGAAATTCCGTTTACATTATCATTATTAACATTATGGTCGTATATTAATTATAAAATATATTACACAGAATTCGAATATTGTCCGTGGCCACATATTCTTAGATTATAAGATTTTACCACATATTTTATTTAAAATGCCATTTGAAAGATAAAAGATTATGCTATATCATTTATTTATTATTGATAAGAACTATAACGGGAAAAATAGATGAGATCGAATTATACATTGAAGATTAGTATTATTATTTAATTATTATTATTAATAAAGTGTTGTTGAGGGTGATATTAAATCTCTTATCCCGCTTGACTACTGTAATTTTGATTGACTAGAATGAATTTAAGAACCTGAGATTATTTTAGTTAGATTAATTTGAATAAAAATATTACGATTTATTTATCAGTATTATCTTAATTAATTAATCATTGTTAAAGTCTTAAGAATGCTATAAATTTATTATTTGAGATAATAAAAGGGAGATAGTATTTTTATGCCATTGAGGTGCTCATTGTAATTCATATTACCACTTGTTTCTCACGTCATGATCTCATGATTTAATAAAAATGTATATATTTAGTTTACAAAATCGAACTATATTATTATTTCTTATTAGTTATAGCTAGTTAAACAATAAACATTAACATGGAATATCTTTATTATTGATTATGTACATTTTAGCCGAGCATAACTATTCATTTTATTATATATTATATTTTCTGGAATTGAGCGTACAATATATATATATATATATATATATATATATATATATATATATCATCATCATTATCAACCATTATCAATCCACTGCAGGATGAAGGTCTCTCCAAGTTTAATCCATCTTCTCCGATCTTTAGCTTCTCTTCTCCACATCACCCCTACACATTTTCTTATTTCATCCATCCATCTTACATGTGGTCTCCTTCTGGGTCTTTTACAATCTCTTGGAATCCAGTTTAAAATTTCAATTGTCCATCTATTATCATCTCTTTTAGCAATATGTCCAGCCCAACTCCACTTCAATCTTTTAATTTTTTCAATGAGGTCAGTAACACCTGTTTGTTCTCTTACCCATACATTGCGTTTTCGATCTCTTCTTGTTACTCCCAACATACATCTCTCCATACTTCTTTGAGTGGTCTGAAGTCTCTGTATTGATCTTCTATTAAGTGTCCAAGTCTCAGATCCATAAGTAAGAACTGGTAAAACACATTTGTTAAAAACCTTTCTTTTCAAACACATAGGCATATTTCCTTTTAATATCAAGTTATTTCTACCAAAAGCACTCCAACCAAGTTTAATTCTATGATTAATTTCCTCTATTATGTTTCCATCTGTATTAATAATCTGACCAAGGTATTTGTAACTCTTAACTTCTTCTAATTCATCATAATCAATCTTTATTTTCATATTTTGCTCAATATATATATATATATATATATATATATATATTGAGAGATCGGAAGAGCGGTCATGTTATATATGACTTGCTTTATTAATTATATATATATAATAGAAAGCTCAAACATATTTTAAGCAATTACATTCATAAGAATATTTTGTTTGTTTAATTAACTTTTTTTAACATAAATATATTTGTATTTATATCAGTGACGAATATTCAATAATTTTTGGATACATATCTATAAATGTGTGTATATATAGTTTAATATCTTTTATATTATTATAATAAAAATACATTTTACTATAATATTTTAGAGAATTTTTATATCCAATTATTAAGAAATCAATAGTTTTATCAGAAAGTCTAACATGAATAAAAATAATTTGAGTCAGAAAGAAAAAATCAAGATCGAATCGAAAGAAAAATAATCAAGGATCAAGTATTTGAAAACACTGCAAATAATTTTTATCAATATTCCATCTTCAGTTCTCAGAGCTTGTGTAAACAATCAAGAAAGTTCTTATACTGTTGTCACGGGTTTCTTCATACTGTTTCAGCAAAAATCAACAGAATGTCAGTTCAGACCTATTGAAGTCTGTCCATAAAACGGACAAATAACAATCATCTACATTAAAGAATTTCATTAAATACTTGTGTTCAAATCCAATAACTACATTTTGTATAAATACTGTATTGCACCTTAATGACTGTGCGCCTATATATATATATATAAGAAAATATTATAAAGAATAAGGCTACTTGATCACCTTTTCCAATGTTAAGATATTTCAGCAACACCCTTTGTAAATGAATAACATTGTTCAGACAATTGAAGGACAGGATGCAGAAACAAACATTAGCCACCAAATATAATTATGAATAATTTTAAAGTTTATTAAATAAAAAAATTGTCAAAATATCAAAGTTTGACTTGAATTACCCAATGTTAATTGCCGGAGAGTGCAGGAGTAATGTGACATTAAACACTTTGTCAGATAAGTTTATTTTCTAACCTAAGAATTAAGGGATATATAATATCTTCCTGCCAATTATGTACCTTAACCATTTCCACTTTCTTTTATTTAGAGGTTTTAAAAAAAGATTATCTTATATGAAAGTCAATGAACAGTGCAAATAAATGTTTCTCTTAAAGCTGGTAAATCATTGGGACATAATAGAGAAGTAATATGCCTGAAAACATTTATAAAAAGTCAATTAATGACCGTTAAGGTGAAATTCAACAAGCCAAGAGAAAAGATTAATATTTTACATAATCTTAAATAGAAGACAACAAAATCTCTATGGCTTAAAAAAAACAGAACAATTACAATCAATAAATTGCTAGTCAAAATATTTACAGTCTGCATGGAATGCAAACCCAGATTGACTAAATTAATTACAGTGAAAAATAAGGAACAGCTGAGTTCAAAAGAAAACTACTAATATCTGGCCAAGCTTTAACAATAGTTAGTAATATAATAAAAGAAACAATGAGTACAAAATATTAATTTACAATACACTCTCAGACAAAGTGAAAAAAAAATTACTTTAATTATCTACAATTTATGGGTTTACAAAAATTCATATAACACAAGAAAAACGATTTATAATAAGCCTATAATATGTTTTATAAAAATGTAGAGAATTTACTCTGGTTAAAATAGAAAATGTTCAGTTTACATTCAATGTATAATATTCTGTCTGTCTGATTTCTTCCAGCAGTACATGCACAATATATGTCAATCTAGAGTTCAGAATGAAGGTTTTTGCAAACCAACCTTTAGGATTAGTTGTGTACTAGACTTTGAGGTCTTGTTCATTATGTCACAGTTGTGGAGCTCCGGGGTCCATCATAGAAGGTTTTTAGCATGGTAAATATTTATTATGATTGTTCAAGATTGCTAGTTTCAGCATTATGACTGCATTGTAGCAACCCACAGTATTTATTGCAGTTATTTAGCAGTTAGTAATCAGCAATTAGAAAGTGGCAATTCAGTCTTCTCTGAGCGTTCTTGATTTCACAGATCCCAACAAAAATAAAATGTTGCCTTAGCTAACTTCACTACACAATTAGCAAATATAAAAATTTGTAGGTCAGCAGTCCACTATTAGCAAATATACAAGTCATAATAATACACAATCAAAACACAAAGCTTTTATATGCAATAGTTATTTTTCGCCAGATCTTAATTAAAAGTTTTAACCAGGGTTTATCTCTTATCTTTCATTAGATCTTAATTAAAAGTTTGTAACCAGAGTTATTATTATCTTATGTTTTGACTTTTTAAATACCATTTTTAATAGATTAGAAAATGAATTTTAGCTTTTAAAATAGATTAAAACCAAAATGCAAAAGAAAATAATTATCTTAATTAAAAGTCTTTTCAAATTAAAACTATATAATTTTAAAATATGATTGAGTATGTGAGCTATAGCATGTACTTTTAATAAAATAAAAAAATAACAAAATACAAAATTTTTAAATACAATTTTTTTAAAAAAATATTTATAACATATACATTTTGTTTTTGATTTTCAAATGGTTGCATTCAATAAAAGGATCCAATAATACTCTCTTGAAACTTTCTCAAACTAATATAGAGATCATAAGCACTGCAGTTTGCATTTATAGATATAAATGATCAAAGTTATCAAAGCTTTCAATTTTCTTATTTTTTATAACAAATCCCTTTACTGGTAGGTTATAAAGTGTAATATAATATTTTAATGAATACTTTATATGGAATATTTAATGTGTGGAGTTATCTATTTATAATTACTAAATTAGAAAGCACTTTACATAGAACATTAGCTGATTAAATTCAATCATCTTAGGACAAAAAGTTAAAACTGTCCTCAAGATTGCATTCAAAATGAGAATCCTATTGTAAGGGTATATTACAATCAGATTGAAACCAGCTTTGGTTTATAGAGCATTATTCACTAAATTAAGCTCATTTAATATACATATAATATTGAGAAGATTTTTAAAATTTTGTTAAAGTAAAGACTTGAGTTATAAATGAATAAAAGCTATGTTTAAAGCTATGTTTAAATGCTTAAATTATAAAGTAAAAGCTAAATATTATGATTTTTGACTGTCTGGGAAAACTGGCTATAGTGAGACAATATAGTAAAAATCCTATTAAACAAAGTGCTACAAGCTAATTTTAAAATAATGGCTTAAAATTAAACAAGCTAGTGTATTTGAAATAAAAATTATATTTATTATTTATATTATAAATTATTTATTTAAAGTATAATATTTTGTAGTAGACAAATGTATTTAATTTATTACTATTTAAATAATTTTAAAATTTATTATTCCAAATTGTCTCATTATATTTTATTATTTTGCATAATATATTATTTTGTAATTAAATGTTTAGATATTTTGTTTTCAGACAGAGAATATGAAGAATTGATACATAGTCTGGTTTTAAAATCATGTGACCAGGAAATACACATACTTTGTGCTTGCAAGGTTTCTAAAAGAAAGTTTGAAAATTACTTTTAGAATTGTTTAAAGATTGAAGCATTTGTGTATCATGAAAATAAATGATAGGAAAAATATTTAATTAGTTATCTTTAAAATAAGTGTAGTTAGTAAAGTTAAATTTTCAAAATAGATGCATTAAAATTAAATATTGTATAAATTGATAATGTACTATTTTTTTAAAAAAAGTTATTTTAAAGTATTTAATTTGTTAAAATGAAATTGTAAAATTATTTTTAGAATTAAATATTATAATAGTATTTAATATTATAGTATGAGTCATTAATTTTATTTCTAAACTTTAATAACATAAACTTGACAAATATCTAAATTAGATCATAAGTTGAACATTAAATAACCAATGAGATTGTAAATTAGATTTTCTATAAAAGTAGATTCTTTCATTTTTGGGCACTTACTTACTTACTTACTTACTTATTTACTATCTTCTTATTAGCTTGTTAACTTATTATTTTATTACCAATATTATTACCATGTAGACGTATATCAATATCAGATTATTAATTAGTCTACTTCTTAATAATATTATTTTTTAAGAAAAGTTTTGAAGGAATATCAATTTATTAAGTGAAAGTAAAAATGAGTCCCTAAATTAATAAATTCTCTACTAGTTATTTTTATTAAAGCTTGATCCAATTTCATCACAAAATTATGGATTTAGTACTAGAGATAATGTGTTAAAAAGATTCAATGCCAAAAATACAGCTAATAAAGGAAATTATAGTTTTAAATGTATTATGGAAGAATTTGTATAATTATTTATTTTTAATACTTTGGATATTTGCAAGAGTTATATATAGAAATATTATCCAAAGAACTGGCACATTTACACATTTTATTTTAAAAACTTAAAGTATTTACTTGGATGACAAAGAATTATCACAAAACATAAAAAAATTACTATTTCTTAAAAAAAATTGGGAAATGAATTTAGTATTGGACATATAAGGAAAATATATAATTAATGCTTACATTAGTACTGTGTAGTTTTGCTAAAAAAGTTGCAGTGAATCTTTTAAAATATTGATTTGAAAGTTATTACAAATCTCTCTTGAAAAAAAAAGATTAAAAATAAAAACTGATATTTTTATGGGTATTATTATTATTATGACAAATTAATATTAAAATATACTATAAATTATTAATATAATCTAAAACTGGTTTTAAAATTATTCATCAGAAAAGTAAAATTAAATGGATAGTTAAAAATATATTATAGGATGAAAAATTATACCTTTATAAATGACTGTATAACTCTATTACTATAAAATAATGTATTGAATGGGATATAAAAAATGTGGATTTTCTGGAAAAAATATGCATGGATTTATAATAGCAGAAAATGATGCATCTAAAGCCTATAGGATCCAAGTGAGAAACAAAAACCCTGGAGATTACTTTTGAAACTTTTTCCAAGTGATATCACTTAAGTAGCTGTTATCCTGAGGAAGCTATATAAAAGAATGTATTTAAAAGAGACTTTCATAACAGAATGACTAGTTAATTTTCAAATATTTTGGGATTTAAAAGAATGTCATTTTTTTATTATTATTATTATTATTATTATTATTATTATTATTATTATTATTATTATTATTATTATTATTATTATTATTATTATTATTATTATTATTATTATTATTATTATTATTATTATTATTATTATTATTATTATTATTATTATTATTATTATTATTATTATTATTATTATTATTATTATTTATTTTTTTTTATTTTACTTGGGAACAACTGAACACCTAGAAGAAATAAGATATGTGTTTAAAACTTTCAGATGATAGTGGTTGCTTAGCAACAGTGCTAGATGAACCTCTATTGGAATATTGGAAAGGTGAAAGAAACTTTTAAAAATAAACTTTATGAAGAGAAAAAAGAGTTGGAGTTTAGTAACTATAGTTTTATTATCATTTTAAATACACATTGTAGTATTAAGTTTTTTTTAGTGTTAGGTAGAAAAGATTTCACTTTAAATATTTTATTTATTTTAACAAAATTAATATTTTAAAGAATATTTTAATATTTTATAAAAAATTTTCATAAA
The DNA here is from genome assembly GCA_028023455.1 of Epiperipatus broadwayi. Lineage (NCBI taxonomy): Eukaryota > Metazoa > Onychophora > Udeonychophora > Euonychophora > Peripatidae > Epiperipatus > Epiperipatus broadwayi. The sequence continues at coordinate 2,408,548 of JAQFVV010006363.1, read as the reverse complement.
CATTTTTAATGGATGATAGTGTTATTCTGAGTGAATGTTATTATTAATTAATATGTTTTCTTATGTTAAATATTGGACCAAAATATATCTATAATAGTGAATTACAAATGTAGGGTCACTAGGTAAACTTTATAAAATTTATTAATTTTATATGACGTATATTTTATTATTGTTTTCTAGAATTGCTTGGAATACTTTTTATGATATTTCTTTATCATATGAACGTATGAAGATGGGTGTGTGTGTGTGCGCATTCATTAAACATAAAACCTTATTATTATATTAAAATATAAGCCATAAATTTAGAAAGTTATGCATGCATTTTCTTTTATATGACCAATGTAATATAATTTATCGATACTCATAAATTTTATATGATTCTTTAATGGATGAACCATACTTTTGGAAATAATTTGAATATTGATTTTAATGTCTTAAAACAAAATTATTTATATTTTTACTGCTGAGTTTTAAAAGTGAATAATACATTTTCTTGTAGTAGTATTGTTAAAGTCATATGCAAATTTTGTTTGTTATTTGGAGTAATACTAGTTATTTTTGCGATGTAAGTTGTTAAAACTATTTTGAAATTTTAATCAATAGTAACGTTGGAAGTATGTAAATAAACCTTTGGATGCTTATATGTAAGATTTATGGAAAAAATAGAAAAGTAACCAGAACTGTGTATTGTATATATTTTCCATGGACAGGGTTTTTCTTGATATTTTGTTTTTTTTAAATGTTCGAGTGAGTACTGAATAAATAGCCTGGACAATATTATTATATTTGACAGTATTAGACAGAAAAGTCATATATTTTCATATATATGGTGTCCATGTAGATTATCCAATATATTTTATATTATCGAGCCTTTTTTCAAGTTATTTCTTCATACCTATGCATTGTATCACTATCTTAATTGCAACAGTTATTGCATTGTATAGCATTGTATTTTATGAAAGAAAATAATAAATAATTTTAGATTGTAGTATTGTTATTTTGAAAAGAGATGAGATATTTTTTTTTATTTATTTTGTATTGGAATTAAATAAAAATGAAATTGAATGTACATGCTAACAGAGAATAATAAAGAATCATAGATATTTTTATATTTTTATTAATATATTTAAAAATAAATTAAAAGGGATGACAACTATTCACAAGATTTTTGAATGATTTTGATATTTTGATTTTACATGTTAATGCATATTTTTAAAAATTAAAACATCCAAAATGAACAATACAAAATAGAATGAATGCTTGTATTTTATGAATATTATTTTGTATTTTAAACGTACATGAAATACACATATATGGATTTTTATTTAGAGAATAGTACCAAGCAAAATAAGTATAATAATATCAATATTATTACTTTATTAAAGTCAATATTATTTATGAAATGAACCAAGAAAAAATATTTAATAACACCAGCACTATTATAGTAGATAAGTTTAATCTATTTATTGTAAGAATATTTGAACATAATTTAAAGATGAGTATTATTTAAGTATTTCATATTTTATATTTTTCATGAACACTAATGAAATCATATAGTCTAGTTATTTATAATTAATAGATTTTTTATTAAACTAAAAAGAGTAGTTCTGAATTTGTACTATATTGTAAATAATTGTGCCTCAAAGAGTACAAAAATCAGAGTAATGGCTTATTTACAAGTTGATTAATTGTATTTTTTTAATGTGGATGTATGTAACCCACTGTATCTAGATTAGCTTTATATTTGTTAGGGATTATTAAGGATAATTGTAAAAAGTGTATATAGTTTTTGTTAAATGTATAGAATACTAAAATTGGTTAAACTTGTTTTTATAAACTTTGTGTTATGTTGTTTTATTCACCATCATAAATATGTGATTGACAAATACCAAAATAAACATTAATGTTTGCACAGTACAGATATAATCATTTACTTAAGGAAATTATAATGATTCAGAATATAATATACTTGAGAAATATTCTTTTGCATTAATATTATTATTATGATCATAATTAGTTGCATAAATTATTGCATAGAATTTTAACCTTGTTTGTTGCCACATATTTTTAGATTGTATCAGATTTTGTCATTATATTTTATTTAAAATGTCACCTGAAAAATAAAAGAATTGTATTATTATTATTATTATTATTATTATTATTATTATTATTATTATTATTATTATTATTATTATTATTATTATTATTATTATTATTATTATTATTATTATTATTATTATTATTATTATTATTATTATTCTCTTGATTTTTTAAATTTTTAATGATGGATTCATGTTCTATTTGTAAAGAACTTTTACCAAAAAATGGTAATTTCGTATCCTGCTTTGGTTGTACGTCCGGTATGCACTTTGCATGTGCATCGTTGAGTGATACTACTTACCGAAGAATGTCTATAAAAAAGAAGCAAGAATGGAGGTGTGCTGCTTGTAGAGTTAGTTTTTCTAAGGCTAGTGATGTTTTGGATTCATCTATGACTGCTAAAAATTCACCTGATTTAATTTTGGAGGAAATTTTGGATAAATTAAAATTATTGCGGTGATTCACAACACAATTTCAGAGTTATCTCAAGCAGTTGCTAATTTCGACAGAAGTTATTTCTTTCGTGAAAATGTGGATCGGAATAATCAAGAAATAATTCGTCTTTCTAATTCTTGTACTTCAAATGAGAATGAGATTTTGTTATTGAAAGATAAATTACATTCTATGGAACGATTTAATCTGGATCATGAAGTTGAAATACAGGGTTTGCCTTTTCAAGAAAATGAAAATTTGCCGTTAATTTTAACTAACGTGGCGGACAAGCTCGGTGTTTCAGATGTCGCTATAGATTTGGAAAACGTTTTTCGTACAAAAAATAAATCAGGAGCTCCAGGTTTTGTTGTAGCTCGTTTTAAATCACGAAATTCTGCCATACAGTTTTTAATAAATAAAAAATCTGTTTTAACAGTTTCTCAAATTTTGCCTGGGGTTAATAATAACAAACGTATTTATATTAATCAGCGTTTGACTCCATTCAATAGAAGGCTTTTATGGTTGGCGAAACAGAAGTTACGTTCTGGTCAAGGTTTTGCTTTCATTCATAATGGATCAGTGTATGTGAGAAAAGATTATAATTCTCCTCGTGTTTTAATTAGAAATGAAAGTGATTTGGAGTCATTCTGAAATTTATTTATTATGATAAATTCTGATTTGATTTCTCAGGAAAAAGATTTTGCTTCACTTAAATTATTTCATTTAAATATACGTAGCATTAGATGTCATTTTGATGAACTTGTAGTTTATTTAAATAATTTTCCTTTATTTCATTTTGATATAATTATTTTAACGGAAACTTGGATTTCTTTACAAGAACAAAATTTATATAGTTTGAATGGCTATACGAGTATACTTTCTCCTCGTATGCATTTACGATCTGGTGGTGTTATGGTTTTTATAAAAACCGGTTTAGACTTTTCTTTCAATATTCCAACATTTAATACTGCAGAATGTATTTTATTAACTTTGAAACTCCCTAAATGTGTGCTTTCTATTTTGGCTATATATAGATCTGTACAAGTAAAGTTTTGGATTTTGTTACTGAACTTGATTCTTTGTTATTAGATTTGGGTTCAGAATCTGCTTTTTAATGGGTGATCTAAATATTGATTTGTTAAATAATGCTTGTAAGTCTACTATAGATTATTTAAATTTACTTTATAGCTATGGATTTAGTCAAACGCTTTTTTACCTACGCTATTACTCCTATATCTCAATCTCTTTTAGATCATATTTTTGTTAGATTAAGCGCAGTTTATTTTCTGATTCGTCTCTTTCTAAATTATTTCTTACAGACATTTTGCTACTGAATTAAAAATATTGAATTGTATGGATAATATTAATGTTTGTGCATATGTTGAGAAATTATCTTTTTCTAAATTGAATTATTTATTATCTGTTCAGAATTGGGATGAGATTTTTATGATAGATAATGTAAATGATGCATTTTTGGGGTTCCAAGCTATTTGTTTAGATTTAATTGCTAAAGCAAAGTTTCTTTAAAATTGACAAGTAAGAATAGAAGAAGATCTCTTTGGGTGACAGATGCCTGGTATGTAAAATTAATCAGAGAAAGTAAAATCTTGGGGCTCATCAGATGTTTTAAAAAAACTTAATGTTGAAATTAAGTCTGATATTAGAAAGTTGAAGTTTAGATATATCAAGAATTTCTTAATGATAAAATGTTTCTTTGAAATGGAGAACAATAAATTCTTTGATTAAAAAATCTTCTCCTGATCGTATTAAATGTATTAAATATAATGAAAGTTTAATTGAGTTACAGAATAATGAAAAATATTTAGCTGATCGGTTTAATGAGTATTTTGTAAATTTATCAATGCGTGATGTGCCTGAGCAGATTTTGTCTTCTTATTCAGTTTGAATCTTTTTATATTCTGATGTTTCTGAATCTCAGTTGTCTGTAGCAATTGATAGTTTAAAAAATGTCACTTCTTTTGGACTAGATGGTATAACACCTAAGAGCTTAAAGAAAATAAGGTTGCATTTTTGCCTATTTTAGTTCATTTATTTAATTTATCTTTGCAGTCTGGATCATTTCCAGAATGTCTGAAAGTTAATGTTATTACTCCTGTTTATAAAAAGGGTGATTCTACTCTTATGGTCAATTATAGGCCAATTGCTATTATTTCTGTTTTTTCTAAATTATTGGAAATGATTGTTAGGGATCAAATGTTGTCATTTCTTTAAAAATAAAATTTTATCTGACTATCAATATGGTTTTCTTCTGGCAGAAGTACATTAGATGCTTTAAAACATCATGTTCAGTATTTAACATCTTCATTGGATCAGGAACTTAAAACATTGGCTATTTATCTTGATTTATCTAAAGATTTGATTCTGTTAATCATAATATTTTGATTGCTGCACTTGTATGGTTTTCGTGGATCTATTGGTAGTTGGTTGGAGAGTTATTTAAATGATAGGAAACAGTTTACTAATATTTATGGTACTATCAGTGATGTTGTCTTGATTAATTCTGGAGTTCCGCAAGGTTCAGTACTTGGTCCTCTATTGTTTTTAATTTATATTAATGATTTATTTTCATTGAAGTTACATTCTAAGATTTTTGGTTTTGTGTGATATTGCTTTATCTTGCAGCTGTTTCTTATAATCTTCTTGAAAAATTAGTGAATGAGGATTTGGACCAATTGGTAAATGGTTGGCATATAATTCATTGTTGGTCAATTTAGATAAAACAAAACTATTCTTTTTTCTTACAAGCTACTTTTTTTCTCTTAAGATTAAAATTTGCTGTAAGTATATTTTGCATTATAATAGTATATGTACTTGTGAGAATATTCCTTTGGTAGATAATTATTGTTATTTGGGAATATATATTGACTCCAGATTGTCCTGGACAAATCACATTACCTATCTTTGTCAACGGTTACGTAATTTAAACTATATGTTTTATTATTTAGTTAAATTTCTTCCTAGGCGCTCTCATTTTTATTTACTGCCTGTTATCAGAGTATTTTATCTTACAATATCATTATTTGGGTAATGCTTCTCCACATATTTTATCTTCTTTGGTTTTGCAAAATTATACTTTGCATTATTTTTGGTAGATCTCATTCCTCTTCTGTTCGAGATATTTATATTGCATTTGGTTTATTTGATGTAAATCACTTATATCAATATAGAGTTATTTTTGATATTTTTTGTGCTAAACCTTTTCTGAATTCTAGGTTTATGTTCTAAATACTGTCTTTCTAATAAATTTCAATTACCTTTACCAAAATTTTTAAGGAACTAGTAGAAGACAATATGTTTATTCTGGGTCAAAGTTGTTTAATAAATTTGTATATGAATGTTCAATTGATCTGAATAATATTTCTTATATATCATTCAAAAATATTTGTGTCAATGGTTGTGTAGTATGTATTAATTTTGGCATTTATTTTATTTATTTAATTAATTTTATTTATTTCCAAACTGTTCTTTTGTTTTGATTGTATTTTTTTAATTTATTTTTACATGTAAATTCACACACAAATTTTCTTGTTTGGTTTTTAAAATTTGTATGTCTTTGTTTTATTTCATAGAAAAATAAGTAATAAATAATTATTAGTATTATTATTATTATTATTATTATTATTATTATTATTATTATTATTATTATTATTATTATTATTATTATTATTATTATTATTATTATTATTATTATTATTATTATTATTATTATTATTATTATTATTATTATTATTATTATTATTATTATTATTATTATTATTATTATTATTATTATTATTATTATTATTATTAGTAGTAGTAGTAGTAGTAGTAGTAGTAGTAGTAGTAGTAGTAGTAGTAGTAGTAGTAGGAGGAGGAGGAGGAGGAGGAGGAGGAGGAGGAGGAGGAGTAACAGAAGTAGCAACAACAGTAGCAGTAGCAGTAGCAGCAGCAGTAGTAGTAGTAGTTGAGAATGGCACAAAATCCCTTATCATGCTTGTCTACAGAAGATTATAAATTGATTAAAGTAATTTTAAAGAACCTGAGATAATTATAATGTTATTGTTTTAATAAAGAGTTTAGAATTTATTTAGTAACATTATACTAAATTGAATGTTATTATTTTTAAGTCTTCAGAATGCTAATAATTTATTAGTATTTGAAACAATATGTGGAGTGGGGTTCTTAAGCCATTGAGATTGTATCTTGTGGTACATTGGATCATAATTTATTAATATTTTTTTGTGTAATTTTTCATAAACCAAAACATGTATTATTTACTAATCAGTTAGAGCTAGTTAAATAGTAGATATTACCATAGGATATCTTTATTATTGATTAAAAGTATTTTAGCCAAGCATAATAATTTATTAATATCTGTCTTTTCTCTTTTAGTACATCAATTATTAGTTGTTTGACAAATTGATACATCAATTAAATGGAAAACTTGTGTATTAGTAAATTATTTTAATATGTCTCATTAATTGAAGTATTAGATCACATATAATATTGTTTGTGAATATATTGGATTCAACAAAAGTCCATTTGTTCCAATCTATATTTAGTAAATAATCAAATTGTTAGTTCAGTTAACTCTGAAAATTAACCAGTCAACCTATCTTAGTAAATGCTTTGTAGTATTTAAGTTTATTTTGTATAGCTAGCCGAAGTAACAATATAAGTAGTAATTAGAATACATTCACTCATGTGTAAGATATTTTCTGTAGTGTACAAAATTTATTATGCATTACTTTATTTCAAATAAGGTTAGACATCATAACCTGATTCATTGTATTTCATATTCATTGGTTGAAATCAGTTATGTTTTATCATGTTTATTTTTGAATGAAAATTAATCAAAACCTTAGATATATGATGGTGGAAATAAATAGTACATTTCATTTAATCCACAATTGTTGGACTGGTTTTATTTCTATTTGTATGTATACCATTTTGCATTACATTTGGTATCCAAATTAGAGTTTTTATCTCATTTGAGGGTATCAATGATTAAGACAATTTAATTTCTTCAAATGTAAATAAAATTCCGTATTACATTTTTTTATTATGATGTCATTTTCTTCATTTAGATACTACATACTATTTTATATATATATATTTACAAAGATTGTAAAAATAGATACTACATACTATTTTATATATATATATTTACAAAGATTGTAAAAATCAGCTATTACATCTATCAGCCTGTTTTTATATAAATATCATGAATCTAAGTGTGTGCATAAACACAGACTGCTTCAGTATATATATATATATATATATATATATATATATATATATATATATATATATATATATATATATATATATATATATATATATATAGTAACCTTCTCCCAAGACAGCTGTAATATAAATGATTCATACCATACACTTTATGCATCATAATCACCACTGTAGTCTAGACACAGCTAATCATCATGCCATACACATGGGTCACCATAATCACATCTGTAACCTAGCTTCCTGATCAAATTGGTTACCAATGACTCATATCACACATTTTAGCAATTAAAATATCCTAGGCAACTTATTGTGCTTTCATTATCACGAATATGAGCATAACAAAATGAAAATGTAAAACTAACGAAATGATTCATGGATTTAATAAAATTAGCATAAAACTGTCTAGCTAAAGAAGATCACAAGGCAACTAATAAAGATAAAAACTTCTGGTCAAACCAGCTTTAAAATCCACACAAACAAAACGTGATGAGTTAAATTTGATATTCAGCAAACTAATAAATAACTAATAATTATATATCTGGAGTGATTATGAAATTAAACTTATAGATGAAATGATAAGTAAATTATGATGTAGATGACTAAATGGATGATAGCAAGAAATAATAATTAAATAGAGGAATGAAATGTGTCTAATCATGAAGAGAAAAGAACGAAGATGTATGAGAATACTGAATGATTAAGATGATGATAGAATAAGAATTAATGAATAGTTGAGATGATAAAAGAATAAAAGTTAATGTATGATTAATCAATTATGATAATGAATTAATGTCAAATGAGAATGAATAACTAAAAGAACGATCAAAATAAAATTGAAGAAAAAAGTTAATGATGGAGACTGAAATCTTAAATTATAAATTAATATGGTATTAAATGGTAAAAAAAATAAGCTAAAAAAAATAAGGATTTCGAGCTTGACACAACCATAATATTTATCATGAAGTTAAAACAAACTATCCATTTTATACAAAAAAAAAATAATTCGCATATTAAAGCTTAGCTAACTTTCATAAAACGGTGAAAGCAATCTATTTTAAGTTCAACTATGATAATTAACTAGATATATACTTTATTATAAACTTAAATTCTATCTTAAAACTTAACAACTAATTTTTCTCAAGGTTCAAACACTCAAAATCATGATATAAACTATATCAGTAAAAGGGATTTTATCACTACCCAAACATAATGCACTTAATACCTCTCAATATAACTTAAATTAAGAATTATATTTAGCAGTTACACACAAACTTTATAACTAATCCCAACTTTAAAATTTATGACTGGGAATGACTTTTTAATAATTAAAACACAATCACTTACCCAATTCCTTTTCTTAAATAATTATAAACCATGTGATCAAGATCAGTGAATGATAGCTCTGTGAATTTAACTAAATCAATTAAAACAATATTATGTTTATATTTTAATATATTACTTAAAACAATCTGTACTACAAGTTATTAACATTTTGATTATTGTGTGATGATGCATTAGATGTACCAATAACAATAAGATTTACCAACATTATTATGATATAGCATAATATAGTTACTAGTGCTATATTGGTTGATAATGATTTCAATTTATAATCTTCTGGTAGGTTGATAGCAATAACAATAATAGTGTATAGGTGTGGTAATTTGCAATAATATTACATGCAACTAAATAAAATTTTAAACACAACAAATTTTATTTACAGTATGTACAAATTTTTAATTCACAGATATGACATGAAATAAAACTAATCTATTAAAATAATTTATGGATGGGACAAATACTTATTATCCCCTTGACCATATACTCAGCAAATGATACAACCTGCTTAGAAAATAATATCCAAAATATCATTTGTTACTCTTTGGCATATTTTTAAGAATAAGATACTAAAACTTATTTAAGCTGATGAGCACTTAAATTTATAACTAGAAGTATACCTAGAACATTAGGACATGCACTAAATATAAATTTAGAATTCAGAAATTTTTTTTAAAATATTGCATTCTCTTAAAACCTTTGCTTTTATCAGAATATGATAAGGGCAACTATCATATTCTGTGCAATTGCTAATTTATTTAAATTTGAAATGAATAAGTTTAGTGCATTAAATGAAGACTAGACATTAAAAGTCAAATACACATAGATCTCATTAAGCATTACCTATGTCCACATCTCAACCCTTGAATACATAACTGATCTTACAATTCTATTGTCACATCATTATTTGATGAAAATGAATCAATTCTGCCAATGTGCATCTCTTACTTTTACATCTAAAATTTTCTACCATCATTAATAAGTTATGGTTTGGTCTGTCAACAACTGATGATTATCCCACCACATCATAAAAAACTATTTTGATTAAGAAAACACTATGCTAGATGAATGTTCCTAAATTTAATATTATTTTATACTTGCTATATGATCTGGACTTCACCATACACTGTGGAAAAACTATCTCTATATTATCATGAGGAATTTAACACTAAGATGGGAGACTTTATAAAACAACATGACAGTTCTGTAATAATCTGATTGATTCTACTACCTCTTAATGGGTATACACATGTGTGTGGGCCTTGCCTCACCATGAAAAGACTAGAATTCAAACCATAGATATCCTTTCTTTTTAGGATTATTTATACTAATGAGCATTAATTACTACTCAGACTCTATCCATCTTTTCTCTCATGGAATTAACCATAGGTGACACTCCATCAGCCTATGCTCCATATAAATATTAATCTATTGGATGCTATTTTATTGGAACATCCCATTAACTAAAAACTGTCACTAGTCATTCTCAAATTATAGCAAGATAAAAAACAATACCAACAATAACAGTGGATATATACATACTCCATTTTACACTATAAAACCATTAATGTATCAACTGCCAAACTGAAATATATATGACAAATGATCATTAATCATTTAAATGACAACTATCCTTTTGTTAGAGAGAGCACAACATATATAAAGATCAAATCTGTATTTGTATTCAAAGTGGACAAGTTCATTTCTATACAAAATTAAGAAAGGAAAAAGGCTGATATCAAATTTTCTTTTATATAATAAAATAATCAGTCATTTTAGTATACAGTATATATTTGATAAAATGTCTGCATATTCAGCTCTTTAATAATATGCATTAAAATCAGTTTTAAAATATGAGAGAAATAGATATTTTATCACTTTCTAGATAAACGATCTATATAATTTCTGGTTTTCCCTTAACTAAAAAAATAAATAAAATACATACAATAGATGTATATATTTTGCACATCTTTTCCCTATTTCTTTAACCCAATATATATATATATTCATGCCACCATAAAATGTATATGTTTAAAATAAATTTCCCAAACAACACGTTACGTAAGTGATATACATAACACAGCACTTATATAAACAAAATAAGTGTACATTTTTATCCATTAACTTTTTATTCTATTTGTTCAAGTTATTTTATCCTAGTAAGTTAGAATAATAAAAAAACAATTCTCAAGAATGAATATTGTAATTAACAAACATTCCAGATAACGCATATATATTTTATTCCTGTTGGATGTACAATGAGCAACATTCAATACTTATTCAAAAGCAAATATTATTTTATGTACTGATAATTAACGAGGCAATTAAAATTCCCACTTTCAAGTGTATCATGCTTAAAGTTAGTTTATCCATTTTTTGGAGATACTTTTCTTAAATAACTCTTTAAGTTATTGTAATCTTCAAATACCAACTTTTTCAAGACCTTTATTAATTTATTCTGTAAGCATTTCAAATAAAATATAACAAGAATCATTTATTTACATTTAAAATCCAGATATTTTTTATCCTTGGACATTAGTAGAATTTTATCACACTTAACATATTTATTTTTCTTTTTAAAGTTATTTACTGGTTTGGTTTTTCCTCTGTGCAGTAATGTGTAACAACTTTAAATAATCTGAGCATTGTAAATATTTTAAAATACTATTATGACTATGTATATTTTCCCAATACAATTTTAAAAGTAAACATTTATTTTATTACATTTCCATTGGTAAAATAATAACTGTTTAATAATACTAAGACCAATTTATCCAATTATCACATTGACATATTTAGCATTTTAATCAGCTGGTAATTGATTATTTCTTTCATTACATAGGTTCCCACAATAAAATTTAGCAGACAACCGAAAATAGATAATAAAATCACGCAGTTATTTTTATTTCTACTTTATTAAAAATTAGATGATTCAAAAATGACTTTTAATTTATTAATTCTATACATCATAACACTTGTATTCCCAATGGTTTCAAATTATTTTTATTATTTATTTATGTTTTTAAGTTATAAGCACATAACATCGTTCGGCTAGGTAATAAGAAGGCACAAAATTCAAACACTATCAACTTCTTAGTTTACGAATAAATAATTTGTGCATTATTTTGAAAGATAAAAATTCACATGTATAAATACAATAAAAGCAAATGCTTACTTCCTCTTGAATTTCACTGGGTTTAAAACAAGATTTAGGAGAAATTGTTAGGATGCATAAGATTTCCATTCCCTCTTCTGTATAACTTCTTAGAACTATCAATCAATAGAAGAATGGTGTTTCAATAACTGCAAGGTTTTTAGATTTTCTATTCAGACATCTTTAGATAAAAGGTCTTATACTTTCCTTCAATTAAATTTCAGAATTTTCTAATATTTGTTTTTTTTTTTCTTATTCTAAATCAGACTGGATTTCTGTGTTTGCTTAGTTCTTGTTTTTTCTTAGCCCCCCCCCCCTACAACTAGTTTAGATAATATATAGCTTGTTTTTCTGATTTATTCTGGGAGAGAATTGGCCAATAATTTTGGTACACATAATTATTATTACTCCCTCTGGCTTATTTTTTAATAATTATCCATTATTATTTAAGACAGCTTTATGTTTAGTCTTAAAAAATATGCTTAAGTAATTTACTATAATAATTGATTTATTTTACAAGATTTAACAATTTAGTTTAATTATTTATTTTTTTCAATTGCTATTCAAAACTAATAAAATAGCAATGTATTTATCTACCAAATAATAATAATAATACTTTTAAATTGTTATTTTAGTCTAATAATAATAATAATAATAATAATAATAATAATACTTTTAAATTGTTATTTTAGTCTAGTCAGAGCCTAGATTGGGTTTGAAATCTTATCTCCACTCAAGCAAACTTCCCAGTACATTCAAAACAATCTATATTGAAAGCCACTTTAGTAACATTTTAATGCCAAATATATCATTTAAAATAGTGGAATTATTAACTACAGGGACCTAAATAAAAGGTCACAATATATATATAAAGTAGAAATAAACAGACAAAAAAATTGTAAATATTTTCTACAGGTTTTGGAATGCAATCAAATCATTGTGAAATATTAATTAATTTTGAATTGAAAATAAAATGTTGTTATAAATAAACATTTAAAAAGGTTCTAAATAAGTATTTCTATTGAATTCTAACTTTGAAATCAAAAACAAGCATAGTTTATTTTTGAAATATTTTAATTAATGCTTATATATATATATATATATATATATATATATATGTCCACAGATGGCGTTCTACCAAAAACGCCCATCAAGCGTATGTTTTGTTTACATAAACGTCAGAGTAGTTAGTATTCACTATCTCTAACTATAATTCCACTTTCAGATCATGATTTCAAGCTGTTTGCTATCGTCAGTGAAAGACAGGAATAAAGGAACTAGATCTAAATACAAACTCTGAGTGTTTATGAAACAATTTCTATTCAGCTTGCAAGCGTGAATTTTTTAGACACGTAATGTCTTCAAACTCAGCATAGCAAACCAGATAGCTATATGGGACTGATCTCAGTTCAGCATCACCACATAGTAGAAGCCTCTGCAATCTATATCATTGCAAGAAAGACCTCAAAGGTACATTTATGATAAACAAAAATGCAAGTTAAAAAACTTGCTAATCTTGTATTTATGTCCACAGATGGCGTTCTACCAAAAACGATCATCAAGCGTATGTTTTGTTTACATAAACGTCAGAGTAGTTAGTATTCACTATCTCTAACTATAATTCCACTTTCAAATCATGATTTCAAGATATTTGCTATCGTCAGTGAAAGACAGGAATAAAGAAACTAGATCTAAATACAAACTCTGAGCGTTTATGAAACAATTTCTATTCAGCTTGCAAGCGTGAATTTTTTAGACACGTAATGTCTTCAAACTCAGCATAGCAAACCAGATAGCTATATGGGTCTGATCTCAGTTCAGCATCACCACATAGTAGAAGCCTCTGCAATCTATATCATTGCAAGAAAGACCTCAAAGGTACATTTATGATAAACAAAAATGCAAGTAAAAAAACTTGATAAAGCTTGTATTTATGTCCACAGATTTCTACCAAAACCCCACAAGCGTATGTTTTTTTACATAAACGTCAGAGAGTGTTCACTATCTCTAACTATAATTCCACTTTCAGATCATATTTCAAGCTATTTGCTATCGTCAGTGAAAGACAGGAATAAAGAAACTAGATCTAAATACAAATTCTGAGCGTTTATGAAACAATTTCTATTCAGCTTGCAAGCGTGAATTTTTTAGACACGTAATGTCTTCAAACTCAGCATAGCAAACCAGATAGCTATATGGGTCTGATCTCAGTTCAGCATCACCACATAGTAGAACCTCTGCAATCTATATCATTGCAAGAAAAACCTCAAAGGTACATTTATGATAAACAAAAATCAAGTAAAAAACTTGCTAACGCTTATATTTATGTCCACAGATGGCGTTCTACCAAAAACGCCCATCAAGCATATGTTTTGTTTACATTAACATCAGAGTAGTTAGTATTCACTATCTCTAACTATAATTCCACTTTCAGATCTGAAAGTGGAATTATAGTTAGAGATAGTGAATACTAACTACTCTGACGTTTATGTAAACAAAACATACGCTTGATGGGCGTTTGAAAGTGGATTTATAGTTAGAGATAGTGAATACTAACTACTCTGACGTTTATGTAAACAAAACATACCTTGATGGGGCGTTTTGGTAGAACGCCACTGTGGACATAAATACAAGCGTAGCAAGTTTTTTAACCATTTTTGTTTATCATAAATGTACCTTTGAGGCTTTCTTGCAATGATATAGATTGCAGAGGCTTCTACTATGTGGTCATGCTGAACTGAGATCAGACCCATATAGCTATCTGGTTTGCTCTGCTGATTTTTTAGACATGTAATGTCTAAAAAATTCACGCTTGCAAGCTGAATAGAAATTGTTTCATAAACGCTCAGAGTTTGTATTTAGATCTAGTTTCTTTATTCCTGTCTTTCACTGACGATAGCAAATAGCTTGAAATCATGATCTGAAAGTGGAATTATAGTTAGAGATAGTGAATACTAACTACTCTGACGTTTATGTAAACAAAACATACGCTTGATGGGTGTTTTTGATAGAACGCCATCTGTGGACATAAATACAAGCATTAGCAAGTTTTTTAACTTGCATTTTTGTTTATCATATATATATATATTTGACAACTAGTTAGAAATATTTGTAGATTATACTTTGATAAAATTCAAAGTTGTTTCAAAATTATTAGACAGATAAGAAAAAAGTTTTTAATTAATGTATTTTTGTAATCCTACTACAAAAAATAGTTGGATATAAAAGAGTAATAATTTTTTGAGAAGTAGTTAATATTGGCAGCAGTTACTTAGCTAGCAGAGTAGTCTAGATCAGAATATAAAATTACGAAGAACATGTAAGACTACAAAGAGGACAATTCCAAAAGTGGCTAAATAGTTCACAATGGTCATGTTTGATTTTCTCATAGAAAAAAGGGTCAATGTCTATAAATGTGTTCTAAAAGTCAGTTCAATAGCCTGAAGTACATCAAATCCTAGGCAGAGGGGATCACTGTGGTTACCAAATTATACATTTCCTGGTTATGTCAATTCTGGATTATACCAGTCTCACTAATTTCAGCTCACCTGAAAATTCTTTAACTTGTTAAAGAATGAGGGTATATGTATGCTGTTTTACTTGTATGCAAAGAAGCACAAATAAATGTATATGATGAGTACCATTATATATAATGAGAATGAAATATTATATCATTTCTTTAATAAAATGACACTTTAAAAGTTATAGATATATAGAGAGAACATTGTTTTAAATCATTTATAGACAAAAAATAAACATTTAAAATCTGGGTTTTAAATTTAAAGTTGTAATAATTAATCAATTAACATTAATCCTGTCAATACTAATTTTATTTCATTTTCATTTTAAAAAAAAAAATGGAAAAGCCTTTATTATTAAAGCAGTGAAATTTATGTATATTCAAAATAATATTAGTTATGAAAGATGTCACTAATTTGATTATGTTGGCAAATATCAAATACGTTCAGACATTATTATGCTTTATGTCTATGGGCATATATATATATCATTGTGTGTCAAATAGTCAATTATATATAAATTTTAATCATTTATTTATTTTATAACAATTGAAATGTCTTTATGTTAATAAATTAATATATTGCACATCTGTGTGATTATATATATATATTCTAACCTCTTCCCGCGCGTCCTCACCCCAAAATATACTGTTTATAACGAATATTCCGGGTTCTAGCTCAGTTTAACAAATAAATACATGAAATATCCAGCATTAATTAAAATGAATACTAGCTCTAATTTTTAAAATACGAATACAGTTATATTTTTAAAAAATGAATTAACAAATATTTATTATTTTCATGAGACATGGAGTGACGATACGGGGAATGAGATAGACTACATTAAGATATTATCCACATGATACTATCTCAATGGCATAAGAATACTATTCCTCCTTTTACTATTCTAAATAACTAATTTATAGTATTCTTATGACTTTCTAAGCTCTTTTCACTACGATAAAAATAATAATCATGTCTTAATATTCTTTGTAATAAGAATCTAGCTCAATTAAATAAAATTAAGTAAATAAATAGAATAAATAAAATAAAATAAAATCTCAGGTTCATAAATTGTATCCTAACTGATTTTAAATTACGGTAGTAAACTATGAAAAGGGAATTTTATGTCATAAATTCACTACGCAGTTACTAACAATACTAAATAATAATAACAACAACAATAGTATAAGTATAATCTTATTTCTTCCTAAATGAAATAAATAATTACGTACATGGCAGTATTTTAATAATCTGACAACAGAATACGTGTGGCAACAATAGCATATATTTTAATGTAATATGGTGGCAACCAACTTATGACCAATAAATGATATAATTATGATCTTTTAATCTTATCATACAAATAAATTTTCAAAATTATTATAACACTTTGGGTTTACTCTTTTTGTGCAAAAACTATATGTCTATTGCAATTATAAGTGTATTGTGATATCATGCATCCATGTGGAGAAATAACAACGAAGACACAAAGCTTTAAAATAAATTTACAACAAAGTTTATTAATAACATAAACAAATAACAATATTTTACATTATGTACATGGATATCCTTATTCTCCTATCATAAAATTATTTTACTAGTTTATAAAATTGAAATCAAACTTCTACTTATTTTTTCTAGTTAACTCTTATCTTTTAAATGCTTAAGAAAATACAGTATTATTATTATTGGATTTCTTATTATAGTTTAGCTTGTTACAGAATGTATTTCTCATATAATTATTATTAACACTTTGTATCCCTACTATTATTATATTTATCCCTTTTTACAAAATTACATTCATATTAAACATTCTACAAAACAATAAAACTCTAGTTTTATTAGTTGTATGGAATCCTACAGATTCAAACATTCTTCTACATTTGGTATTAGGTTTTATTGTTCCTTATCCGATGTTTATTAATCTAATATACTCATTCAAGCCTTACTTCGGATGGTAATTACAACTATTAACACCCCATGCACAAATATATGTCTATTACACATTATTGAATTATTTCTTATTAAATATGCAATATTTATTTTCTAAAATTATTAAAAAAAATTAAATTTTATTATCACTTTTATAAAAAAAAACTTTGTTTAGATTTCTCTTTTTTAAAAATCTTATATTCATTTCCGAATTGATTTGAAACTGTATCATATGATTCTTTTTCTCTTTATGATATTTTGTACTTTTACTTTGAAAGTTACACAATTCTTACACATTCCAGTAAATAAACTATTCTTACATAGATGATAACGTATCTTCAGTTCTATTTTATTCATTATTTCTGTGAAAATATCTTTCTGACGATGCAGATTCACGAAACAAGGATAGCGAAAATAGATGCACAGGATCAAAATATAACTAGAATATTATCCATCATAAACCTTGACAATAATGGCACAGTGAATTAAAAAAAAACACTATAGAGGAGTGACCTTTATCTGTCTACCCACCTCTATTATAGGAGTGATGCTAAAGCTATTTCTTCAGCTTTATATAACATCAAAAAGTTTAAAAATACGCAAAAACACTGTCCAAAAATATATGTGTTCAGTGATAGGGCTTAGTTAGCTATACTGAAATCACACAAACTAACTATGATCCAAATACTTTATTTTTCTTATTTCTTAACAAAACATCATCTTGGTTTCCTCTACACTAGTACTACCAAGTCACTATCCGATCTTATTTCTCAAGATTTTTCTATACAGTACATCGACAAATTCCTATCTACATTTCTAACAATAATAAAATTCATTTATTTCCAAAACTATTCCGCTGTTCTTTAAGAAAATCTTTTACTACTTTTCTCGTATATTTATCATATACAAACTATTTTAAAATATTTGAATACTTTACAACATGAAAGTTCAAAAGAATCACACAATTGTTCTGTTATATTATATTATTAATTATACTTTAAATAACTTATTGCATGCATATTTAAAATTACTCCTATCTCATAACATGTTATAATGTTGTATAAAATGCGTACATAGAATTTAAACTTTCACATATCATTCTTAATCAATCGATGATCTAAAAAAAAATACATTATGCATTATAAATAAATATCAAAATTACCAAAACGATCTTTATCTTCTCGATCATGTTCTGTAGGCTTCACCATCCCATTAATTCTTGTAGATATTAAACTTCCATACATACACTTTATTTTTAAAACAATATTTCTATCATTCCATTAAGCTATTATATTTAAATCTCATTATTATTAAATTTATGTTTATATGTTTTCCCTAATCTCACATAGCATTTTATATTTTAAATATAATCAGTAAAAATATTTAAATTATATTTACGGTACTTCTTTATCGACCTTGCTTGAAAATCGTTCATATTAAAGCTAAAAAATATATTTTTTATTTTTTTTTTCAGTCACTTAATGTTCTATTTTAAAGTAAAACAATTACTACTCTGTTTAATAAATATTCATAGACGACAATCCTTGGTTTTCACAATATTGTATACAATTATCAATTCATGATATTCTCTTCTACTATAGTCTGCTAGTATTTTCCCGCGCGATTGTTCCGATGCATCTTCTGGGTACTTTATTTAAATCTTCAATAAATTTCCGGTTTCCATGGATCCATTTTTATTAAGTAATCTAATTTTATCTTTTCTAAATCAAGCATTTCCTCCATTGATTACGTTATAATATTTTTAATTAGATAAAGTTTTCGGCTCCTCTTCTATAAAATATATAATAGCACTTTCATATTCTTCTTTACTTTTCTTTACTTTAAAATTCTGGTACTATATTTTTAAATAATGTTTCTCTTTTAAAAGATAAACATTCTTTCTTCATCATTATTTTCTTTATAATAAAAACGCATATTAAATTTTTCCATAGAGAAGAATAAATAACTTTAAATTAGCCTTGTAAAATTGGTGCGTCATAATTTTTTCATGACGGCAAGTAACTTCTCTTTAGGTTTTCATACAGCATCCCAATTATATTTCTCTGAGTGACAATAATATGTTTCTGGTTGAGCATAAATAAAGCCGTATTAAGACAATTTCCAAATATTTTTCCTTCAACAATATTTTTAGGAAATTTTCCTTGTACTTCCATCTCTACTGTAGGGTTTTGGTTAAACTTGAATAAAATTCCCTGGTAAGACAACTTTTAAATTAGCAATCCATGTCGATATAGTCAAAATTTATTATATGTTACAGAAGAACTTTTAAAATAAATACTAAATTTTAAATTTATATCACTTTTCCAGCTACGGTGTTATCAGCTACAAAATGTATTACTTTCTCTTTCACTTACACATTACTTCTCCCCCCGCTTCGTATAATTCTTATATTTTGTCTGCTAATTTACCTCCGTTGATTGGTTAATGATTTCTTTAGCGCGAACAAATTTACACATTTAGTTATATAACAGATTAGACTTTTCAAATAAAGAATTGATGACGTCATGTCTCAAAATATTATTTAGACTAGTATTTTTTAAATTCAATTATAGTTTTATAAAATTATTTAAACTTTTAAAACAATTATTAAAACAATATTTAATATTTTAACTTTTACTTTAATGATCAATGGCAATTATATTTAGTTTCAAATTCACAAACTTTATTATTATTTTAACAAGCGTGTGTGTGAAGGTATATAATATACAGTCACGTGTTTACTAACTTTATCAAATAATTTTTTTATTTAAGTCTCGGTCTAAATTACCAAAACTGATATGTTTTATAAAATTTGGAAAATAATTAAAACTTGTAGAACTAAACATAATTCTCACCATCCTAAAGTTTATTAATAAAATATATTCTATTAATTTTGACTATTAAATACAATTATAACACTACACATAGCATTTATTTTAAAAACTTTATTAGTTTTAAAAATATTATATTCAAATTATTATTATACTTTTAACTATTCATAGCTGTGTTATTTTATATGGCCAGCTTTTACAACCATAAGCAAGGATGTAATTAATCTTTATTTAACTGTTTTCTTTTAAAATAATTTATTACATTTTTATATACCAAGTATTTTCCGCTTTAAATTGTACTATAAAATCTAATTATCCTATTATTATTTATATATCCTACAAGCATAACTTAAAATTTAAAATTTTTTAGTAATTGACCTTTCTACCTTATTATGACCTACAGATAAGGGCACAATATATATATATATATATATATATATATATATATATATATATATATATATATATATGTATGTGTGTGTGTGTGTGTGTGTGTTTAAGTAAACCTAGCATAAAGAATTTGTATCTTTAAAATTTAATTTAAAAAATTTTGAGCATGTATTTTTAGTTTATTGCAAGTCAAATACATTCAAAAATTATTACATGACATTTATGTGTCAAATAAGCACATTTAAAATTTAATTATTTTTTTTAATTTTTATTAAATGTCAATTGAGATATATTCATTGTAAATTATAAAATGCACATCTGTGTGCATATATTGAAGCAGGGCATCTATGCATGTAAATATTCTTGCTTCATTTCTGTTCAAATCTAAAACTATTTTCCAGCTTAAATTATATATTTCTATATATTTGCAAACACTAGTACATGTGTGCGCATGTGTACTATTTAGACATCTTTTAAAAGATATTTTGAATCATGCTACATTTTAAGTATGTTTTAAAAGAAAATATTTTATTAAACAAAATACTATGACCAACTAAGTAATAGGAGTGGAATGTATTTCATACAATGGGGGATAGGCCTGGTAATGGAAACAAATCATTACTAAAGTTATGTAAGTACATTATTTCCTAATCTAATAATCAGACAAAAGAGTTAACAATTTAGCACGTTTGAAGGTGTGAAATAAGGAATAGAAACAAGGATCTGTAAACTTATGTGGCAGCATGAAGGACAGTGAAAATAAAATTAAGATGTAACAGCAATTAGAGAAAATTAAGAAAAAAAAACATTTTGAGCTAACAATATGCAACAAAGGTGTATGAGAATGATATATAAGAAGAGAATGGGGTATTTATAAAGAGGGACAGCTTATTTTTTTAAAGTCATTCAGGCATATTTTGTAGAAATTATTAATAAAAAAATATTTTATTGATGATGTGCAGAAGTTTTATTGAAAGATCATAGAATAAAAATGTGGCTTAATAATGTATAAAATGTGTGCAGTACCTGCAGCTATGCATGAGTAGTTGTTCATATTCTTTCCCATGGTAATCTGGCAACAGACATCCTGAAGTGTTATACATCATTAACATTCATCCATCTTTTGCTATCACCATTCCAATACCTATATCTTACTTGCCTTTTGATAGTCTGTTGAGAAGATACTTTTAAGACCACTATAATCTAGCTGGTAATATGTTTTACATCAGTTTTTAAATATTATAACTGGAATTAATTATTTATATTTATATTTACACAGTTTAACCTACTAAATCTTATTTCATATTTAGAAGTCGATGTTTTACTCACTTTAAAAATTTGACACATCAAATGTAAATTTGCTTATTGTATTTTTATCCTATTTACATTTGCTTGAATGATTGAAGGGGGTAAATTTAAATATAGAGTTGTTTATGATTCCCCACTCTCATTGTTCCCCTGGGACAGTGTGACTTGAAAAGATGCCTGATTTTAAAACCCTAAAAACCATTAAACTATATCGTAAACATATTTTTTCATTACTATCTCCCTGATCATGTCAAATAAAATTTAATAATTACATTTCTGAGAAATCATTATTTTCTGTTATAGAAGGATGACAAGTGTTTAGAATTTAATGAGATATGTAATATTTAGAAACTGTGTTTGTCTATTGTAATTAATTTAAAATCAGTTTATTCTCAAATTGATATGTTCAAGAAAATGGATATGTAAATGATTAATCTAATTATACTTAAATTTATATGTTTAAAATATATATATATATGTAAACACATTTAGTCCAAAAAGACCTTACCTCACATGGTAGAATGAAGACAATCCTATTTATAGTTTCAATTTAATGTTTAAATAAAACTAGTAATTTCTCAGTATTATTATCTAGGGTCACTTACATAAATGCCTTGCTCTAATATTATATAAATGTTTGTGCTGCATTCTTTTTTATGCTATATGAAATGTAAATTTAGAACAATGTAAGCACAAACCACAAGCTATCAGTCACATTATAAAAGATATAACCTCCCATGTTTTTTTTTATTTTATGATGTTAAATATTTTAAATTAAAATTCATTATTGAATATCCAAAACTCTTTGTAATTGTCCAGGGAGATTTTAGTTAATAAATAAATTCATGATTTTTCATAATGTGAATTTGAAAATTTATTTAAATATTATTATTTATGCTTACAATTTTTGCATTCCTGCTCTACATCTGCTGTCTTGGTTCATTATCATTATTCTACATTCATTTAAATTGCATTTCATTATATTTCATGCATCGTATAGACAAACTGCATAAGGGCAGACCAGATACTGCAGTGCAGGTTTCTAATTTATGTATTAGGACTAATCTAGGTTTTGCAGGAGCCTGAGACTTCATGCAACACCAGTCCTAGATTTAACACATATCCACTCTCTCCACAGGAATGCACCCTTTGCTAGAAGCAGATACACCTCTTTAGTCTGGGACATCCAGTGAACCATACCATTTGCTCTTCTAGCTGATCTTAAATCTTATTAATCTTCAGCATGACCTTGAACAGTTATTATAGGGAGAATAGAACTGCAATACAATCAATTAATCATTTTAGCCAACATGTATGAGTATGTATTTCTGGATAACCATAGAATCAAACCAGTGCACAATTGCCCCTATTATAATACATTTGATTAGTATTTCAAAAGCTATAATGACTGATAATATTTATTGAGATTAATCATTGATTAATTTGGGACACTCATATGACAATCACCACAACTTTCACCCATAATAATGTAAAAGCCAGTGAATTTGTTTTTTTTTAAAACTAGCTTGTAAGCTATCTATTCATTATATTCAATTCTACAATAAACTTTTATTATGATGATTGATTATGAGTATGTTTCTATATTTTGAAACTGTCATATAGTCATATGAAATTAAATTTTGTTCAGTATTAAAATAAGCATCCTTAGCTTTGAACCCAGTCCTTAAAAAGGTATGTCTTGTCATATCTATAAAAATTAATATAAAATTTTGATTTAGTAGTATACCTAATTAGGGTGATGATTAATAATAAAAAATCAATGTGTATATTTGTGCATTAAGGTGCCGATACTGAGATGTTTGAAGAATCCTGAAAGACAGAGAGTTTTTGTCTGTACCATGAGTTAGATCAAGCTGTGAAAAAAAGGGTGGATGTGTGTCATTAAAAATGTTAATTAGGTGGTGAAGATTAGAAAGCTTAGGTAGGGGTTTAAACTAGGAGCATGGTAGTAATCCTGTGTCTGCTTATTGAGAGTCCCTGTTTGGTCATTTGATGCTGCCTGATTATACAATCTTGACCATTACAATGTTTTTTATACAACTTGGTATTACCAATATGAGGCTTTGTCCTCATTTGACTGTGGGAACACTTTTAAGTCAATCCAAAAATGGGGTTTGACATTTTTGTGTGGTTGTAATTATATATACACATGTTTTTTTATAGAACATGGCTACCAAAATGAAGTCTTGAACTGCCTTCATATGATTTTGGGGCACTCATAGGTCAAGAATTTAAAATCATCACTCAGTTAATATGTTCATATAGTGGATAAACCCAGAATGGAGGGGGGGGTTTGATGTTTATTTTTTTGTTCATATAAAGTAACCATAACAGTTTACATCTGAAAAGAGAAAAAAACAAAGATATGGATGTTAATCTAAAGTTTGCTTTTGTTATGACTTGGAAAACAAAAAAGAAGCATTTTTGTGAGTAGCAAGTTAAGACTAGTATGTGTATGGAAATGGGACAATAATATGGGAAATAATAATATTATAAAATATATTTTATCTATTTTAATTTTTCAGAGAAAGTAAACGATCCTACCAACAGAATATATACAAAAAGAGACATATATTTAAAGGACTATAGTTATAATAATAGCAATAAAGATTGATGGAACAAAGTGTAGAATCTTTTTCAGAATAATAAAATAAAGATGGATAAAACAATATGTAGAAATTTTTTTAAAATAATAAAACAAAAATGAATGGAACATGATGATTAAGAGAAGCAAATCATTTCATGAAAATTTTTGTTATAATGCTAATAATGGAATGTGGTGACACGGAAGTAAAAGGGGAGAACAGCCAATGTTCATACATATTCAGATTCAAAGGAGACCCAGAGGAAAGCCCAATCAAATATTTGGAAAGATTAGAAGTGACTTTCTGCTGATGTGAATGTAATGAGATAGAAAAAGTAATAACTACAGAAATTCATTTGGAAGGAATAACACAATATTAGTGGGATGGCAATAGACAGCAGCTGTACATGTTTCAACAATACAAACATCATTGTTAATTGCATTTTGGGGTCCCAAATCACAACCCTGCATGCTGAAATCGGGATTGTGACAGGGGTATTCTTATGACAGAACAGAGAGATAGTATTAAATTTCATTAAGAAATCAAATTGGTAACTGAATTTTGACTTTAGTAACCACTGGTATACCAATGACACAGGAGATGATTAAGAGTGATGAATACACAATAGAGTGCAATCATATGTGGCATTCGAGATTCAAACCCCTTGACAACAGTTCTACCAATAACAGTTTCCCCCAGAAAGGGTGAGGACCAAGCAGAAGTGCAACAGCATATTGGTTGTCAAGATTCAAATCCATCAATAATTAATACACCATTGATAAAAGAAACCACCACTGATGGCAGTGACTGAAAAGAAGCATAACTTCAGGTTGATGATCAAGATTTAAACCTGTGTCTGCTGATTGCAGGTCCATGTTTGGTCTTTCAATCATGTTGAATGATTATACAATGTTGACCATTGCAATATATGTATTATATGTAAACCCTTTAAGAGGTATTGTAAATCACAATGGGCTATGTTTTATTGTATATTAATTAAAATCAGAAGGCTTAATTTATATGTGTATAGCCTTATTCTAGAGACCTTAACATTATTTTTTAAAATTGTATTAATAAACATGAATTCATTAAAATTATTTCAGTGAACTTGTTTCTAAGTTTTTTATAATAGTATATATCATTTCTTGATAAAACTCATGCACTACATTTTATTTTAAATTAAGTTTATTATGGCAAGTATACTACTGATACTAAATTGCCAAAGCATTGATGATGATCAGCATGTTCAATATCTTAGCATTATTTTATTATGATTATGTATTCTGATGGATTAGAACATAATTTGTGAATCCAAATTATATTTAAATATTTGCTCCAAGTTGGCAAAGGCTAAATAGTTGGCCTAGTCTGCAGTCGACCCATTTCAAATCCAGTCACCAGATTGATTGTTAGTTTATTTGTTGTTGATCATTCATGATGATGGATGATTATTACTTATTTTTAATTCTAGTGAATTCTTATTTAATTATTCTTATGGTTAATCTAGGGAATTAACTGGACTGATCTCTCAGAGTGTAAACAAAATCTCTCATGCTGTTATAATACATAAAATTGCTTATATATTTTATATTAAACATTACTTTAATATCTCTTACATCAATATAATTACTTTAATATATTACTTAAATATTACTTTGATAATTTATACTTATGTATTTTAAAGTATTATACTTTAAATTTAATTATTTAAAATATGTTGACTTTCAGTGGGACATGATGTTTCCAAGATCCTCCAACCTCACTCCATCCTTTCCATCCATTATAATATATAATTGATACTGATATTTGTATTGCATTGTTTTTTTCATTTTTTAAAAATTACATATTTTTATATTCTTAGTAAAATATTGTAGTACTACCATTTTTAAACTCATTGTTCCTATGGATTTGACTGTTTAGTAGTATTCTTCAGAATTTCAAACATCTTTTTAACTAAGTGGGGAAAAGCAGCAGCTAAAATCTAAAGTATTTTTGAAAATAAACAGGTTTTGAATTTTTTACTTTTTTTTTTCTAATTAAAATATTGTTTCTTTAACCAAAAGACTGTTTTTTACGAGGCTCCTCGTAGACATCTGACGTCACTCTAACTCAGCCGATTCTTATGGTAAAAAATTTGTTCGATACGTTTTGAAGAGGTTTTTAAAAGTTCTGTAAGATAGTGACCTCTTCCGACTTATTTTACAAGTAAAAAATAAAAAAAAACCATTTAAACCTAAACAAAGAAAGAACATTATTTGTGATTGGTTCTTAGCAAGCTCTCAGCCGAAAAAGACATTCTGATTGGCTGGAAAGAACAAAGAAACCGCCTGATCAAAGAAAATAAAGAAAAACGCTGAGATTTTCATTTCGAATTCAATTTTAAGTATTATAAAATTATATTTATGGAAATTAAATATTATTTTCAGATAGAATAATAAAAAAACAAAATTATTTTCGAAAAATATTGAAGATTTTAGTAAAAATATTGAAGATGTAGTAAAAAGAAATATTTACTTTTCTATAACGTAAAAGTCGATCTTTTTGTTTATATTATAGCTTTTATGTTGCCGAAATTGAATATTTTAGAATAAATAAATAGCAATTTATTTTTGAAAGAACTTTCGTTCTCTTCATAACCTGAAAAATTAATAATATACTTTTTATAAACGTATCTGAGTTGAATTTAATATTATAGGCGAATATGTTTTAACAATAGGCTTTGTCTTCAGTTTGTGAGTTGGCCAATTAAAAGATTTGATTTTTACCTCATACAACCAATAATATAATTAGCGGTTAAAAGGTTAAAAAAATGCTTTCTAAAAATAAAAATTATGAAAAAATGAGTAATATTTTATAATATATAAAATGAATGCAATATTTATGTGCTTTGTTACGATGTAAACAATGATATATCAAATGACTAACATTTAAAAAATGTATATATTTTGTATATTACATTTCATTATTCTAATGCTATATGTGCTTTGATGCAGATAAAAAAAGGCACATTATGAAACTCAAAATCCATGAAATGAAACTTTGTTCTGCCACTGCTGGTGCTCAAAGTTTTTATGAATAGTGAATAATAAATTATACAATTACTTTGTTAATTTATGTGCAGAAATATAAGATGACTTTTGCATTGTAATTGTATTATGTATACATACCATGATTTGATTTCTCTTTAATCATGAATAGGTAAAAACTTTATTTTTTTTTCTTATTCAATCAAATTAATAATTTTTTCAAGTAATAAATCTACATACAATTTTGTTAATAATAAAATGTTGGTCAGTAAATGGATATAGAAAGTAAAAATGTTGAAAATTTATTTAAAGCCTAAAAATCCAAAAATTAAAAAATGTGATAAGTCATGATGAGTCCATCATGTAAAGTGATTACAAAGAGAGTGTGTGTTTATGCAATCACACATCCATAATTTAACTATAGATGCAGAATTTATAAATACAATCTTTTTTTTTTACTTTTCTTTCAGTTTAAAAATTTAAAAAGCAGTGATAAGAATGACATTAATTAATTGGTAGCTTTTAATATTGATCATTGCTTAAGGCAGTGCAATTATTAATGAGTTGTATAGGAGCTGAATTTGGGGCAAAGATTTCAGCTTGATATAGGTATGAACTTCCCTGTCTACAATATAATTGAGATACCACTGAATCAGGCTGGGTTATCATGCATAGCAGATTGAACATTAAATTAAAAGAAATGATATTATCAATAATATTGGTAATGTAGAAGATGTGACCGTATAAAAAGAAATATTTAAAACTATTTTTACTCTAAAAAATGTAAAAAAAAATTGTACTCTATTTGATACAATTTCATTATAACTTGATTGGGGACAACATTTATGGTGAACTATCAAGAATTTAGATCAATATGGAATCTCTTAAAAGAAACTTTAATTCTAAAAAATGGAGAATTATAGAAAAAAATATAGGAACACAAGTCTTTTAGAAAGTTGAAGTAAATCAGTGAAAGTAAACTGCCTGTTGTGTATTTGGTGTTAAATGTAATCTCTTCTATTTTCAAAATTTCTCAATGTGTAAATAAAATTCTAATATATTAAAATGTGATTTGCACAATGAGCCTGTGCTCATTTTATTAGAGTATATGCTACAATTTATATTTAAAAAAAATTGTTTTATTTTATGCTGAGTAACAAAATTGCAGCAACATAATTAGAATGTTATTTTTTTTTCTTTTTGGAGAATTAAATATTTTGAAAATAAAGCACCGTGGATAAAAGAAGTCAGAAATAATAATATTTGTGTTGTAAACTTCTTAAATGGATTGTTATTGAAGTTTTATTCAACACATCGATTAACTATCATGGCAAGCATTTTGTTTAGGAAGAAAATACACTATAAAAAACATGGATTTTTTTAACCTCATAACAATCACATTCAATAAATTATGTTACTGTCAGAATTCATAATACAAATGATTATATTATATGGTGAGCTTAAGTACAGCTTTCTGACAAATTATTGATTAGTACATTCTAAAGACAAAATAGAAGTTGCAGTAAAAAATAGGTCTTATTTAAATTATATTCATAAAAAATTGATATCCATTAGTTTACAAATATTTATTTTTCTTTATACAGTTCAACAGCTGTTAAACACTAATATTACTATTTTGAATTTCCAAGAGCATCATATTCTTGAGATATGTAACAAAATTTATTGAAGAAGTATGTTGTAAATACACATAATTATATTCTTGAGTTCAATAAAAAGAACCATTATTTTTTTTTTTTTGACAATGATCTTAGTATTAGTGACTTTATTAAAAAGAAGCATAATATTTTCTGGTTTGAATAATAATGAAATGAATGTGGATCTGTCTAAGAAGTATAGGAAATTATAGTCAGATGTTCAATGTCTTTAAAGACTTTCTTGATAGAAAACATAAAATGAATTGATGGTTTAAAATAGTAATTGAGAAATATAAATATTCACTGAACATAATAATATTATAACTTTTTTTTTCTGTATTGAAAACAACATAGATTTAAAAAATAGTATCATAATCATATTAAACTTAACATCTTATGTGATGGCAGTGATACTTTGAACATTTTAAAGAAGTATTTCAATAGTTTTCTTAATTTACAAAAACTGGGAAGATGACTTTTGATTATTTATCTATTTTATCTACTCAGATTTTGATACCTCTATATTTAATAAAGTCAAAATATCTCTTTATAATTTTGAAAATGAGAAGTGTGAAGATTCTGACAAGATACTAGAGAAGTTTTCAAATATTATGGTAATATGTTAACTTGAAAAGTATTATTTTTTTACAATATATAAGATCACAAATTCATACTGCCTGATCTTAATGATACTATTATTTTTTCATTTATTTTTGAAAATAAAGAGAATAGACAAATTTGCAATGATTAATATGGAATAAAATTATTATTAACCATTATAACCAAAAAAAATTCCCAATAATTTTATGAAATATGTTGGTTCCATTGTCAGATTAATAATAACCAAAGACGCAGTGTGATTTTTGTTAATAAATTAGCATTATAAACATTATATTTTTGACAGGCAAATGCAAGACAAATACAAAAAGTGTGAGCTATACATTCATTTTATTGATTTAGTCAAGGCATTTGATTTAATTGAAGATCATGTGTGTGGCACTATTTAATATTAGTTGTTTGAATACTAATGTTTGTTTACATTGTACTGATTCTACATTATAAAGTGATAGGAAATGCCATTAATATCAATGAAAAATCTAAGTATTTCAGCATGAAAACTAATATTAAACAAGGGAATGTGATTTTTTCAATATGGATTTCAATTTTTGTGGATGCAAACTTTACAAGTGTTTACTGACATCTTAATGAATCATGAATTAAAATTTGATATATGATTGAATGTCATATATTTAATTCAAATTGTTTAAAAAAAGGCTATTATAATTTCATTTTTATGAATTCTGGATTTACACTTTGATTCATAAATGTCAAATATATCCTTCTCACAACTTTAACATAATTAATTTTAGATACTATAGTAATTAATATCAATAATAATTTATTAAACTAAAGATTAGATATAGCACAGATATAAATTTTTTGTATTTTCAGAATGTATGCAGGTGAGGAGTTTGTTAAAACATTTATATTTCTTGATTTACTGCAAGCATTGAATGTGCTCCTTTATTAATTCAAAATATGATCTCCAAAATGTTATTAATTTTGAAGGTAATACATAAATATTTGGTTTAATAATTAGTTTTCAAAAAAAAATATTTTATTAGCTCATGAGGTAAAAACCCTCTTCAGTATTTTTAAACCCATATGGTTATCTTGAGGATTACAAAACCATTTAAATATGTTAGAAGATTTTTAGATAGAAGGATGAATTTAGATGCTGTATCAGTCTTCATATCCCATTGTTGATTTCAATGGTATGGAGAACATGAGTGCTGTTGCTGAATTATTTCAGAATGGAAAATTTGCAGAAGTTAAATTCAACATTATATAATATCAAATAAACACAATAATAACAAATGTATTTATTTTTGAATGCATGTATACTTTTCAGATTGAATTTTGTACTCATCATAAAACTCATCTCTAGTATATTATTCCTATTGTTATTTTTTCTTTTTTTTTTTTTGGAGTTCAAATATTCAGCTCTTTTGCAAGTGGCTATGGCTATCGGTAAATATTTAAAAAATACAATTTTAATGTATGAATTTTTTTCTATAGTACATGCTTTTTATATCTGCACCCAATATGTAATAGATAGGGGGTTTGAACTCAGACTTTCACACAACCCTCAACTATCCACGCGATCTCTTAATGCTGACAAACTTGATCTCACCCATGTCGAAAAGATAAATAATCAGCAATATATGTACTTTGTGCTAAACCAGCACTTGTTAGTTGGTCTACTTATCATCTCACCACATATATACAATCAATGCTCAGCTTATATTAAGATAGCCAATCTTCATACTTTAATGACCAAGCTTCAATCCACTCCACAAGTCTTTAGCCGTCCATTTCATTAAAAATCTGATGATGAAACACTCAAAGCCCCCATTGGTGTCAACCTTCAAATATACAATTGTTTTTGTTTTCGTTCCTAAACAGTTTAAAATCTATTTGCCTTTCTGTATATAGGTAATAGTTATTTACTATATAGAACCGATTGCTACAATTAACTATTTATTTATATTGCCTTTGTATATGAATTATGGCAATCAAAAGTCATGTTAGTGGAAAACGAAAATTATGGAGGAAGACAGTGAGGGAGTTTATCGACCCTTGCTGTTTTATTTAAATGTAAAGTGCCTCAATTTTTCTATTATATTTATAAAATCCGCAAAATTGTTATTATATTATATATACGGTAAAGAATGTTTTCAATTTAATAAAGCTAACACTCTACATGAACTTCTCATACAAATTACTCAGAAAAAAATTCCACATGTTAAACCAGCAATACAATTTTCAGCTAGAAAAATAAAGTTTTTTTTATTAGTTGTTTACAAGTTCTACATGTGCAAGATGCTGTTATTTTAATTGATTTAGTTTTTTTTTTTCTTTTGATGAATACAACATTGATAATTGTCGCTAGGTTTTGGACCAATGGCTCTTCCGTGATGATTGAAAAAGAGTTTAAAAGTAATTCTATCACTGTTATACTTAAAATAGTCACATTACATTATTCTGCAGAAAAGATCTGAAAACAACTTTAAAATGAATGAAATTCAATACTTTTCTTAATTGTACAGCTGACAAGTTTGATGGTTTTCATTATCATGTCATCATTAGCAAATTGGAAAAGAAAAAAAAATCCAATTATTGACTAAATTTTTTTATTATTGTAATCAGAGTTTAAACATGTTAACATTTTTTGGACTTTTTTTTTAAAAAAAGTGCAATTAAAATAATATGAATAAAGAAATTATTTTTCTTTTTTTAATTATATGAAAAGCAAATCAAACGTTTCCTTAATATATACAATAATTTTATTTTAAATAGATTATTTTTAATTTTATATAATACCTATAACCTACTTTTTTTTTCTTAAAACAAAACTACTTTCAAACTAACATCTTGATCTTGGTGAAATTAAATATGTAAATAAAATAACCCTTGTACCATAAATGTATTGTAATATTTCCCTTCCGGTAAAGTTAAATGTATAATAAAATAAACATTATACCAAAACAATATTCTAGTATCTTCCTCCTGGTGAAAAAATAAAATAAAGTAAAGTAGTTTATTCCAATGTAGAGCCAGGTTCTTGCCTACAGTTTTAGTAGTAATCAAATTGATTTTAAAATCTTACTTTTGAAGAGATCTTTTTTTTTTTTTTTTTAAAAAAAGTTGTATGTTTTTGTTTCTCTTCACAGGTTGTCTATATATAATTGCAAACAAAATGTATGTTCACACATATTCTCAAAGTGTGATTTTGGTTTTATCTCATTAATAAAGATAACAAAGAAGGAGAAATTAAATGAATATTTTTTATCAATTAAAAACTGTTATTTTTTTCATTAACACTGTTTTAAATACATTTATAAAATATAATATAAATAAATAATGTATATTTTTGACTTAAAGAAAATAATAAAATATGTCTATTAGCTAAACTATTCTTTAAAAAAAACATCTGGTAATATTAGAGCATATTTACTTCCAAGAAAGTCATTATTTTATTTGATATATTATGAATGTTGCAGTGGTTTTCAAAATATGTGACATTCAAACCATAGGGATGTGAAATACTGAGATAAAATTTATGAAATTTTTTAGATCCTTATGTATTGGCATGTTTCTGAAGCTTGATAGCCATTTTTTAATTATACAGTTTCAGGGTCATACAAGTATTTGATTATGTCTTTTCTTTCCATTCTAATTTACCAAATATGTGTTAATTAGATTTGAAAAAAATAATAAATCGATTATAAATTCTATTCGAGTTTATTTCATTTTTTTATATTTATATTATAATGTGTAAATACCATCACATTCTAAATATTGTCATAGATTATTTATATTCAATGTCTACTTTTGTCATTAGTATGTTGGCAAAATGTTGAACATTTGGAATATTTTTTGATAGAACATCATGTAATGGAGTATTTTCAAAGATATGGGATCCTGACATCATGAAAAGTCTGCATTAATGGGGATAATATGACAGTTATGTTTTTTTGTATTAATAAATTGACTTCATACGAAAAATAACAAATAAAATGAAAATATATATATTTTTTAATTATTTTTTTTAAATAAGAATAAAAATACTATAAATATTAAATATGATTGGTTCTTGTCAGATATTCTAAATATTTATTTTTGTATAAAAAATTGCATGACTCTGATGACCTCCCTTTCTTCAAGTAATGTCTATAAGTTTTTTTGGATGCAATACATTATTCTAAAAAAAAGCAGTAAGATTAATTGCAGCATCAAAGTAATATAATTCTTTATACATATAAAACATTTTGATTGTAAAATCTTTAATATATTTAACACTTCTTTTAATTTTAAAAATAATTGAAATGTTATATAAGTAGAAGGAAATTACTATAATATAAGTGTGTACTGTTGTGTATCAAGTTTACACTTATTTAAACTGCTTTGTTATTGAAACCATTAGCATAATTTTAAAATTTAATTTTCTTTAATATTTTAATTTTAAGTAAGTGCACTTGGTTTTATATTTATATCAGTACACCATGAATATTTAAAATTAATGTCAGGCATAATTCATCTTTATGCACTGGATTGAAGAATGAAGTTAGAAATATTATTGCCTGTTAATTATTAATGATCATTACGTTAGTGAGGAATAATTTTATATTTCAGTAGGGTTTAAGTACTTTTGCATTGTGGCATTTTAACTCACATTATAATCCTCTATTGTAATAGTTATTTTATCATTTTTACCTGTAATAAAAAGCAATTGTAATAGAACACTATTTTATATGGAATGTACAACTTACCTAAAATAATAATAGTGAGTTATTATTTTATATGCAATATATAGATAATATAACTTTTAAATATTCCACTGCCAAGCTTAATTTGAGGAATTTGTATTCTTGTTTACTTCTAGCTGAAAGTTACATATCATTTCATTGCCCAATATTATGCTATTTTGTTATTATATTGATATGGTCTAAGTACTTAAAAGGAAAATACTAAGACATATTATTTTACTGTTTTAGAATGATTTTAGGCATATATAAGAAATACTGTGTTGAAGAAAAATAATATAATTACATATGGTTTTAAAATATTGGCATTTAAATTTAATTTGCTGAAGTTGCTGGATGCATCTGCTTAACTGGTATGTGATAACTTTTTATAATCAATATTCTAAGAATATATGTGATTGATGTAGTAAAAGATGACATTATTAATAAAATAGCATAGATTGACATTGACTTTATAATAATGTATGATTAAAAGTCTGCAAAATTAAAATGATAGCTTATATACCTCTAAAGTAATTTATATTTTTAACTTATTCAGAGTTTGGATATTTTGATTTCATTTTGCAGCAATTTAAAATAAACTTTCAACTTTTTATCAATCTTTATTCTTTACTATATTTTCACAAATTTCAAATTATTTCTTAAAAATTCATGATAACAAATAAAAATCATTTTGAAAAATAATATTTCAACTTTGTAGATATACGAAAAAAGTAAACAGAAATAAATATCAAAGCAATAGCTTTTTGCTATATTTGCTAATAGATATATTTTACATTTTAAACAATAATTTGTTTTAACTCCATTTTTAAAAGTTAAATGAATTATTGTTAACAAAGAGCAATATAAATATGTCTTAAATTTTAAAATTCCATTTATAATTATTTAAAAAATGAATAAAATACATGTCTATAGTGAATATAGAGATACTTATTTTTCAGCCAAACATAACAAGTTTTATTTCAATTAAAATTTTTTAACTTAACTTCTATAGCATCAATTATTTGACTGTAAAATCTAAGTTTTTCATTACCATGTATTTTACATCTTACTAATTGAAGACCACTTCCTGTGTTAAATTTATTAAGAACATTACAATCTTGAAATATGTATTTTCTGTTAGTCAAAATATAATCCAATTCGGATGTATCTTAATTTGGATGCTTCCATGTCAATTTTTTTTAGACATTTTTTTCAAAAAAATAATTCATAATATAAAGTTTTTCTTTTTCTGCAAACTCCACAAGTCCATGTCCCCTCTCATTTTTATTATTATAACCAAAATTTCCTACCAATTCTAGCATTAAAGTCTCCCATAGCAATTTTAAAATGGTGTTTATTCTGAACAAAAGCCTTTTGTACATCCATATAAAAATCTTCTATAACTTCATCACTATGAGAACTTGTTGGGGCATAAACCTGAAGTGTCTGCATTTGGTATCTGCTATTAAGTTGTAAAACTAATATTGCCATCTTATCTGATAAACCATCAATCTCCACATGTTATTCTTCCATTTTTTATTTATAATGAATACTACTCGATTTGAAATTCCAATATTTGTGCTTTTATAGTAGAGTAAGGGTGTACTTTTTAAATCATTTTTTTCTTTGCCTTTTCTTTTAACTTTACTAAGTCCAATAATGTCCCATTTAATATAAGGCAGTTCTTCTTCTAACTCTTGCAATCTGCCTTCACTTGAAAGTGATTTGCAGTTGTAAGTACCTAAATAAAAAGTGGTCATCAAATGGCAGCCTGAGTCCTCAATCAGAAGATTTTTAGCACCCTCCACACTTTGGCCACCAGAAAAACAATATTTACATTGATATTCCTAATCTTCAGAAACATTCTAATGAATTTAAATTAGAACTTACAAATCGGTTTCAAGTATTAGCAGATTTTGAACATGATTCAGATTTGAATGACATTACTAGGAAAATAAGTAGTACACTTTTAAAAATTGCAACAAAGATAGGTGGTAGAAAAAAGCAGCAATTGAAAATTAACATTTCTACTGAGTCTAGAGAATTTATGAAGAAAAGAAGGAATATGAGGATATACAATAACGATGCATTAAAAAGATTGAATATCTCGAATTTTGTAAAATGGTGTGGAGAAGAGTTGAAAATGATATAAGAACATATAATTGTAAAATAGGAAGGAAAGCTGTAGAAGAAAATAAAAGACTAAAGAGTGTAAAACAACATTTTGGTATTGATATGAAATTTATATCTCCAATAAAAAAATATGGCATTATTACTAAAATGTGAGATGATATCATGAAATGTGCAGAAAACTTCTATCAAGAATTATATAGTAATAAAGAACAAGTGCCTCCTATATCTATTATAACTTCCAAATTGCCCAGAATTTTGAATGAGGAAGTGACACATGCAATTAAATTTATGAAAAAAGGGAAGGTTGCAGGTAATGCTGGAATTATAATTGATATGTTAAAAGAAGCAGATGAAGAAATAGAAAAAAAATTAGCAAAGTTATAAATCATATGTCTAAATAATAAAGATGTACCAGATGATTGGAAGAATGCAGTATTAATATTTAAAAAGGTGATAAAAAAGATATTAAAACTTACAGATGAATCAGTCTTTTATCAGTTTTATACAAAATTTTTACTGATAATTACAACTCCTCTACAGAAAACACTGGATTTTCACCAGCCAAGATAACAAGCTGGATTTAAAAGTGATTTTAGTACAGTAGATCATATTCAGGTATTAAGACAAATTATAGAAAGAACAAATGAATTTTAGTTGCCATTATGCTTAGGATTTGTAGACTATGAAAAGTCATTTGATTCGATAAACATTTCTTCAGTGATTAAAGCACTGGATCATCAAGATTTACATCCAGGATATTGTCATATTTTAAAGAATATTTATAAAAATGCAACAACAGCAATTAGATTACATAATGATAGTAGGAAAATCAACATTGAAAAGGGTGTAAGACAGGGTGACTCTATATCTCCAAAACTTTTTTACAGCAGTGCTGCAAGAAGTATTTTGTGGCTTAAAATGGGAAACTAAAGAAGTGAAAGTAAATGGAGATTATTTAAGTCATTTAGATTTTTCAGGTGATGTAGTTGTTTTTTTCAAATACTACTTTAGAGCTACAGGAAATTTTGCAGGAGTTATCAGATGAAAGTAGGAAAGTATGACTAAAGATAAACCTTAAGACTAAAGTAATGTTTAATAGATTTTCTCAAAATATGAAAATAAAGATTGATTATGATGAGTTAGAAGAAGTTAACAGTTACAAATAACTTGGTCAGATTATTAATACATATGGAAATGTGGATGAAATTAATCATAGAATTAAACTTGGTTGGAATGCTTTTGGTGAAATAACTTGATACTAAAAAGGAAATATGCCTATGTGTTTGAAAAGGAAGGTTTTTAATAAATGTGTTTTGAAAGTTCTTACTTATGGATCTGAGACTTGGACACTTAATAGAAGAGCAATACAGAGTCCTCAGATCACTCAAAGAAGTTTGGAGAGATGCATGTTGGGAGTAACAAGAAGGGTTCAAAATGTAATGTATGGGTAAAAGAACAAACAGGTATTACTGACCTCATTGAAAAAATTAAAAGACTGAAGAGGAGTTGGGCTGGACATATTGCTAGAAGAGATGATAATAGATGGACAATTGAAATTTTAAACTGGATTCCAAAAGATTGTAAAAGACCCAGAAAAAGACCATATGTGAGGTGGATGGATGAAATAAGAAAGGGTGCTGGGATGATGTGGAGAAGAGAAGCTAAAGACAGGAAACGTTGTATTGAACTTGGAGAGACCTTCATCCTGCAGTGGATTGATAATGATTGATGATGATGATGAAGCTGATAAAAATCTAAGTTTAATCTTAAATATTTTTTTGTCAAAATTTAATATTTTATAAACATTTTGCAACATAATCATAAATATATAAACAAACTACGAAAAATATGCATTTCCTTCTACAAAATCTAAATAAAATATGAATATGATCTTGAAAAGTTTCTAGAAAACTATGTCAGGTCTGAGAACAAAAAAAAAAACTAGGGGTAATGATTTTGGCATCTTCTTTGAATGAATTTTTCTCTAAACAATATTGATATTCTGAGGTTAATTTATTCCAAATTAATAAATCAATTTTATTTTACTTTCTGATTTTGCATTCAAATGAATGTGGAATTAGAAATGAATGCTAGAGATTGCCTCATATGAGTGAATTCAAGCTGAGACAACTATATACTGTTGGTATAACTGCAAGCATATGATCAAATAAAAAAAAATATATAACTATTTTTTTCAATTAATCTATTAACATAAAAATACCAGATTTACAACAACGTTGTATAATCAAAATGTTTTCCCATAAAAATAAACTTTTTTTTTTTTTTTTTGCAAATGAATATTAATCAATTACAGTGTCATATATATATATATATATATATATATATATATATGAATATTAATCAATTACAGTATATATATATATATAAACTTTACTAAAAAAAAACAATAAACACATGTCATTCAAAGTACTTTTTTTGTTATGAAGTAAACTTTAGGCACCAGTTAATTACAAGAAGTAACTAACATACCCTGAATGACAGCAAAATAATTCAGCACCTAACAAATCCCAACTAGTCCAACAAAAATAATATAATAAATAGCTGCTTTAAGTTCTCTGTTAACCCTTTGAAAACCATGATGTCATTATTAATTTTTAGAAAAATTTACTCTAACTCTAATAACTTAGATATTTTGTGTTTGAATGTAATAAATATATAAAAAAACATGCATTAAAAGAAAGGCCATATATGAAAGAATGTAATGAAGCTATTAAAATAGTCATTTCAAAAAAAAAAGTTAAGAAAAATATTTTTAATAGTTTTAAGAATGTTTATTTTTACAGTGATTCACAAATCCTACATTTTGAAATTCAAATAATAAAATGACAAATTCATAAACAGCTTCATCACATCTGTCACAAAATTACAAAAAAGAATGGTGTATTGAAAGTCTTACCTGGGGTAATTTTTCACTGAGAAAAATACTAAAACAGTGGCCTTGCTGTGGTCCATTTTCATTCTAGAGCCAGATGTGTTTATTTGTGCAAAATTATCTATAACAATAAAACAATATGATTGTTTTTAGTGGAGAAAAAAGTAACAGAACAGTGTATTAAAAAAAAAACAGCGTATTCCAAAAAAATAAATATCAAACTCATAAAAAATAAAATGAATAAAAATAAATCAATAAAGATATTTTTTTATTATTAACAATGATTACATGTGTGGAAGAAAGGCTGAGTTCAAATACATGGCACTGTAACACAGAGTGGATGGATTGATGAAACCAGAAAGTCTGTATAAAATATCCTATATTACATGAAATTCCAGTTGTGTAGAACAAACTTGTATATAAATATATTTATTATTTTGCATAAAAAATATGAAGAAAGGCTGAGTTCAAATACATGGCACTGTAACACAGAGTGGATAGTTTGAGGGAGCCAGAAAGTGTGTATAAAATATCCTACATTACATGAGATTCTAGTTTTGTGGAATAAACTTGTATATAAATATATTTATTATTTTGCATAAAAAATATGAAGAAAGGCTGAGTCCAAATACATGGCACTGACACAGAGTGTATAGATTGAGGGAGCCAGAAAATCTGTATACAATATCCTATATTACATGCCTAAAATTGACACAAATCAATTGCAGGTCATAACTTTAGCAAGTCAGGGCTGATGCAATAAATCAACCATAAATTCAAACTTGATTATGCATGATACACCATTCATATTTATAATCATGCCAAAAATGCATCAGCTCATGGGGTGACAGATTACCACCATCCTAAACTCTTTTCCATTCTACAGCATATTTATTTGTCTCAGCACATATAAAATTTTATCATTTATTCTATAGTATATTTATTTGTCTCAGCACATATAAATTTTTATTATTTATCAAAAAATGAATAAAGAAAAGTAATTGCATACCCTTGAAAGTTATCCAGAAACGTATGTGAAAAGAGGGCCCAGAATCAGACAACTTTGAAGGAAAATCAGAACTAATATCTTTGGTAATTGATGCAACCATTGTGAATAGCTTTTTTACAATATTTAAAATGAGTCAATTATTTTATATAGTGCAATGTTTTTTTTACAAACTGTAATATTTTAAACAGCATTAAACTGTTGCACATGCGCTTTACATTTTAACTATAAAACGAATGAATACAAACACATGATAAAGTCTTTGGAAAAAATAGAATGGCCATCTATCTTTTCGAACCCAAATGCTTTTGTATGGGCGAATCTTAAGTGTTTGAAAGTGGAAACATGAAGATATTAAATAATCACTTTAAATTACTTTTACCAGCATCATTCATTCAAGTATGTAAAAGTAATTTAAAGTGATTATTTAATATCGTCACACTTTCACTTTCAAACACTTAAGATTTGCCCATACAAAAGCATTTGGGTTCGAAAAGATAGATGGCCATTGTATCTTTTTCAAAGAATTTATCATGTGTTTGAAGTATTTGTATTCATTCATTTTATAATTAAAATACAAAGCGCATGTGCACCAGTTTAATGCTGTTTAAAATATTACAATATTTAAAATGATAAAAAAAAATTTAGGTTCCCTTCACTAAAAAAATTCATAAAAATCTAAAAATTGTCATATAGAAAAAATTCTTAGATATTCTCATAGAAAACAAAATGGCACAAAGAAAAAAAGTAAGTCCCCTATGTATGACATTTACCAATTATGTGCAAACTCAGCTGAAAGTCGAAATTTCTAGATAGTTATACAAAAGTTGTAATGGGGGGTCAAAGGATAGTTTTTTAGTAGTAAAATTAAAAAAATTGACAAGACAAATACTGATTTGTAAAATAATTTATTTTAAATATTTTAAAATTTACTGAGGAATAGTTTTTGACTTCATTCAACATTTCTTTTTTCTTTTAATAAAATAATAATGCATAGCAGCATATATCTTCACACATATTATAATAAATATAAATAAATAAATAAATATAAGTATCAAATATATAATGCATGCACATTCTATAATATGAGCTGTTGGTTTGTATGATTTGTCAAAGTTCTAATGCTATTGGTTTATTATATCAACCTGCATACAAATAGTTCATTTTATGCTGGCTATAGAGTTCATTTATTTTATTGACTCTTGGAATACTTAAATGTTGCAATGGCTACTTTAAATAATATCAGAAATTGGAATAAGAAATGTTTTTACCTATAGAATTTTAAAACATGGTGGCTTCTCAATTTCTACTGCTGCATGTGTGATTTGCTAACTGGTTGGATTTTAGCTTATGTTGTGGTTGAGAGAATTGCCATTTGTGGTACTTCTATTTCAGGTAGTTAGACATTTCTGGCAGTTTCAAATAATTAGATGGACATTGCTTCTATTGGGCAGATTGTTGACGTTCCATCACACTGAGGTTGGAATCTGGCTGCATGGCCCAATATTTGGCTTAACACTGCATTGTGTTTAAAAAACTATATCTAACAGATGACTGGATCTAAATACATGAAAAACTCACTGACAAAAATTTTGGCCCTATTTAAATAATGATATTGTAATTTTTTAATTAGTTTTTAAATCCATTCACTGCTTTTGTTGATAAAATTCTTGTTAAGATGTATTTTAATTATTTCCATTCTTTATGGATTTTAATTAGTAGTCATTGCTAATCCCATATTTGTGTAGTTTATCAGTATATGCAATCTTTGAGGGAAATTTTATCTTCAATTATAAGTTTTCATTTTTAAAATTAAATTTTATATTTTTATATCATGCACACATTTTATTATTCCTTTATGATTAAAACAATTTTATTCACATGCACATATTTATTTTATTTTAAATAAATGGGATGAGAGATTTTTTTTAGTTTTTAAGATTTTTTTACTTTAATAGTTTTAAATTTTCTCAGTTACATTCCCCTTCAGGCTAACTGTATTAAACAAACTTTCTAAATACCATTTTTTAAATTTATTTTAAAGTTTACTTTCTGCAAGTTAAATTTTCTCCTACTTCTAATTACTCTTTAATTCATAAAACTTTATGAATTTACTTTTGGCACACTTTGTTTTGTTTTAAACTAATAATCAAAAACTTTTTATACTTTTATAGATTTTTTCTTTTTTCAAATGAGAGATTTAATTTCAATTTTTTTTTCATTATTTACGTGTATAATTTTAACCTAATAATTGTGACCAACAATTTTTCATGTAGCAATATTCATTAGCGGTACAATATATATATATATATATATATATATATATATATATGTACCGTGTATATATATATATATATATATATACATATGTGTTTATATATATATATATATATAAACACATATGTATATTAATATATATATATATACACATATTGAATCAGTCGACCTTAGTTCAAGGTTGAGTTTCATGCTTTTACCACTGTCCATGTGTCATCATGTTTTTTTTTTTGTAAAACGTATATTATAGTAGCATTTAAACATAATTAAAAATATTAGTCAACAAATTTTTCTATAAAATAAACCACAATCACAAGAAAGAAAACAAACCAAGAATCTTAATCCCATACGTACACTCTACAGCTAAAAGCCTTATCAATCAACTATCATGTGACTTTGATGTCACTTTCCATTCACCTCCCAACACCAATAGACTGATAAATAATACCAAAGGCAGGATCAAACCTGAACTCAGACCTCAAGTTGTGTAAAAAATTACCTGCCCCCAAAGAAATTGTACGGCAACATATAATGGAGAGACCAAAACTAACATTGCCACCAGAGTAGCTCAACATTGATACCTTTACAATAAATCCAAAACAAAGTATGAAGGTAATACAATTTTTGTTGAACATGAGAGAAACTCTGGACATGCTTTTCTACCTACCACAGCCAGTGTTGTTTGCTCTGAAACAAACAACACCAAACGTAAAGTGAGGGAAACTTACTTCATTGTGGCTGACCCATCAGCAATCAACAGAAAAGAGGCCTGCTATTCCCTATCTCATAAATGGCCCACATAACATCTGCACATAAATTTGCATAAAATGTGCATAGTTTTACAGTTATTAACAGAATAACTTGCCATGAATATGGGACTGTAGACTGTCCCGAAAGCGCTTGGCAGTAAAAAAAATTTGACAATTTATTAATAGCTTCATTATCTGTGCGCAGAGCACATATATATATATATATATATATATTAATTTAAAAATATTAGGTAATTTTGTATTTTTTAAAAATTGCATTTTTATATTTTAATGCTTTATAATTTTTTTTAACATAAAATAAAAAAATTCAAGTTAAATGTCTGAAATAATTAAAAAGGAGGGGAGTTTAACTCATGATTTTAAACCAGGAAATTGTACATTAAAATTAAAAAAGTAAAAGCTAAAACAAAGCTAATGAATTTTAGTTAGGTATTAATATTGTTTTATTCAAATCCATTTCAAAGCAGGATATTGATTTGAATTGATTTTAAACAGTTATCTTAAAACT
The DNA here is from genome assembly GCA_028023455.1 of Epiperipatus broadwayi. Lineage (NCBI taxonomy): Eukaryota > Metazoa > Onychophora > Udeonychophora > Euonychophora > Peripatidae > Epiperipatus > Epiperipatus broadwayi. The sequence continues at coordinate 2,364,112 of JAQFVV010006363.1, read as the reverse complement.
GAATCTTTACTAACAATAGAGAAAAGATTCTCCTAAGATAAAGATCCATTAAAAGCAGAAAATCTATTTTAGAATAAATTTTCTCTAAGGGGCCAAAAACTGATATAAATAAAGCTAAAAATCTATTATGTTAGAGTTGGGTTGGTTGTTGCTAGGTGTCTTCACATCCATTTGAAATTTGGGAAAACAAAATTGCCATCCGATGTCTTCAGCCAAGTCTTGCCGCAATGTAGCCCCAAAAGAATGCCACCTGCTGCAGCAGATTCACTGATGCTTCCAAAGAATCATGAGGTAACCAGCCAAAAGAATGCATAACCGCCTTATCCACCTTTAACTATGTAAATTAATTTGTAAGCTAATAATTTTGTTATATTTAATGTTTTCTTAAAGCTTTGTTAACCATTTATATCAATTCTTTGCTGCCTAATTATTATTTCATCCAACTCATGCTTATTATTATTTTTACTAGTTAGTGTGGTTATGATTTAAGTTAATTAATATTTTTATATTTTCTTTCTTTATTTATAAATGCCAATAAAAAAAACTTAACCATACGAATTTCTACTAAGCAGGGAAGGGGTGGGGAATTAAAATAAGTTATTATTAATTATTTTAAATACTTTGTGAGTTTGGGTTAAATTTTAAATGAATATTTTTATCTAAATGTTTTGTTGAAAATTTATACAAAACATATAAACATTTTGCAATCCGGGATGGCCATTGGTGTCCATTAGTGTTATAAATTTTTTATTGATCATTATCACCACAAAGACTGATGACTTAACTTTATTTTGTAATTTTCATCCTTGAGTTTTTTAATTACTATATTAAAATATTGAATCAGGAAGTGGGGAGCAATGCAAGCTTTATTGCTGGTAGTTAATTTATAATCAATGACTTTAATTTATGTAGGTCATTATACTCACATGTTATTACATTTTTGTTAAACCATTTAAGGCTTTTCTTTAATTGTTAAATTTATTAATTTTATATTATTATGATAGTGTTGCTAGCATATATCCAATTATTTATAAGCCACATACGGCTTCAATCTGATCTGCCTGTACCTCACTCCAGGGAATCACAATGATTTCGCTAGTCGTTCTGCCCCTCCAAGTATATTTATTATATACTGCTTTGAATTGCCTGTACCTCACTCCAGGGATTCAAAGCTTTATCATTTGTATCCTCGTCATAAAGAAGTCTATGTTTACTTCTAGATCATCCAGGATAGAGTAGATGAATTAATGTATAGTTTGCCGTGGTCCAGCCTATGGTATCTTCTTACCAACCCTCCTCTTCTTCTACCTTATCAGTAGGAAGCTGCCATGTACCATCATTATATAAAATTGGAGAATGACCATATCATGCACATATGTGCCATTTCCTCTCAATGATATTATGCTAGCATCACCTTTTTTACAGTTCATTTCAGCCTGTTTAGCTAAGTAAAATAGTAATAATATGTGATAATAAAATGTTCTGTTTTTCTCTTTCTATTTGTTGGTGCTTTAACCCAACTTATCACAAAACTGCCCTCCCTCTTTACTGAAATAAACTTTTTGCGCAAATATTGAGTTATCGCTATATCCCATCGTTAAATGTTGAAAATATAAAAGAAATAATGTTTTATACTGCTGATCAAAAATATATCCGCATTGTAATTATTATAAATAAAATATCTAAATAAAAACAATAAACTTATGTATTAAAATCTTTTAATTAGTGAAACTCTATTATATCCTTATAAATGTATGTTTATGTATAAAATGGCCACCAAACCACTCTGACAAATCCGTCTCTTGTAACCGCCACAATAACTTAATATTTGTCAATATCAATATAATCTTAATATTATTCTTTAATGTGTATAAGCAAAACAGTTTTATAAGCGTAGAGTCACTTATATATATATATATATATATATATATATATATATATATATATATATATATATATATATATATATATATATATATATATATATAACTCATCATCAATTAAGATCAAATAAATATTTATGTTTTAAACTTAATCCAGTTGTTTGAATCTAACTATTGATATTTATATTGATGTATACTTGTAACTTAATGTCTTGGGTTTTACTCAATCTCTCATCATCATCACCTGTTGAGTCTCATGTAAAATGTTGTAGCCCCAAGCCGGGATGTAATGTATTTATGTGGTCTCACCATAAGTGTTGTTCATAATGTTATAGATTTGGCGAATAGGCAAATAGGTTAGAATTCATGATTGCTGCTGACCTGTGTATTTTGCACATGATTGGATTCAGGGTACTTTTGTCTAAATTCTAAATCTTGTTGGATGGTCATACATTTTCACCTGGTACAATATATTATTCCAACGTAATATATAAACCATATAGTCATACATACAAATGTATAGATACATATAAAATGCATCCATATATATATATATATATATAAGAAGTCGGATCTGAGTTCGATCCTAGCTTCATGACATCTAGCCATAAGCCCACTTCAAACCCTAGTACTAACCTTAAATTTCTGATGCAATGGGGCTTTATACGTTCAATCCACGCTAATTTCCATAAAGAATAACTTATTTCTTAAATGTGTATTAACATTAATTAGTTTCAGATTTAAATTGACCAATTCTATTAATAAATTCATGATAGAATTATTCATGAATTTATATATTATAACTGCGTGGATTGTGCATATATATTTGTAAATATTTAAATATATATAATTGTTTAAAAGTTTCATTGCATTGGGAATGTTTGATTTTATTTTTAAATAATTTGTTAAAGTTTTATTGATTAAAAGCTACATTCTTTCGATAAGCTTTCAGATTTTCCCTTTCCAAAAACAACAGTTAAAGTTTTATTAATTAAAAAAAAAGATAAGGATTTCCTAATTAAAATCATTTTCTGATTTTAAAAATTCATTTTCTAATTAGAAAATGAATTCAAGTTAATGAGTTTGAAAGCCTTATCGAAGGAATGTATCTAAAAACAACCAGAAAATCTAAAAACATTGATAATGAAAGAAGCGCTAGCCTTAAGGCATCAGAGGACAGATATATATATATATAGCTCTGAAAAGTTTGAAAAAGAAAAGCCATCTTTGTTCTAGAGAAGTGCAGTGAACTCTATGCATTTAGAAATCATAAGTTTAAATAGTGTTTCGATCATGGTTTAAGGGCTAAAACATCAGGAATCTGGCTGTGGTTCCTGAAGTCCCCTGAAAACTTCAATGAAGCTGCTAAATTCTTTCCAGACAAATCATGCTGCCAAAATGAAATAAAATGCTGTTCAAGTAATCGACCGAGTGCATGCCTACATTTTTTTACCAACCTGGACATGTAAAATAAGAACCAGACCTGGAAGAAATGGGTAATATGTTTCCAAGTGAACCTTAAACCTTCTGGCCAATTTCGAACTTTACTTTACATTCCCTTTTAGAGCTCTTTTATTCTTTAATGTAACAATCTTTATAAAACCTTTTATTCATGCTACTGTAAATTTATATCGTAGTTCTCTCAACCTCTAGTCTTTAAACTTTCTCTTTTCTTACTTGGTGGTTCATTTATTATATTATATATATTTGTGTGTTTATTAATGTCATTTATTTTTAATTATATGCCAATAATCTTCCAACTCAATGAGCTCCTTTTTTCTATTTGCCTCACGCAAATAATATATTAAATCTGATAATAACGCCCATTAGATCTAGATTTATACAGTTTTATCAATCATCGAGTCGAAAGAAATTATTAAATGTGTGTTATTTTTATATTTGGCTAATAATAAATTATTAGCTCCATTTTTAATCTATGCCACTGCTATTTTCTCATTCCACTAATATTTATTTATTCAAATATAATCTTAAAATGTTTTTTTTTTTTTTTTTGCAAAGGGCCGATAAAGAAATCAAATAAATATATTCTAATTCAACTGTGTTATTTTCTATTAAGATTCAGAAAGAGCACGAAGATTGGGGCATAATTAATATGATTTACCAATACTTTAAAATAGTTTTATTTAAAAGCTTGTTTGACTTTAATTAAATTGATCAAGTCATCACATAGAGCATTCTATATGGGTTTTAGTATTCAAACGATGACTACCATCTTTGAACATTGCTTATGTAGGGCAATATTTCACTCCATTAGGCTGGTCAGTGATCATAATTCTGTTATTTTAAATTATTGAGGAAGAAAGCACTTCCTCTGCTGTTCATATTAGTCAAAGGGCATAAGACTTGTCAGATGCAAGCCACCATAAAACTTCAATCATCGACTAGCTATTGTCTTTCAATTTCATTTTATAGCTCATAATTTGTCAGCACTGTAACCTCTCTGTTCCAGTAAAGCCCGCTCTGATGCTCATAATTCGTGATGAAGTGATTTAAATTAAAGTCCAACAAATTCTCAGTAAATAAGTTTTCCAACAAAGATTAAAGTTATGCCCTAAATTACGTATGAATGAATTTGCGAATGTGAAAATAAATCTCACATTCTGTCAAAATAAAATTAGAGTAATAATTTCCTTTACTAATGAATACCTTTATCTGCCTTTATTTTCTTGTTGAGGGCATAGACAGAGAATTCCAATATTGCGTAATATTCATTGGCATATAATAATGACTGCCACTCTTATTATTATTATAAATTCTGTTAAAGGCTAGAGGTGATTAATATAATCATTATTTAAAATTCAAACAAAACAAATTATTATTATTAAATATTTTCTAAACACACTTGGTTCTTAATTCTTTTATAATTATTTTAATGTTAATGCTCGCTGTCTGAGTTGGCAACCCGAACATATACATATGATTCGATTTAAAATTATTTTTAGTCAGTTTATTATCAGATATTAATGTCAGTTCAGGGGTATCTGATCCTCACCAACCATTGAGATAGTTTCTTGGTGCATAGCACTGTGCCATCGATTTAGATTTCTATTAATCTGAGCAATTGAGTTGAGTTTGAATTCAGTTTGAACTGACTGAGTTTGGATCAGACATGCAGTTTAGGTGGTGGGTTTTTCGACTGGTACAGTGTATATATATATATATATATATATATATATATATATATATATATATATATATATATATATATATATATATATATATATATATATATATATATATATATATATATATATAACTGACACATAAAATACATATTGTAACAGTCATTCAGTTTAACTTAATTTAATTTAATTTAGCTAACAAGTTTTTTTGTATAATTGTTGACAGATTTTTGACTTCATTTAAGAAAAAGCTACAGTACATCATATCACATCATCACATGGAAAATTTGTTTACCATGGTCAAAAGTTTATGGTTATGATGGTTTGCACTGACTAGACCCAGGGAGACAGCAAGAGATCATAACTATTGTTCAGACAATTGAGAAAATGAAACACGTAAACAAACATCAGCCAAAATAATTAAAACTAATGTGAAAATTTTATTAAATACAATAAACAAACTAAAATAAATCTAGCAAACAGAATACAAAAGTTTGACCTAGATTTTTATAAGGGTATCAATCAGAAATGTACATGAATTCTGTAAATATTAAAACATTAAAAACTTTAGTTTTGTTCTCTCATCTACTATTTAAAAATAAATTAATAGTTTTTTTGGTGCTGGTAATTTATAAAAGAACAACTCTAGTTTCCTAATTCAGAAGAAAAAAAGGACTTGTAGGAAATCAATGAAACAGAGCTGACAAACACTTCATGTCCCAAAATAACGTGTTGAGACCAAGACCATCATTTTGCCAGTAGGACAGCTCATGATGTACTATGTTCAAGGCAATTCAGAGTTGATATCACATAGAAGACAAGAAAACTTGAAGAATGATTACGATTTTATGTAATCTGGAAACAACACAACATATTTACCATCAGAAAAACTAGAATAACAAACAAAACTGCCAGTCAAATGATTTTTCGTTTGCAAAAACACAAACCTATTCTTAAATTAATTATTGGATGATAGAATAGAGACAGGTGAGAAAACTGAAATTATGAATAACTGCCAGAGCATTTAGTAAGGGTTAATAATAAACAAAAAAGAAGGCATAGTAGATATATAAGATGTAATCTCACAATACACTCCCCAATAAATAAAATTGAAAACAAACTTGGAATCTTAAAATTAACATTCCAAAATATACTATAAATACAAAGAAAAGCAAATACATATAAATATGTGATTAAATAACTATTAAAAGTTTATAAATCAGACTTATTTTTAGATTGAGTGGAGATTTACTAGAGATTTATATATTCTGGAAAAAATAAATATTTTTACCTTAGGGTAAAGTGGAGTCCATGGGGTTTTCCAAAGAATGCACAGATTTATTTTGAGTTCATCTTTCAGACTGTTTCATTTCTTCATGGTGGCAAGTATAGCAGCATATTTTGGGATCTGTTCCAATTCAGACTTTTATGGCATGACTGGAAAAACAGCTTGGAATCAGGAGTCTAATAAACCAGCATGATAATGAATATTAAAATTATGAGAAGCTGAATCAATCACATTGAAGCATAATAAGCTTGGTCAAGCCCAGAATAATCATGTCTGAAATTTTTGGGTTATTTATATCCTCTCTCTATCTCCCACAGAATCTTTCTTGTTTTTCAATTATAAGACTTAGTCCAGGGAAAATCCGTATCTCCTGCTCAACCTTAGTTAAAAATTCTATCTGCGGCTTATCTTATAAAAAAAAAAAAACAATACAAAATTAAATCTTTGCTTTTAAAATTAAACTGAAAATGGATTCTAATTCAAATATCAAAAACAGGAATCTGATTAACTTTTTAAAATTAAAAGCTTTCACAAAAAAACAACAACAACAACAAAGATTAAAACTTTTAACTTGGAATGTTGTTTATAATTTGATATTTTTTAAAAAAAAGTGACAGGAGAATCTTATTTTAAACAAACAAATAAAATTTGTTGAAGACAATATTTAAAACTACGGAATTTTGCAATATAGCTGTGTGTGTGTGTGCTATATTCTATAAAACTTGTATATAACTTTATAAAATTATGAAAGGGCTTTTGAATTGGATACAGCATCCAGTTAAATATTTATAAAATATATACAAATATATATCTAATACATAATTTTTAAATTATTATCTTTTAAAAGCATATTATTTTTTATTTTTAATTTCTAAAAAAAAATGTTTTAATGCTATCTCTTTATTACTTTTTTATTAATATTATTCTATTTTATAATTTTTACCTTTCATATTTTCTTAACTATCTATCTTTTTTATTATTATCTAATATATAATATCATCTTTTACTTTTTATTTCAATATCTATACTTTTAACTTTTTATCTTTTATCTTTTTATTATTAAGAGTCTTATTCTTTATTAATAATTTATATTTTTATTCTCTGCAATAATTCCCTATTCATTTTACATACCATTTAAGTAACAGATTTTTTAAAAAAAAACTTATAAATATATTTGAAAAAATAAATCTTCCAAACTTATATATATATTCTACCCCGTGTCGAACGTCATTCTCACTTCCAAGAAAATATATGATATAAAGTATAACGGGTTCTAGCTCAGTTAATAATTAATAAATAAAATATTCAGCATTAAAATTAAATGTTTCACTAGCTCAGATTTAAAATACTAATAAGGTTAATATTAAAAAAATAAATTGAAATAAATATTTAATATTTTCATGAAACTTGGAAGTGAAAACACAGGTGACAAGATAGATTAAATTGAGCCAACATCCTACAAGATATTACCTCAATGACATAAGAACACTATTTCCCCTATTACTATTTCAAATAAATAAACTTATAGTATTTTTACGACTTTAAATATTTTTTTACTCATGCAGATTAAGTTAATAGTTAAGTCCTAATCTTTTATTTATCATAATCTAGCTCAATAAAATCTCAGGTTCATGAAATTTACTTTAAGTTAATTAAAATTACAATAGTAAAATATGGAAAGGGATTTTATGTCATAATCTACTACACTAAACTAATAATAATAAAGTGATAATAATATTCTTCATTGTATAACTAATTCTGTATATATTTTCTTATACTATAATTTTATTACCATAATAAAATAATATATAATCTTATATCTTCATGTAATGATATAATAAATACTTGGTAGCATATGATAATCTGATAAACAAGGCTGTGTGGCAACTGCTAGCATATAAATTTAATATACTATTGTGTTAGCTTATTTATGACCAATAAAATAATGTAAAATTATGATTATTTAATTAAATAAATACTAGTAAAATAGTTGAATCCTTAAAATAAGTCTTTATTTATCTTTTTATGCAAAATTATATGTTTGTTTTAATTATTATGAATATATCGTGATTTCATGCAGTGTAGTGGAGAAATAAAGAATTCAGACACAAAAATTTTGGAAAATAAATTTTAACAAAGTTGATTACTAACAACAAAATAAAATAATTTATGTACACTATTTGGAGTGGATATCCTTATTCTATACTTTACATTTTTACTTACTGGGTTATAACATAATTCATACTTAGTTTACATCTTCATTAAGACTTAGATAACTACAACAATATGATACAATTTAGTTTCTTTTTATGGTTAACTTATTACCAATATATTTATTTATTTTACAAATAAAAATATTCACTCATTAATATTATTTAATTATTATCTTTTTTAAAAAAAATACATCCATAGGAAAATATTCCACAGAAAACAAAAATTAACATTATAATGAGTATGGATTTTCTTAAAATATTAAAACAAATTTTCATCTTGCAAGGTCAAGATGTTACATAAATTATTTATCCAAAATTCATAACTAGATTTTTTAAATATCATTTATCACACAATGTTTACTCATCATAATATTTTCTTATTTAGCCTTACTTTAAAATGATATAAATGTAATCATCAATACATTACCTATTATTCAATAAATAAAAATTATATCATGCCTATTCTCTTCATCATTTTACTTTGTAATATTGTATTTTAAAAATATGCAACATTAAATTTTTCCAAAAAATATAATGAGAATTCAAAAGTTATTAATATTTTACAGAAAATATCTTTATTTTAGCTACTCTATTTTAGAAATTATATTTCTTCCCAAAATATATTCAAAATATATTCTATGATTCTTTTCAATCATTTAGGATTTACTGGACCTTCAATTTCAAGTTATAAAATTCTATTTCTTCCAAACAAATAAACCAATCTTATACAAACAATAGCATAACTCAAGCTCTAAATTATTTACCATTTTCGTTTCAAAATATCTTACTGAACGATGTAGTTACATGAACTATAGATAGTGATATAGATGCATAGGATCAAGGAAGAAAGCTAGAGTATCACTCATAACATATCTCAAATGTCATGGCACAGTGCATTAACAAAAAATGGAGATATGACCTTTTCCTGTCTAATAACCTCTAATACATGAACGATATTAAAGCTATTTCTTCAGCTTTATTTCAAACATCAAATATCTAAAGAATATAAACACTGTCCAAATAAAATGTGTACCAGCCATAGGGCTTTGTTAACTATGCTGATATCTACACAAAGACTAAGTATTATTCACATCCCTTATAACATCCTATTTTTAAAACATCATCTTGGTTTCCTGTCTACCCAAGTACTTCCAAGCCACTATCTCATTAATATTTCTCAAGATTTTCAACATCTTACATCGATAAATACTATCTGCATTTACAAAATAATAAATAAAATTTTCTGATAGTTTAAAACAATCTCACTGTTCCACAAGAAAAGTTTCTCTACTTCATCATTCCATATGCTTAATCATATACAATCTAATCAGATAATATTTAAATTTCCAACAACATGAAAGTTTTAAAAGAATCACATAATATTTGTTATCATATTTGGTTATATCACTAATATAAAATCATTGAATGCATATTTATAAATAATACTAATCTTATGATATTTTAAGATGTTGTATAAAATGTGTCTACATATAATTTAAACATTTACACGTCATTCTTACTACTCATATGTAATCTAAAAGAAAACAAAGAACATACATTATAAATTATTAATATTCATTACCATTACCAAATAACTTATATCTGGTCATCATGTTAAGTAAGCTACCTTTATCCACTAGATCCCGAACATTGCATATATAAAAAATACACACACATACACTTTATTTAAAACATGTTATTGTAAAAAAATTATTAAATTATGACATTATAAAATTTTAATGTTACTAATAGATTAATGTTTTATGTCTTCCTAATCTTATAAAAATAGAAAAATTTACATTTAAACTAAGTTAGTAAAATCAAAATCAAAACTATAATTATTTATTTCTTCCATTAACTTTTACTTGACAAACAGTTCATGATAAAGTTCGAAAAATGTTTATTACTTTCTCTAGAGTTAAAGTTTAAAAATAAAATAATTATTAATCCATTTTAGTAAAATTTATAGAAAATAATCCTGGCTCTTTACTGTTCAGAATGACAATTATTAAACTGTAATATTAAAGAATTATTCCCACGAAGTTTATTCAATATTCTCTATCAGCGCATCTGATGCATCACTCCATCCAATTTAACTTAAGTTATCCAGTAAACTTTTACGTACTATATTCCCATGGATCCATCTTTTTATTCAACTATATGTTCACTTTTATATAGGTTTTCATTCTTAATAAAGTTTTTTAAACAAATATTTCTAAAAAAAAAATGTGAATTTTTAATATTTCAGATAGTAAAAGTTTTAAATATCAAAATGCTTCAGTACTGTATCCTCCTTGAGTCCCTTCTTTAATTCTTGCAAAAAAATATTTTTAAAGAAATGTTTCCTTCATAAAGGGCTAAACATTTTATTTCTTTCATTATGTTATTCTATAAATAATCCATAAGATATAAGTATCTTATTCTTTTTTTAAAAAACTCTTGGATAAGCTTATAAATAATGTGTCTCAATATTTTTTAGACGGCAAATAGCTTTCCACTGTGTCCGTATAATGTCCGAACTATGATTTTTATGTACTAAAACAGTTCTCCAGTAAAGCATTAATAAAGCTGTATCAAAGCTATTCCAAAACATTTTTATATTATTATAATTTATATATTTTTTATTCTGCAGTATATCCATCTTTATTGCATAATTCTAGGTTAAACTTAAAATAAAATAATCCTGGTAAGCAAACTGTTAAAAATTAGAAAATCATTTTCAAGAAGTTTCTAAAATATATTATATTTTAAACTTTCTTTTTGCAAAATACTTTTAAAAAAATATCAATTAGTTTCTGCAAATAAGCTATAAAAAAGTACTAAAAATTGACTAAAATAAAAATTTAAAAGTACCATCTCTTTGATAGCTATTAATATATCTTTCTCTGGTTTCAATCCATTATTAATCTCCCCTGATACACTTCCCCCCATGCAATCGGTATTTATATTCCAGAGAATACATCATTTGATTGGTTGATTCTCACTTTTAGTTTGAGATCAAATTTACATATAATTCAGTTTTACAAAATTCAATTTTAAAAATAGAAATTATGATGTAATAAAACTTAAAAATATTATTTAAAATATAAGTTTTCAATCAATTATTACTTTATCAAAATTATTTAAACATTTAAAATAACTTTTAAAATATAATTTAATATTTATCCCTCTCTTAATATTCAATTTATCTAGTTTTATTTAAACAAAATATTTAATTTTTATTATATCTGTATTCGTCTTCATTACATTATTTAAAACATTTTATAACAACTATTTAACATTCACTTCTATGATAGATAGCAATTATATTCAGTTCTATAATACAACTCTTCAATATTTCAAACTTTGTTAATCTAAATTCAAACAAGCGTGTGTGTGTTTAACCATGTATTAAAAGTCATGTGATCAATATAAAATTTAAGGCAGACAATTTTCAATCTATTTCTCGGTCTAAAATATTAAAATTTCAACACTTTATTATATTATATAAAATAATTATAACATTTTGGAAAAATAATTTAAAATATAGAACTAAATACAATTTTACTATCATAAAATTACTTTTAAAATATAAGATATTAATTTTTATCAAATATAATTCATAACATAGCATTTATTAAATACAAGTTTAAACCATTAAAATTTAACATTTAAATATACTTTTAACTATTTATAGCTGAGTTATTTAATATGGCCAGCTTTTTCAATCTCATGCAACTATATTTTAAGCTTTACATAACTATTCTTAAATGATTCACTATAATTTTATATACTACATATTTTATTTAGCTTCAAATTATACCCTATAATACTATTAACAAAATATGATTAACATATCAAAAGAACATACTATAAATTTAAAATTTTTAGTAATCTATTGTACTTGACTATTTCTGACCTATTGAAAAGGGTACAATATATATATATATATATATATTGTGCCAGGCACGTTTGATGTGGCCAAGCACAAGATAAGGTCAGATAAATTAATGGTAGAAAATATGTAAAAAGCCATTAAATGGGGGGTGGGTAAACTATTTATAAAATTAAAATTACTTATAAATTAAGAGAGAGAGAGAGAGCTGTGGAGATAATATAAACTCATACACACATATGTTCAAAGCCGATGCTTAAACGCGTAGAATTATGTATTTGTAATATTTATTTTTTTTTTAAAAAAAGAAAAAGATACTTCCAAAGTGTATTTATAATTTTAAATCTTTTTGTTTGATGAAGAAACAGCGTTTATTTAACAAATTGTTATTTTCTATTTATATTTTTTGAGGGTTTACAAAAATGTAAAAAGAAACATTTTTAATATTACTATTGATTAAAAATATTTAAGAATAATTTCAAAATCGAGGTTTTAATGGTCATTTTCTCTTCAGTTGCATTTGAGCAAGTCATTGTCTTAAATTTAAGAAAAGTCTAAATGCATTGTGGCTTCCTGTCCATGCTAAAATAATTTTAACAGGACAAAAGAATTTAATTAGACTTGCGATAATGCGTGGAGAGAGGAATGTTCAAGTTATATGAAACAATTTTTTAATTAAAACACAAAAAAAAAATTCGATTCTGATAATGAAATTAATCAACAATGAAAAGATGTTATGATTTCATTGTGATATGAATGGAGATATAAAAAAAAAAATGAGAAAAAACTAATTGGAAATAAAATTCTGAAAACAATTAGTAAAACCAATTCAATGAGATTTGATTATTTTTTTGTGTGTATGGAGGTGGGATATCTGTTCTGAAATTGCAAGAGGGCAGTTGACTTTTGATTTTCAAAGAAGGCTGTTGACTTTTGATTTTCAAAGAAGGCAGTTCACGTTTGATTTACAAAGAAGGCAGTCTAACTTTTTCTTGTGAAAGAGAGCTGTTCACATTTGCAAGTCTTATTGGGAAGCTAATGCTAATCTGAAAAATGTGAAGTCATGCAACTGTTGTAATCATGCTGATTCTAATACCTTGCCATCATTGAAATAACCTAGCAGTTTACCAGTCAGTTGATTCTGATGGAAGCATAACTACAACATGCCATTGAAGCCTGCAGTTAACCTAGGATCCTTAAACCAATAAAGGATGATTGATATTGTTAATATCCTGTTGAATATCCATTCTCCAAATAGAAGATGCCAATCAAGCATTCGCTTGCAGATAAAATGATTCATGGAATAGAAGCCGACTTCAGTGTGTCCGTCCAGCTCTGCTCCTGCCATCCCAACAGAATGTAAACCCTGAGATTCAAGCACCAAGGCGATGATGATCAATTCTATGAACTTATAATGCAGTCAAGTCCAGCCCTTGCCACAGTAGATGAACATATAACCCACTCAGCTTTATAGACTTTATCGGGTACACTATTTTTTGTGTTTATTTTATTTTAAATTTAATACTCATTTCATATATATATATATATATATATATATATATATATGAAATGAGTATAAATGATTTATGTATGTATGTATATATATATATATATATATATATATATATAATGTACATACATACATAAACACACCTGGATATAACTTGTTAATTTTTCCTTATTTGCGTAATGCATGTGTGTGAGTTTACTTATAATCCACAGATCACTATCTCTCACGTATAATTATTTGATTTAAATTCTTATTAAGAAAGAAAATTTCCTTTATTTAATTTAAATATTGCTTTATTAAGTATTTCTTTATGATTATAATTTTGTTGTATTAATAGGATTTATGTAGTGTAACATTTGTTTCATATATCTAATTGATCTGGGAATGTATTCATATTATAAATAGTATGGGTAATGGGTTAATAAAATATTTATATTATAATTCTAAAGTGACTACTGCCATAATTTTTCTTTATTCTCTTTGTCATTTACTTTCTCTAACCCCATATTAGTTAATTATGCGAGTTTTCCGATCACCATTCTTTAACTGAGAAAAGAGTAGGCTGAGTTAGCAAATGGGAAATCATCTTACTGGGTCTTAAATCTTCATTTTCATGAGGATACTTATTTATTATTTTTTTATGAATAATTATTTATAGGCACACATGCCCTAATATCATTTGAACTTTCATATACTTTCAGGAGGAGAGTTAAATTTCCTTCTGGGAGTGTCACTAGGGGTTGATTTAGTGTCATCCCCCAAAGGTATGTAAGAGTCAACATTTCCATAAGTATCTTCTGTGTCCATAACACTGTTACAGTAAAGTTTTGAATTTCTTCTTACTCCAGCATGTCGCCATATTATCTCATGTTTGGTTTATGTGCATGCTCATATTAACAGAGTAAAGGTTAACCAGTATAGAATAAAAAATTTTGGCTCCTAACGTGTAAGCCTTACTTAACATGGCCAGTATAGGAAAGACACGACTGCAAAACATAACTAAAGAAAAGGGAAAATCTCACAAAATCTCAAAAATATTGGGAATTAATTTTTTGTTAGAGACAAGATTTAAAAAAAGAAAAAAGAGGTTAACGATTGAGAAACTTAATAAATAAAAATTCTAAACTTTGTTTGTTTTTGAAATGATGTTTGTCAGTACAGTAGTACTCATTTAGATTATATTACCATGTGTGCATATTTAAAATAAAAAAGTTTACGATTGAGAATCTTTATAGATAAGAATTCTAAGTTTTTTTTTTTTTTTTTAAGTGACGTTTGTCACTACAATAATACTGACTAGGTTTATTTTGTCGTATATATGTATTTAATAAAAATAAAAGGCAGTATAAAAGTATAAACTGCGCAATTAATAAAAATAATCAGCAGTATATAGGTATAATCAAATCTTAATATATAAGAATTTTAAGCTTTATTTTGTTTTTGAAGTGACCTTCGTCGCCACAATGCTATTGATTTAAATTGTTTTAGCTATATATAAATATTTATAGTAGAAATAAATTTTAAAAAAAAAGTTAAATAAAATAAAACAATTGTAGAAAGAAATAGACTGCAGTATATTAGTGTAAACTACGTATTGTATAAAAACAGGTGGTGAATCTTAATAAATAATAACTTAAAAAACTATTTTGTTTTTGAAGTGACCTTTCATCACTACAGTAATATTGATTTTGATTGTTTAGCTATATATATGTGTTTATAGTAAAAATAAATGGTAGTATACAAGTGTAAACTACGTATTATATAACAACAAGTGGCAGACTGCGTAAATAAAGATTTTTTTTGTAAAAAGAGAAAAGGGAAAGTAAATCTTTATTGAATAAAGTAGAATTATGAAGTTGCATGATAGGGAATTTAGTTTTTGATGGCACAAAACAGTTCAGAATCGTAATACTATTCACAATAAATTTCTTTTCGTTTCGTTTTGAAAACAATCCCAATATGTGCACAATTAAACGTTAGCTTGGTTTGGTTATATTTTTATTGGTGCTTGAAGGGCAATCTTGGAATAATTTTATTATTTATAGTTAATAAATGAATGAGAGAAATATAACTTGAAAGGGAGAAATAAATGACGGTAGGGATAACGGAAGCTCGGTACGGCGCGTGCTGAATTATTTTATGAAAAGAAATAAATAAAGAAAATTAAGTTAATCAAAGTAGTGTTAAACCATAGTCTTAAAAGTTAGTCAAATAAAATATTGTTAAAGTTGTATAACAAAGCAAATATATAAATATGTGAAAATAATACTATATATGTGGACAATATCACAGTCCAAAAAGCAAAAGCAAGAAAAAATAGACATGAGTGAAAAGCACGATGAAATAATTGGGGAAATGGCAGAAGAAAGCCAGCTTCAAAGATCTGAAAGTGGAATAGAGGAAGCAATGGAGCCTCAAAGTGAAGGAAAACGCATGGAGGGAAATGAAAACTTAATGAAAATGGAGATATTTGTAAATAATATAAGGCTAGAAATCAGTCAGATGTCAAAGGAGATAGCCAAAAAGTTTATGGCTTTAGGGAAGAAATACCCTTAGGGATTGAAATAAGGTTTCAAGGTGTAGAAAAAAATGTAGGGGCCTCCATCAGATTAATAGTGATAGGTTGGAAGAAATCCAAACAACGAAGCAAGTAATGGAAGCAGTTTGCCAGAGAATGCAAGAAATAGAAGAAAGGGTTGAAGAAACAGTGAAAGATCATAGTAATGGAATAGTGAAGCTAGAAATGTGCATAACTGAGAATGATGAGTGAATAGAGAATCTGTGCCAGACAGTGGCTCAAATCGAAAAACTGTTGATGGAAAAACAGGATATCAATATGATAAAAGAACGGAAAATGATAATGGAACAAAGGGTGGAGGATATAAATAAGTTAGAAAGAATATAATGATAGGGGATAATATAACATGCTGAAAATAGTTGAAGGGTATGAGGATAGTAGTAAGTTAGCAAAAGTAAATCAGGAACCGCATAGTGGGGATGGAAAAGTAAGACCTATGCAGCAAGAATTTGGAGAGGCTAAAATAGTAGAGGGATGTCAGTTATATAAATTTAACATCAACCAGTTTTTAAAGATTATAATTTTTGAGGGGTAAGCTGGAGAAGCTCCATTGGAGCATATAAATAGCTTGGAAAAGTATTTCAGTGCTAACAGAATGGTAGAGAAAGATAAACTAACCATTGCAAGCAACCACCTACAGGGTGACACTCAGTCATGGTGGGAATCTTTGTTCTACCAACCACCAACCTGTGTGGGTTATAAAGAAGCACTAGTAAGAAATTTCTGGAGTGAAGAGCACCAGGAGACCATCTTATACCAGATTATGCAAGAGAAGTATAGGGTTAATGTGGGGGAGCTATCTAAAAATTTTCCGAAGAAAAGTGGCTAAGCTAAGGAAGCTCAGTGCATGCTGCACATCAGAAGGCCAGATCTTAAGGATAATATGCCACAAACTACCCTTTAGAATTGAGCAAATACTTCTCACTGCCAATACAAATTCAATAGAGTCAGTGTTTAAACTACTGAGTGCAGTGGATATGAGCCAACAGTTCTGACCTCCAGGTAGAACCTGTGAAAATGTTGGCCTCAACACCACGGGCTGAGGGGGGAACAAATATGCAGCTGAATGCAAACCTTGGTATAATGATAAGTATTCCAGAAATTTTAAGCAAATGACAGACAATGATACTGTGGAAAAGAAAATCGATGAACTAGTATATAAAGGAAAGGGAAAGTGGGATAGATCACCTTCACCTCAGCTTGGGTGTAGAAAAAATGGCAGGTAGGCTTTTATAATAAATGGCCAGGTCATTTGAAGGTCAGATGTGTGGACTTTGGTTTTTTGAGTGTTGTGTGTGTACGTCAGTCTGTTTTTGTGTTCTGGTGTTAGAGATGGTGAGAGGGCAGAGGAATGGTTGGAGGTCTTGGGATGGTCTGGAAGTTTTGTGATGCGGCAGAGTAGGCAGAGATGAAAATTCCTCTGGGTTTTATTCCAGTGCAAAAGACTCTGTAAGCCTCAATAAAACATGAGCATGAGTGCAGTGGATGACAGAGATGAAAATTCCTCTGTGACAAGTTCTTTAAGATGTAGTCATTGGACTCACACATTTTACTTTGCCTGGCTGTCACAGAGCTCTAGATATGACAGATCTAGATGCTGTGATTCTGTGTTTCTTGGGGTGTCTGGCCTGGGGAGATCGATGCAGACTTGGCTTATGTACATAAATGCATGGGAGATGGGGTTCCATACCTCTGGGTTCTGGACATCATGCCTACAGTTCACCAAAGAAATACAATTAATAATAAAGACATTAAAATGATAAACTCCATTTAAACATCACATGTCATAGGGTGGTATTGTGCCAGGCACATTTGATGTGGCCAAGCACAAGATAAGGTCAGATAAATTAATGGTCAAAAATATGTAAAAAGCCATTTAATGGGGGGTGGGTATACTATTTATATAATTAAAGTTAGTTATAAATTGAGAGAGAGACAGAGAGCTGTGGTGATAATATAAACTCATACACACATATGTTCAAAGCCAATGCTTAAAGGCATAGAAATATGTATTTGTAATGTTTATTTTTGTTTTTTATTTTTTTTTTAAAAAAAAAAGATAATTGCAAAGTGTATTAATAATTTAAAATATTTTTGTTTGATGAAGAAACAGCATTTATTTAACAAATTGTTATTCTCTATTTATATTTTTTGAGCGTTTACAAAAATGTAAAAAGGAAATTTTTAAATATTACTGTTGTTTAAAAATATTTAAGAATAATTTCAAAATCGAGGTTTTAATGGTCATTTTCTCTTCAGTTGCATTTGAGCAAGTCATTGTCGTAAATTTAAGAAAAGCCTAAAGGCATTGTGGCTTCCTGTCCATGCTAAAATAATTTTAATAGGACAAAATAATTTAATTAGACTTGCAATAATGCGTGGAGAGAGGAATGTTCAAGTTATATGAAACAATGTTTAATTAATACACAAAAAAATTCGATTCTGATAATGAAATTAATCAAGAGTAAAAAGATGTTATGATTTCATTGTGATCTGAATGGAGATATAAAAAAAGAGCAAAAAATAATTGGAAATAAAATTCTGAAAACAATTAGTAAAAACAATTCAATGAGATTTGATTAATTTTTTGTGTATGGAGGTGGGTGAAATCGTGAGAGGGCAGTTGACTTTTCATTTTCAAAGAAGGCAGTTAACTTTGATTTTCAAAGAAGGCAGTTGACTTTTGATTTTCAAAGAAGGCAGTTCACCTTTGCTTTTCAAAGAAGGCAGTCTAACTTTTTCTTGTGAAAGAGAGCAGTTCACATTTGCAAATCTTATTGGGAAGCTAATGCTATTCTGAAAAATGTGAAGTCATGCAACTGTTGTAATCATGCTGATTCTAATACCTTGCCATCATTGAAATAACCTAGCATTTAACCAGTCAGTTGATTCTGATGGAAGCAAAACTACAACATGCCGTCGAAGCCTGCAGTTAACATAGGATCCTTAAACCAATAAAGGATGATTGATATTGTTAATATCCTGTTGAATATCCATTCTTCAAATAGAAGATGCCAATGAAGCATTCACTTGCAGATAAAATGAACATGGAATAGAAGCCGACTTCAGCATGTCTGTCCATCTCCGCACCTAACTTCCCAACAGAATGTAAACCCCGAGATTCAAGCATCAAGATGATGATGATCAATTCTATGAACTTATAATGCAGTCAAGTCCAGCCCTTGCCACAGTAGATGAACTTATAGCCCTCTCAAAACCGATACAAGAGTGAAGCTCAGAGACTTTATTGGGTACACTAATTTTTTGTCTTTATTTTATTTTAAATTTAATACCCATTTCATATATATATATATGAAATGGGTATTAAATTTAAAATAAAATATATATATATATATATATATATCTCATGTACATACATACATAAACACACCTGGATATAACTTGTTATTTTTTCCTGATTTCCATAATGCATGTCTGTGAGTTTACTTATAATCCACAGATCACTATCTCTCACGTATAATTATTTGATTTATTTTCTTATTAAGAAAGAAAATTTCCTTTATTTAATTGAATTATTGCTTTAATAAGTATTTCTTTATGATTATGATTTTGTTGTATTAATAGGATTTATATAGTGTAACATTTGTTTTGTATATTTAATCGATCTGGGAATGTATTCATATTATAAATGGTATGGGAAATGGGTTAATAAAATATTTATATTATAATTCTAAAGCAACTACTGCCATAATTTTTCTTTATTCTCTTTGTCATTTACTTTTTCTAACACCATATTAGTTAATTATGCGATTTTTCCAATCCCCATTCTTTAACTGAGAAAAGAGTACGCTGAGCTAGCAAATGGGAAACCATCTTACCGGGTCTTAAATCTTTATTTTCATGAGGATACTTATTTATTATTGTTTTTATGAATAATTATTTATTGGTACACATGCCCTAATATCATTTGAACTTGCATATACTTTCAGGAGGAGAGTTAAATTTCTTCTGGGAGTGGAGCAAGGGATCGATTTAGTGTCATCCCCCCAAAGGTTTGTAATAGTCAACATTTCCATAAGTATCTTCTGTGTCCATAACACTGTTACAGTAAAGTTTTGAATTTCTTCTTACTCCAGCATGTCGTCATATTTCCCCTCATGTTCGGTTTATGCACATGCTCATATTAATGGAGTAAAGGTTAACCAGTATAATATATATATATTGTAGTTATGAGCTACAACGTGATACACCATCCAATTATTTAAGACACTCTACCAATTGGAGTCATATAGACAATTTGCTTAACCAATAAATTGCCAAGCAAATTGTCATATTAACATTTTTTTTTTATTTTCAACATATACATTTGTATAAACATTTTTTTATTTCTAAAGAAGTAATAAAAACCCATAAATTAATAGGAAAACAGATAGGTACATTAACACTGGAATAAGACATATTATATGTTACTAACTGGGGAGAACTATACCAAAAAACTTACACATAAACTTAAAAATAAATAAATAAATAAAAACAATGACTGAATTAAAATCTAAACACATAGCAACCATTTGTAGAAATGAAATTTAAAATATTTATAAATTATTATTTTTTATTTATAATCCCATTTATTTATATTATGTCTGTTAAACAATAGGAAATTTCAAGGTTAAAATGGTTAAAACAACTTCAAGCAACCTACAACAAAGTATTAATTGTTATACTGTCTTCTGCATTTGAAGATAGAACATTATTTGTTTTTCTGCTTAAAAATAAATTCAAATACAAAATGGAGGTGAATGTTCAAATTTAAATATATATATATATTGAAACAGTCAGCTTTGTCAATTCTCCTGTTTCACCTACCATATACTATAGTAGTATTTCTCTATAAGTATCTATTACCAAATCCTCGTATATCAGGTTAATATTATATGTAAATCAGGCTGGATTTAAAAATGAAGGTATTAGTTATGTATGTGTGCGTATATATTAAGCTTACAAGATAACAGGTGTATCTGTATATATAAAAAACTCATATATACACACACATTTATTTCTAGGGGTAAATTAATGAAAACTGCATTGTATGTGTAACAAGAGACTACATATATGCAGGAAAGAATAATGTTAACAGGATTAAAACATTATAAATTTATTTATTTAAAATATTTATTCTAAAGAAAATTAATATTTGAAATTATTGTATATTTCTGCATATATTGTTAAATTAAATAATCAAGTTACATATATAACCAGATGTATTCCATTTAGATTTGTTTTTGAAAAATTAGTATTATAAAATTGCATTTATAGATTTGTTTTCAAAAAATTTGTATTATAAAATTTAATCTTTCTCACTTTAGTGTGACCTAATTACCAAATCAAAAGTAACACTAACCTGTAGGATAAATTATCCTGCTTAATTAAAAAGAAATAGTGAATGATTGGATGTAAAACTTCACTATAAGAAATCAAAACAAAGTAATTAAATGATTCTGTAAATTCAGTGAGAAAATTATCAAAACAAAGCTAGAAAAATTTACTATAACTGAGAAGAGGGGGGGTAAGCTGAATATATATGCCTCTGCGGCCATTTTAAAATGAGTCAGACATTATTTCAGTCAATAACGTATGTTAAAATTGATGAATTAGAATGAAATCTGAGTAAGGGCAATTTCTCTTGCCTTTCGAACCCAGGAGTTTACCGATGTGGGAAGCCGTGAAGGAAAAGCCATGTGTAAGTAGCAGAAGCCCATCTCCATCCTCAACATGAAGCAAGTACAATCAGCAGAGAGCCTGGTAAAAACTTTCTCTACTTAAAGATTAATAACTTGGATAAAATGTGATAATTCCTAAAGCTAGCTAAATTTAAACTTTATGGCCATCACAATAATGTAAATTTAAATCCACTACTAAATGTAATTTTCATTTCCTTATTTTTCTTTAAATCCACTACTAAATGTAATTTTGATTTCTTTTGTTTTCACCTTAAAATCTTGCCTGATTTACATTTAACCTGATTTACATTTAATTTAATATTTGATTTGGTTTAATAACTAATTTGAGTTAATATCATATTTATTGATTTACATACTCAATGTACTTATTAATTTATGTGTTGGTTTGATAAGTTATCTCCCATTGATCTATTTCATCGTATTTACAGTTGTCTGGCTTATTTAGTTGTGACTTACATAACATGATTGATTTTAAATTAATTATTATAAATTTCTTTACATATAATTTTAAATGCTTTATTCTAAATTGTGTCTAATTTTAAATGATTCATTCTAGAATGATAATTAACGTTTTAGTTTATTTCACATATTATCACTTAATGATATGTGCTTTTACATATTTTAATGCAATAATAATATTTGCCTTCATTAATTCGTGTACACAACTTAAATTTGTCTTGAACTGGGTCAATTGGATATAAACGAATTGTGTTGCAATTTTATCTTAAACTATGCCAAAACAGAGTCAAATCTTAGATATCTGTTCATTAAACATACATTCTTTTTAAGTAAAGCTATGCCGTTTTATGATTTTCCATTGCTAAGTTTGTAGTTTGTGCTATATTTATTTGAAATGGGATTTTACTAATGACTAAATTGCTTAGTGAGGAGCCATTTCATCTTCACACCTAGAGATAATATAGTGTCTAGGATGAAAAAGAAAACTGTTTCGAAAGGGTAAAATATCTTGTTTTAAGAGATAATTAAAAAGCTTACAGCTGTTTTAAAATAGATTCGCTTTTGAGATATTTAACTAATGTTTAGCCAGAGTGATTGAAATACAGCATAGAGTTATAACTTTAGTTCTTAAGGCCCAATAATGTGCTGTACTTTCTTCCAGAGTTATAAATTCCTATATAGATAGCTTTATAAATTAGATTCCTAATTTTTCCTTAATAGCATAATTATACATGCTACCTAATGAACTGATATATGGTAGTTTCATGAAGTAAACTAGTGATTAGCGTCTTTAAATTTTATATATATAATGTGGTCAGTGGTGCGAGTGTGTTTTTAAAAGCTATGGCTTATATATATAAATATTTGTTGCTGTATTCTTTAATGGTTTGTACGTGGTCGCGCTGCACCATTATTCTTAGTTCGGGCAATTTTCTTCTTCAAATGGTGGATGGGTTCGAACCTCCCCATTCTGTATCTTTAGTAATGGAGCATAAGACTGTCACTCAAATAAATTGTTGATCAGCCAGACTAAAGGTCATTTATTTACACAGCAATTAATACGGTGAAAAGAGAACCGTCACTTGGTAAAAATCTCATAAAAAGGCACACTCGAGATGCAAGGGCTATATCAGACTTTATATTTTTTATATGCCATGGTATCTGAAGTCTGACTGCCAATCATCAGTTCATCCCACCATAGTAATTGTATTTTCAGCTTTGATCTGAATTTGAGTCTAATTTTATAAGCACATAAACAATATAGAGAATATTAAATATTCATGTTTAATAAAATATCATTCTTTATCAATATGTGTAATCAATTCTTCTAGCTCTAGAGCAGATCTAGACCCCATTTTATAGCATGAACTAGGTATAGATGGTCATGAGCAAATTAACCTTGATTTATAATGTAATCTTAAAGCTCATGAAAATATAAATTTTACCACATATAATTTCTCATCACTTGCAAGTGATATCTATATGTAGCAAACTCAATTAAATATTTTGTAATCCAAACTACAATCACCTGCACTCGATTTGTAATCTAAACTACAATCACCTGCACTCGATTGAAATTGCTATAAACAGTTAAATCATCACCTACGAGTGATATATGTATTTGTAGTAAACCTAATGTAACTAACCAAAATGATTAATGTCACCTGCGAGTGATTTTCATTGTGCCAAAGGTATACCTAAATTAAAGCCATACGTAACTAGGCAAACCATAGATGATTATAAATCCAGTCATCACTTGTGTGTGAATCCCAAACTCAAATATGGAATTGTATCCCTAACTTAGTCACCTGCATGTGATATAACCCATATAGCCAAGTTATAGTCATCATTTTAATTTAATAATTTTATTATTCATTTGTCATTAAATTGTGTTTAAATTTAACTTCTGTGTCATGTCTCAATGTGCTCATTGGTAAGTCTTTATTGATTATTTAATCATTAGTTAAGAATCACAATCCAAATTTTATAATTATGTTCTGCCACACACATCATCTATATAGCTATACTCATTAGTAAGTCAACTTATCCCAGTCTTGTGCTTTACCAATGTGCTACTGCTGGCACGTGATAAGGGAAATGCTGCTGTCGCTTCATATGTGTCATCCACAAGGTGGTAAATCTTTGAGCATTAGTAAAGGAGTTGGGGCTATACAAGACAACATGGTTTGCACCACTCTATGCTGGTCAGCCTTGGTATGATTTACTAAATATCTGGATTTTGTTGCTTGAATGTACAAATTTGACTGTTATAGTAGTATTTTTTTCATAAGGTATGGACTCCCAGTCATGGGGAAATTTGATTACTTCCACAGCCCTGAACTGAAAGCACATGAGCTATGTATATATATGAATTTTACCCTAGGTATTGAAGTATGTCAAAATGCGTGTATAATTTTTTTTCATAATGTATGTCACGCCAACTAGAGCTATCGAATATAAACTTGTATACCTAAGAGAGGTGTTGACATAGGTGTGTGTCCATGCCACTTATTATATATATGCATAGTAATTTTTTCTCCGGGTATGTCGCACTAACTGGAATTACAAATATAAACTTGCATACCTGAGAGGGGATGTTGAATTAGATGTATTTCCATATTGTTTGTTATATAAATATAAAAAAAAATTCATCCGAACGTTAAGCTCTGTTATTAATTTACACCACTCTGAACTGAAAATATGTGTTGTAGTTTAATATTATATATATAAAAATTATGTTGCACCAGAGATGCAATCTGAAAGATTTTCAGATATAAATATAATTTTTTTCATGCTAAAAATATATATTTTCAATTATTTGTAATTATAATAAATTGTGAATGTATAATATATGCATATGTAGTATTGTGGGTGAATTTCGAACATGTATACATTCGTAATATGCTTATATGTTGATTATCTTAATAAGTAACCTAACATGATAAGTGAAGACCTGATTGAATACTTGTATTTTGCAAAATGGGCTAGTCGCTCGAATAGATAAGTGAAACGACTATGCTGAAATATTTGTTATGCCATTTATATATAAAAAGAATATATATATATATAAATGATTTTTTTTGCCTTGTAAAAGTATAGCTTGATATGTGAAAATATCAATATAGATGTGATGTGTTGATAAAAGTAGTTGATATATGATAATATCAATATATATGTATATATATATATATATATATATATATATATATATATATATATATATATATATATATATATATATATATATATATATATATATATATATCACCTACTGACTGTTGGCACCCGAGGTAATTTGAATAAACTGGGAATTATCCTTATATAAATTTGTTGTCAGAGGCAGAGAATATTTTGTTATTTTATTCAAAATTTATAAATAATAAAGGATGTGTGATTCGAGACTGAAATGAGCAGGATTGATATAAAAAGGTAAAAAAATCGGGCAAGATAAATATACGAGTGTTTGGTGTACAAAATTTGCAAACCACGGGAAGTAATAATAAGAATAATAATAGTAACAATAACAACAATAATAATAAAATAACTATAATTATAGCTAAATCAAGAACAGAATGAAGATGCTGATGGATACAAAATTTTTGAGTTGCATTTAAATATTTAATTTGTTTTATTTCAGAATTTTGAGAAGGGTTTAAAAATGCTAGGCAAGACTTAATTTATTTTTATTTATTAATATTGAGGAAGGTTTAACAATGTTAAGAAAGACTAATAGTTGAGAGTGTTGATGGGTATAAGGGATTCAAGAGATAGGGCATAATAAGCTGGGAAAAGGAAGCGAAGTTAGACTTGTTTGGGAAAGGAGGGCAAGACTGCCACGGATAAAACTAAGCAAAAAAATTTATAATGGAAAACAATGTATTAGAGATAGTGGAAGGAGTAGTGGAAGGTAAAGAGGATAGGAACAAGAATGCCAAGAAAAATAGAAAAATGCTAAGGTCAGGGAAGGAGATCATGGAGATCAATGATAGAAATATTGAAAAGGAATTAGAGAGTGAGGGAGAGGAAGCAATAGAGGACGGACAGGAAGAAAACATACTATCCATAAAGAAACAATTCATAAGAATGAAACCTGGAAATAGTCAGTCACCTAAAAGGGACAAACCCCAAAAAAATAAAAAGTGGGAAAATAGACCAAACACTGGCAGCTGTAATGTTGTGTTTGGATAATGATAAAGAAGAAAGAGAAGAGAAAGAGAAAAGGGACAGAGAAGAAAAGGAAAAAAATAAAAAGGAGTGAGCAGAAAAGGAAAAAAGGAACCAGTAAGAAATGCTAGAAAAGATGAAGATAATGCTTGGGAAAGAAATGAACCAAAAGTTAGAAAGCTTAGAAAGAAAAATGGAAGATATCACTCTAGAGTGTCAGAGAAAATATAATGAGGTCCAAAAAGAGTGTGAAGATAAATTGGCCGCACACAAAGTAAGCACACTAGATAGTATAAATGTAGTCCAAGGAAATATTCTCCAAGTGAAATATAAAATAGAAAAGTGAAATGAGGAGATAGAGAGAAAAGGGGTGCAAATGCTTCAAACGATAGAGCAAGTGCAAGAAAAAATAAAAAGGGCAGAAGGGCAACTAGAGGCCCAAAAAGAAGTAAATCAAAAGAGTAGGTGGATACTATCAAAGGATTAACAAGGAGGTAGCCGAGTTGATGGAAAATGTAGAGGTTATGGGGAAGAGGGTTAACAAAGAAAAGGGCATTTTGGAACAGATACAAGGATTGGAACAAAGAGTGAGCAAGGTTGAGGGAGAAAGAGATAGGGCACTGGGAAATCCAGACCAAGCAACAAGAACAGCAGTCTTAGCAAATAGTAAACAGAGCAAAAGGGCAAACGAAGAAGGAATAGAAACTAGGGTAAAGGAAATTGATAGGGAGTTAAATAGCCCCTCAAAAGGAAACTGTGTGGCCATAACCCAATGTAGGACTGAGTGCATGGAATCCCCAGCCTCTAGTATAGATTGCTATAGTATGATGGGAGAAAAAGGGGAAGGTATCACATACGGCATAGAGGCCAGCCAACCGTTACACTGCCAAGTTCATCTAAGTGAAGACATTTAAGGGCAAGGTAGGAGAGAACCCAAGAGTCCACCTGCAAAGCCTAAGAAAACTCTTTAAATTTCAAAATGTATCAGCTCTGGACGAAGTTACTCTGGCTGCACAGTATCTATATGGTTATGCACTGTCTTGGTGGGAGTGCTATCAGGAAAAACCAAAAACATTTGAACAGTATGCTGCTGCCCCCGACAAAATCTTTTGGAGTGAGGAAAGGCAGGATGGCATACTTCAGGCTATCCAAAAGGAACA
This sequence comes from Epiperipatus broadwayi, assembly GCA_028023455.1. Lineage (NCBI taxonomy): Eukaryota > Metazoa > Onychophora > Udeonychophora > Euonychophora > Peripatidae > Epiperipatus > Epiperipatus broadwayi. The sequence continues at coordinate 2,336,138 of JAQFVV010006363.1, read as the reverse complement.
GTATGGGTCCATCAATAAGGAAACCCACACCCAGTTTTTATGAGATAGGTCGCTCACCTAAGGTCATTAACCACCTATCCTCTTAGGGAAACACAAATTATCAGATTACTCCAGCGGAATCTGCCAGCTTCTGTACAGTAGATGATGGTGGGTTGCTGGATTAGAACACTAGAGGATAAGGTGGAATTTCTCACAGCATTTGATTATATGCCCATCCATAGAAAACTCCCAGAGAAAATACAGAGAATAGAACCTCAGTGTCAGGCCATCAGTATGGAAGATAATGGATTTGAGAGAGATTTGGGGGTAGCATCCAGAGATAGTGATCAGGGTAGGACAATCCCTAAAGGCAGGCCCTACGTAAGGTTCAGAAACAGAAATATATATAACAGTATAATCAATAGTTTAGTTTAGTCTTAGTTATTATAATATTCTAGAATGGGTTGCGTCTAACTGCATGGGGATATGAAAAGATGAGAGAGGGTTCATTTTAAAATTAGTGAGTGACATAATGCATAGAGTAAAAGTTTTTTTTGTGCTTCTGTTATAAAGTTTGCATAATACTCAAAATAAAAGTTTTTTTTTGTTTGTTAGTTAAAATTTTGCCAATACCTGAAATAAAGGCATAAAACTATAAAATTCAATAAATTTCCCATGAGTTTGAGCATATGAAACAGGAAGCTTTGTCAATTCTCCTGTTTCACCAACTATATACTATAGTAGTATTTCTATATAAATATCTATCACCAAATCCTCGTATATCAGGTTAATATTATATCCAAATCAGGCTGGATTTAAAAATAAAGGTATTTGTTAAGTATGTGTGCATATATTTTAAGCTTACAAGATAACATGTGTATCTGTATATATATAAAACCCATATATTTCTAGGGGTAAATTAATGAAAACTGTGTTGTTGTGTAACAAGAGACTAAATATGCAGGAAAGAATAAGGTTAACAGGTTTAAAACATTATAAATTTATTTATTTAAAATAATTATTCTAATGAAAATTAATATTTGAAATTACTGTATATTTCTGCATATATTGCTAAATTAAATAATCAAGTTACATATATAAGCACTTGTTTTCCATTTAGATTTGTTTTCAACAAATTGGTATTATAAAATTGCATTTATAGATTTGTTTTCGAAAAATTGGTATTATACAATTTAATCTTTCTGCTTTAGTGTGACCTAATTACCAAACCAAAAGTAACACTAACCTATAGGATAAATTATCCTGCATAATTAAAAAGAAATAGTGAATGACCGGATGTAAAATTTTGCTATAAGAAATCAAAACAAATTAATTATACGATTCTAGGAATTCAGCGAGAAAATTATCAAAACAAAGCTAGAAAATTACTATAACTGAGAAGAGGGGAGGTAACCTGAATATATATGCCTCTGTGGCCATTTTGAAATGAGTCGGACATTATTTCAGTCCATAACATATGTTAAAATTGATGAATTAGAATGAAATCTGAGTAGAGGCAAATTCTCTTGCTTTTAGACCCAGGAGTCTACCGATGCAAGAAGCTGTGAAGGAAAAGACATGTACAAGAAGCAGATGCCTGTCTCCATCCTCAACATGAAGCAAATACAATCAGCAGAGAGCCTGGTAAAAACTTTCCTTTTCTTAAAGATTAATAACTCAGATAAAAAGTGATAATTCCTAAAGCTAGCTAAATTTAAACTCTATGGCCATCACAATAATGTAAATTTAAATCCACTACTAAATGTAATTTTGATTTCCTTATTTTTCTTTAAATCCACTATAAAATGTAATATTGATTACTTTTGTTTTCACCTTAAAATCTTGCCTGATTTACATTTAACCTGATTTACATTTAATTTAATATTTGATTTGGTTTAATAACTCATTTGAGTTAATATCATATTTATTGATTTACGTACTCTATGTACTTATTAATTTATGTGTTGGTTTACTAAATTATCTCCTATTGATCTATTTCAACGTATTTACAGTTTTCTGGCTTATTTAGTTGTGACTTGCTTAAAATGATTGATTTTAAATTACTTATTATTAATTTTGATATGTATAATTTTAAATGCTTTATTTTAAATTGTATCTAATTTTAAATGTATCATTCTAGAATGATAATTAAGTTTCTAGATTATTTTACGTATTATCACTTAATGATATGTGCTTTTACATATTTTAATATAATAATAATATTTGCCTTAATTAATTCATGTACACAACTTTAATTTGTCTTGAACTGGGTCAATCAGATATAAACGAATTGAGTTGCAATTTTATTTTAAACTATGCCAAACAGAGTCAAATCTTAGATATCTGTTCATTAAACATACATTCTTTCTCAGTAAAGCTATGCCATTTTATGATTGTCCATTGCTTAGTTCGTAGGTTGTGCTATATTTATTTGAAATGGCATTTTACTAATGACTAAATTGCTTAGTGAGGAGTCATTTTGTCTTCACACCTAGAGATAATATGGTGTCTAGGATGAAAAAGAAAACCCGTTTCGAAAGAGGTAAAATATCTTCTTTTAAGAGATAATTAAAAAGCTTACAGCTGTTTTAAAATAGATTCACTTTTGAGATATTTAACTAATGCTTAGTCAGAGTGATTGCAATACAGCATAGAGCTATATCTTTACATCTTAAGGCCCAATAATGTGCTGTACTTTTTTCCAGAGTTATAAATTCCTACATAGATAGCTTTATAAATTAGATTCCTAATTTTTCCTTAATAGCATAATTATACATGCTACCTAATGAACTGATATACAGTAGTTTCATGAAAAAAACTAGTGTTTAGCATCATTAAATTTTAATTATATAATGTGGTCAGCGGTGCGAGTGTATTTTTAAATGCTGCGGTGTATATACATAAACGATGCAGTATATATATATATATATATATATATATATATATATATATTTGTTGCTGTATTCCTTAATGGTTTGTACATAGTCGCGCTGCACCATTGCTCTTAGTTCAGGCAATTTTCTTCTTCATATGGTGGACAGGTTCAAACCTCCCCATTCTGCATCCTTAGGAATGGAACATAAGAATCCCTCTCAAATAAATTGCTTGATCAGCCTGACTAAAGGTCGTTTATTTACACAGCAATGAATACGGTGAAAAGAGAACCGTCACTTGATAAAAATCTCATAAAAAGGCACACTCGAGATGCAAGGGCTATATCAGACTTTATATTTTCTATATGCCATGGTATCTAAAGTCTGATTGCCAATCATCAGTTCATCCCACCATAGTAATTGTATTTTCAGCTTGGATCTGAATTCAAGTCAAATTTTATAACCACATAAACTATATAGAGAATATTAAATATCCATGTTTAATAAAATATCATTCTTTACCAGTATGTGTAATCACTTCTGCTAGCTCTAGAGCAGATATAAACCTCATTACATAGCATGAACTAGGCATAGATGGTCATGAGCAAATTAAAATTGATTCATAATGTAATCTTAAAGCTCATGAAAATATAAATTTTAACACGTATAATTTCTCATCACCTGCGAGTGATATGTTGATGTAGCAAACTCAATTAAATAATTTGTAATCCAAACTACAATCACCTGTGTGTGATTGAAATTGCTATAAACAGTTAAATCATCATCTACGAGTGATATATGTATTTGTAATAAACCTAATGTAACTAACCAAAATGATTAATGTCACCTGTGAGTGATTTTCATTGTGCCAAATGTATAACTATATTAAAGCCATATGTAACTAAGCAAACCATAGATGATTTTGTGTGAATCCCAAACTCAAATATGGAATTGTATCCCTAAATTAGTCACCTGCATGTGATATAACCCATATAGCCATGTTATAGGCATCATTTTAATTTAATAATTTTAATATTCATTTTTCATTAAATTGTGTTTAAATTTAACTTCTGTGTCATGTCTCAATGTTGCTCATTGGTAAGTCTTTATTGATTATTTAATCATTAGTTAAAAATCACAATCCATATTTTATAATTAAGTTCTGCCACACACATCGTCTATATAGTTATACTCGTTAATAAGTCAACTTATCCTAGTCTTGTGCTTTACCGATGCACTACTGCTGGCACTTGATAAAGGAAATGCTGCTGTGACTTCACATGTGTCATCCGCAAAGTGGTAAATCTTTGACCATTAGTAAAGGAGTTGGTGCTATATCAGACAATGTGGTTCATACCAGTTTATGCTGGTCAGCTTTGTTATGATTTACTAAAGTTCTGGATTTTGTTGCACAAATGTACAAATTTGACTGTTACAATATATTTAATATTAATCAAAATAATTGAAATCTGAATTTTTTGAAGCAATCATTTGAAATGGAAGAAGTAATTTGAAATTAAAAATTTAATTATTTGCTACTTAGACAATTTTAGTTAAATGTACGTGTTGCAGTAATATTCAATAATTAATTGTTTTGATATATAATAATATCATCATTGTAATCTTGAGAAGCTAATGAAGCAACAAATATATATTATTTTATATCATGATTGCTTGCTGAAAAGTTTATACCATGGGGTAATAATATGTCACCAATAAAGCCATGAAAGTTAAAGATTTTACCTGCCCATTTAGAAGAAAATTAAAAAACCATCTTTGCTTTAAATAAAATGCCTAACCAAATCCAAGACAGGATAATTGGAGAACATTATAATGATTTGGCCCTGACAAGAAATTTATATTTTTCCTGGGAGCAGAACTTCCTCTCCATTTATAGGAATTTATTTAGAAAATAAACAGTTTCCAGCAGACTCATCAGACTTTAATTAACATAATGGGATAAGGTGATTTTTGTTTTATTATTTTGTCTATTATAAATTTTATGTAATAATGTCGTTTTCTACAATTGGAAGCTAATGTGTTATAATTTTAGAGAAATTCTGTATGAGAGTAATGAGGGGGGGAAATATTAGAATTATATATATTTATCATCTTTAATTGTATAAAAAATAAATAAAAAATTACTAGTTTTGACCTCCCCATCTGACTGACTTTTGACAACATATAGGAAATTGAAAGGTAAGAAATTTTAATATTATCTTACAGTAAGCAACACATGATGATAAAGTTTTATTTCTTTATAATTAATTAAGCTTATTTTTATATTACTCTTAAATCAATGATTTATAGTCATTGATTTATCTAGACAACAAAGATTTTTTTTTTGTTGTTATGTCTGTATACATATTTTAAATTTGTTAGTTAAAATTGCAATCACATATACATATTATAATTTTATATATTCATTGTTGTAAATAATTAGTCAAGTACATAAACTTCTACCATTGGATTTAGTGCAAGGATTTTATTTTTATTAATATCATTATAGATATCGATATGGTAAAAATTCATCCTTGACAAAATCAATTACATGTATCAGATTTAATTGTTATTCATATTTTTTTTTTTGTTAATCAATAAATGTTTATATAATTGGTTATTTTAATTTGGTCTCTAACTCATCATTATTTCCATATCGACCATCAGCTTTATAACTCTTCATTATTCATATACCCATTGTAAACATTGTTATCTTATTTAGTTTTACCTTATCAATATTATTAATATGATAGAGGAAATACATATGCATATTTCAGTCATTTATTATAACTTTTAATACATATATACTTATACTGCACATACATATTTTTTATATATCTTATGCTTCATTGATTTTTGGTAATTATTTATCACCTATATAGAGGTGCAATAACTACTATTAGGGTGATTTCTTTTCCTGATAAGAGAGCTCAAGCAATTACTCCCTGAGTTCAAATACTGTGGTATAACATGGCTAGAAAGGGGTGAGGATTGGATGAATTGACCCAGATTGTATCTAGGTTAATAAAAATAGGTAGAGATAGTCTATTGAAAGTAGGTACAGTCATAGGCTATGTATTTCATTGCGTAATCACTTGCATCCTATCCAAAGACCCAAAGTCTGACCATATAAAGATGTTTTCCCACTATCTCTTCTGAAATCCACCAGCCCATAATATCTGGTGCCCAAAGTTTTGGCATGAATATCAAGTCTCCAAGGAGATCCAGCTTGAATTCATAAAAAAAAAATATTTTTTTTAGTTTGAAATCCCCTTTATCTTAAATCGTTTTTGCATATATATAACCTCTATACACTTACACATCTAACACATATTTGATTCATATAATTACAGATTTGAAAAGTGTATGTAATATTTTCTATTATTATAAATAATTATATTAATTGAAAACTATATATGGAATGGTATGTGCAATTTGAGGGATATAGACGATGAAATGAGCCAAGACCAACTATTAAATAAATAATCATTGATTAAATCATAGTTAAAATAGATGAGTCTGGGAAAATAAAATATAAGGGTTTTTTTTTTTTTTAAATGGGAAATAAAAGTTACATACATAAGGGAAATCTAAACTAAATGCAAATGGCAAAAAGATGATGTATAAAACCCTATTGTGTGTATATATATATATATATATATATATATACACACAATAGGGTTTTATACATACATATATATATATATATATATATATATATATATATATATTGTAACCCCTCACATCTATCATGAACTAACAATTACCTGGGGGTGCCAATTCTATGGATCATAGAATAAGTATTTATTTAACTTTACCTAAATCTATTCATGAGGCTCTTAATTAAAGCTTTCACCTAAAACTAACTCAGTTGAAAGATACAGAGGTGTATGAGTTGTACAATGTACATTAGTTGTGGGAGAAAATATTATTACTCATAGGAATAAACATCTATTAAGTTCTATGCTAGACAAAATTAAATTGATAAAATTCTACCAGCTAAAGTTAACTAATAATACTTTATATTTCACCTCCTCCCATCATCCATATGCACTGAACAACCTCTACTATATTATACAATTAAACTAATAATTAAAATAAAATAATATTTCAGAAATTGTAATGTCTAATTCACTAGCTCTAAACTCAAACTAAACTTATCATTACTAAATTTTAATTACTCACTACTCTAATCTGGCTAAATAAATTTATTATCTAATCTAAATTATATATTAAAGATCTCAGTGAATTAACTTATGGTATGGCTTGATCTAACATTTCTATACCTCAAATTTTTATTTAACACTATGAAAATAATATTATAAACCAAACAATACCCTAATTAGATACTTGCAGTTAGATAATGAAAGAAATCGTGCACATTTTGATTTCAATTCATCATCTAAACAATTATTAAACAACAAAACCCCTTTTAAAAATGATCAGTAGGTAATTGGCATCTCATATAGTGTTTTAATCAAGGAAATCAACATCATCATATCTAGAGATTTATTATAATTAAATAAAATACAATTATGTTACATTAAATAAAATAAATGTATAAGCATGTGTGAAAGTGTGATACACGAATGAATGCCATAGATGAAACTCCAAGTACAAATTTAGATAACAAAATATTTATTAATCAAATAGAAAATAGCTAAATCAACATTTACTTTTTCTTTTATTGGTATAAACACAAATTCCTAAGGGATTAATATCATTGATTACAGATTATACAAGAAGATATATTACAACATGATTCGTTAACTTTTTACATCTACTATATTTCATTCATCAGAATATTTTGATAGATTGGTAAAACATTTTTTTTATTTTAAACATAAAATGAACTAAATAAATCCCTATCATTTGCTATAAAGAAATGGCTTTTTAGCTATCAGTGATTTCTGATAGACTTATACAAAAATAACAACAACAAAAAAATATGGCCTTATACTTTTAGTAACTAATTACTAAATTATCTTATACTCAGCATTTTGCTGGATAACATTCATTTACCAATAACAACAACATAAATTAATATTCTAATTAAACTGAACAAATTAACATTTTGCATTGTTACTTTAAAAGTATCTTAAGTAAAATTAAAATAAGGGGATTTATACTAGGAATAATATTGGACTATCTTACAAAAAAAAAAAAAAAACTTCTATTAATTAAATGTATTTTTCTTTGTACTTTTGAAGTACAGTATTCTATTGAATAACTAGGTTCTGCTTTTCCAAAATAAAGTAAACCCTTGTATTCATTAATTATATCCTATCTTTGCTTGATTATTTATGCAAATTATGATTAAATGATAAAAATCAATGAGATGAAGCTTAAATAATTACTACAAAATGTTTTAAAATGATAAGTAAAGTTATACATTAATAATGATTTTTTTTAAATCTCAAAATTAACAATTTGTGCATTAATCTGTATTATGCTGTGTGTCAAAGAAAATAAATAATGTTAATCAATCTAATCAGTTTGCTTATGATATTTCAATATAATCATAATACAGATGAAAGCGAAGAGCAATCAATCTTTATTTATTAACTACAATATAACTGTTTTATAAGACACTATCCTTTCCTTTTATTTTTCTTTTTATCCATAAACTATCAAACACTAGGCTATGGCATAAGCTAGAAAACATCCAATACACACATGGAATAAAAGATTTCTATAATTTAAATCAGGTAAATACAACAATAACTTCCAAATCTATCTTTAAGACTAAATAACTGGTAGAATAACTCATCACCAAATGAAAAAATAGAAAGATAACATATCTAGCTTCACACACATTTAATTCAATATATCAACTATAAAAAAAGGACTTAACCCACTCCTATCAAAATACTCCAATACATGGATAAGAAAAGGAATATTTAATTCCATACATTACACTACACTGCATTGGGCAAACTACCCATATTAAATATTCAACTAACAAATACACTGACTCAATCCCATAAAATATAAACATTGTGAACTTTATAGCATATAGCCTCAAAAATACTTTTCATTCAGTCATAACAAATAAATAGTAATTCTCTCTTAAATAACTTTCTAATTCTTCAAAATGATTGATCATCTTTTCCTTCTGAATCCGATTGATTTAAAATCATTTTTACTTGCAATTACATATAATTATAAATAAGTTTAATAATAGACACACATACGTATAAGCATATGATATACAGATCATTAAAAAATCACAGTAAGCAAAGAATTACTGTTAACATATTAATTATTACTGCTTGAATTAATAAAGAATAAATATCTCATATCTGACAATATTTAGGACTTGGTAATGTTCAAAGAACATTTGGAGAATAAAATACAAATTACTATGGACAAAGCAAGACAAATATTTTTTTTTTATAATATAATGCATTGATATTGGCATGAATCTGTAGTTAAATTGAACCTAAATAAATAATAAAATTGTATGTTATAGATGAAATAATTCTTGAAAATAATGGTATTCTAATTTATAAAAAAGAAATATATACGGTAAGATTTAATATAATGAACTCTTTTTTTTAAAAATACTTATTCACCCCTATTGGTCTATAAATGGATTCTTCCATTTATTATAACACGCTTAACATATGACCAAATTTATCTTAAAATAATAACAATAATATAAAATTACCAGCATAATGTATTCTTTCACTATGCTAATTGAGACGTTCTTGAAGAACAGATATAATAATAATACACATAATAAACGTATTTAACTAATACTAACTGTCTAAACACTATTAAATAAAATAAAGTTCTCTTCTTTTTTATTCCCTTCCAAATGAAACAAAAAGTTTATAAAAAGTTTTACATGACTTTCCTTGTCATGTCTCCAAATGAATAAGAATGATAATTATAATGCACAAGACAAATATTAACACAAATTAGCACATTCCTGCAGGAGAAAAGAAACAATATTATTTTTAATTTAAAAAAACATATTCAATGTTCTAACAGTTTGCTATGAATTCCTGTTAATGCTGTGTATTAGGAAACATTAATTAGGCAATGCACACTTTAAGATGTATAAGGTAATATTTCCTATTCATTCATGAAATTTTAAAATGCTTTCAATAAGTGGAAACATATATGTTTATCCATTTTATGATTTATTTCATGGGTTAGTATTAGAAAACAGGTAAATATCAATTGTTCATTTTTTGCACACATAATTTTTATCTCCTTCAATGAATAAAAGTGGAAATAAATGTCTACTATTCCAATAAATATATCAATAAAACTATATAATTATTGTGTATATTTTTGAATTTTCTTTATATTTAGCATGGAATCTATTTATTAAAGTTCTGAAAATGTTCAATGACTGTTCACATCTTTCCCACATATAAATGTTGCACATTGCAGTTATTCCCTTCGTAGTATGATTAAAACTTAAAAACTTAATTGTTATAAAATAAACAAACATTCTTTTATCTTCTCCTGTTAATTTTAAATTTAAATAAAACAAATTTACAGTCCTATCAAGCATCCCCATTTCTTAAATAATAATAATTTATCTTGAATAATAGAATATAACACTTATATGTACTTTAGCATAACGTTGGGAAAATTCAAACAATCAGCTGGAAGCAAAATTGACATTTCTTTTAGTAGTTTTTAAGTACACATTTCATAAACAAATAATATATTTAAATTTTCAACTTGAACTCTGGAAGAGCAAAAACAATTTCACTATTGAACTTTGCTAAATAAACTTAGTTATAGCTGTCTTTGGTTAGCTATAATTGCCATTGTAAAAGTTTTTAATAATTGACTGACCTCTTCAAAAGTAATAATAATTGACCCTGCTCTGTGAAAAGTAATAAGTATTCTTTTTTATAGATTTTTTAAAAATAATCATTACACCACATTGTTCTCTTACAATTGTTTATGACAGTGTTACATCACCAGAAAAAGATTGTTAATCGCTCCTCCCCCTTGCAAACTTACTTAATTATGCAAAAACCTGAGACAGTAATATATATATATATATATATATATATTTCGTCTTTTAAATAAATGGGAAAAATATTGAACTAATAATTAAATATTTTTAAAGCAGTAGAATAAACTTGATGACAATTGTTTTAATAAATAAAATATTTTACATTATTTGTCATATCCATCAGTCCATAATTCATAGATTTATTTAAAATGTAATTTAGTTTTTTAATACTATTATTGATATAATTAAATATTTGAATGTAATGTGGGATATTTAATGGTTTATGAAACATATGAATGAAAAATGAAGTTTGATAATGCATGAATATTCAGTAGTAATATGCTATAGGTATTATACTATACTGACTGAAATGACAATGTGAATGATGATGAGTGAAACATATTTTACTGTTCATGCTATAAATTAAAATTTACAAAACAAATGGACTAGAAAATCATTCTAACAAAACTGAATACTGCTTTATGAGCAAATAAAACAAACAAGGAACAACTTAAACTGTACTGATTATGCAGATAATAAACTACCCCCTATTCTATCACTGATTATACCCCAAAACAAGATACTAAACATTTAAGAAATCTTTTCATTACGCCTACACTTCCTTTTGATTACAGTTTTAAGTCAAAGTATTTTTTTTTTTAAATTTCATGTTATTTCATTTTTTTTTTTAAAGAGGATTATATCAGAGATTACTGATGTACTACCACACTACTACAATGACTGCTTCTGGTGGCAAACCAAAAGGCCACAATATATATATATATATATATATATATATATATATATATATATATATATATATATATATATATATATATATATATATATATATATATATATATATATTCACTTGTATTAATAAAACCAAATAATATATTTCAAATTTATAAATAAAATTTTAATGTTAAACAGATGTAAGAAATATTTATTAAATATGGACCTTAAGCATTTACCAGACTCAGAGAGTAGTAGTGATAGTGAAATAGAAATGACTACCATTATTAGTGAGAAAGAAGCTTTGTATAGCCAAGCATCTGGGGGTGTCTATAACCGAAACTGAACATTTCTCACAGGTGCAGGAAGAAAGCCAGATAGTTTTTCAAACTCAAGAGACCCATATTAATGATGTCACACAAGTATCTAGAGTTGTATTAGCACAAACTGTGAAAAATGTTGGAGCTATGGATTGGCTTGTCCAAATGATCATGGAAATCAATAGTAAAATGAGTAACTTGGAAATAGAAATGGTAAAAATATTACCAATAACAATAGATTAATAGCAAAATTAGATAGTTATATGAGTAACTTGAGAATAAAAACGGCAACTAACAGTGATATAAGTCAAAAGTTAGAAAAGGTAGTAGAGAGTGATCTGGAGAGTATTGCTAAAAATCATAGTGGAATAAATTTCCACAACCCAGAATCCATTTTTTCTCAACAGGTAATACCTGAGATAACGGATGATCCTCTTAAAATTAACACATGTATTTTGATATCAACTATACAAGTGCCTACACTGCTAATTAACCCCATGAATGCAATATCTATATTATTAAGAGATCATCTACATCGACCAAGTGAGATAGAGAGTTCAGACCACTCAATAAATCTATCCAGAGAGAGAATAAAGTTTGAGGTAGATTATGAATCTCAGAAGTTGAGACAAGAACAGTTGGATGATACTGCTACATCTCAAGTAAAACTAAGCTTTCAAATTTTTAAAGCTAACTACCTGTATAAATTCACAATAAGTGGGACAATCTTATATTGTAAAGGTATCATGGAAAAATACATGAAAAAAGATGATATGGAAAATGAATTGGATATATATTTAAAAAGATCCCATCATACTCATATTTTTCATGAAAGCAGAATTAAAATATTCTCCAGACAAGATACTGATGAACTATATAGCAGCTATCAGAATATAATATTGTTAACACAGAAAACTGCAACCATGATAAGTTATCATGATAACCACACTACTTTAGGAAATTTTGATAATGACAAAGTATATGACCATTTTAGATGTTTGCTGTTGCATTTAAATGCTCTCTACTATCAACATGAAGACCTTGAAAGGCAAGACAGTTAGAACTTGGTAGAGAATGCCACATCAAGTTCCACTGAACAAAAAGATTGCCAGTTTCATAAACTATGCAATACATATGAAGGTCCTTTTACATTCATTAGACATAGAAATGCTAGTGCTTAAAAGTCTAATAAAGGGAATGACCTCAAAGATTGCAATTTGGAATTTGTACACCAGACAACTCAAAAGTTTACAAATACAATTTTTTATTGTGAGATAATATATTCTATGAAAAAAAACTTAATACTAGATAGTTAATGCTAATTTAGTTACCTTTTTATATAAATATTATTTTAAAGAATATATAAAAAGTTTTTAAGAAGGTTCAAAAACAGTTAGGGCATAAATAGATGCACCTTCATTTTTTTAACACTAAACCATTATTTATGGTCAATAAAAGCAAATATATGGTACAAGTTGACTTAGTAGCATTAGAATGCAATGACCCCAATATAATTTTTTTTTACTTTAAATAAAAGTATACCTATGTAAAACAATCAACGAGTGTACCAACTCATACCTATACCAGTACACCCACAGAAATAACTGTGGAACAGGAAAAATTACAAGCATATGAAAGGGTCAAGAAAATGGCTGACCAAAAAAATAAAAATAAAAAAGTAAAGGTATATCATAATTTTAAAGTAGGGGACAAAGACTTGATAAAAACTCCACATGTAAGTAAATCAAAAGATAACATGTACCATAAGATTTTCAATCAATGTGAAAGAATATTTACAGTAGTAAAACAATCTGGTAATAATGCATATTGGATTGATATTGGAGGAGAGGTATGAGGAACATATAATGCTCATATCTTAAAACCATATCTTGGAATCTCCACATGAACATACAGTTGCCTTATAGAATGCACAATCCAGCTGGATTATAACTAGAAGTGATAATTAAAGCATAGTAAAAGATAAAATCAATATCAGGGGAAATATCTATATTTATATCTAGGTGATTAAAAAAGTATAACTAGGGATATTATATTTATATATTTTTGTTGATGAGGATATAGCCAGGTTAATGTTTTAAAAGCATTGGGTTATCTTGACATTAATGGAGATAGCTCTAATATTTAGTTAGACCTTCAAAAAAATCCAGTAAGACTCAAAAAAGAAGCAGGATGAAGGCTAACAAATAAATTTAGGTGCCTTCTAAATAGAGATACATTACTGGTTAATTGTTTGGTCCACATAACAATCAATAAGAAGAAAAGAAAAAAAACCCTAGATTCAAATCACACTTTAAATGATATATGATTTAACCATAAAAAAGTCTAAAGTAATTTTGAAAGACTAGCTGATAAAATTAAGCGACATTGGAATAATTTTTTAAAACCCTTCATTGATACCTAACTCAATCCAGCATTAAACAAACATGTACTTATATGTTAGAGATAAAATTATATCCATACGTCAGAATTTTAACCCTGTAAGTGAAGGGGTGTTGTAGTGATGAGCTACAACCTGATACACCATCCAATTATTTAAGACACTCTACCAATTGGAGCCATATAGACATATTTTTTAACCAATAAATTGCCAAGCAAATTGTGATATTAACATTTTTTCTTTCCAACATATACCTTTGTATAAAATTTTTTTTATTTCTGACAAAGTAATAAAAGCCAATAAATTAATAGGAAAACAGATAGGTATATGAACACTGGAATAAAATGTATTATATGTTACTAACTGGGGAGAACTATACCAAAAAACTTACACATAAACTTAAAAAAATAAAAAATAAAAACAATGACTGAATTAAAATCTAAACACATAGCAACCATTTGTAAAAATGAAATTTAAAATAATTATAAATTATTATTTTTTTATTTATAATCCCTTTTATTTATATTATGTCTGTTAAACAATAGGAAATGTCAAGGTTAAAATGCTTAAAACAACTTCATGCAACCTACAACCAGTTTTAATTGTTATACTGTCTTCTCCATTCCAAGATAGAACATTATTTTTTTTCTGCTTAAAAATAAATTTGAATACAAAATGGATGTGAATGTTCAAATTTATATATATATATAAAATTAATCAAAATGATTGAAAGCTGATTTTTTGAAGCAAACGTTTGAAATGCAAGAACTAATTTGAAAGTAAAAATTTAATTATTTGCTACTTAGACAATTTTAGTTAAATGCACATATTGCAGTAATATTCAATAATCAATTGTTTTAATATATAATAATATCATCATTGAAAGTTTAAAGATTTTACCTGCCCATTTAGAAGAAACTTAAAAACCATCTTTGCTTTAAATAAAATGCCTAAACAAATCCAAGACAGGATAATTGGAGAACATTATTATTTTTTGACCCACACAAGAAATTTCTATTCTTCGTGGGAGCAGAACTTCATCTCCATTCATAGGAATTTATTTAGCAAATAAAGACTTTCCAGCAGACTCATCAGACGTTAATTAACATAATGGGATAAGAATTGTGATTTTTGTTTTTATTATTTTGTCTATTATAAATTTTATGTATTATTGTCATTTTCTACAATTGGAAGCTAATGTGTTTTAATTTTAGAGAAATTCTGTATGAGAGTAATAAGGGGGGGGGATATTAGATTTATATATATATATTGTAATGATCCAGAGAAAAACACTTAATGGTATTTGCACTACAGGGCGCCATCTAGGCATTTGAACCTAGAAAAATTTATAAAGTAGGCAGATACGTAAGTCAAAAAAAATTTAAAAAAATTTTTTTTTTTTTTTTAAATATCTTGGTTCCGGTCGTTAGCCCATGTCACTAGCTCAGTGGAAGAGCAGAGATTAAATAATATGATCTAAGAGTATATAAAAAAGAATAAAATAAGCCACTGCCAGTAATTAACATACAAACATTTATTAACGCACATATATAAGATTTAAAATTATTTTAGCATCAGTTTACCTTTTAAAATTTAACTTACATTTTTAACTTTGATTTTAAATTACATTTTAATTTTTACAACTTTACATTTTAATTTTTTTTATAAGTTTGCACAGAGGAGTTTATAAAAGTTTGTTTTAAAATGTTGAGTACAGATCGGTTACATAGATTACAACGGTTAAAAACATTTCAAAATAAGCATAAAAGATCAAAATATAAAATCATTGATACCGACAATGGCAGAGGGAAATTTATAAGTAACCCATGAGTATTCACCATAAGATACTTGCATTGTCACCAATAACTCAATAGACAACCGAATAAATACATTACAGATACTCACCGTAAGGTATCATTATTTATCGAATGTCTATATATTTTGATCAAATATGAAAACCCAAAATGTACTTAACCGATAACCAATCCATGCAAGCATCTATAGACAACTTAAATTTAATGCATTTTTATTTAGTGTCGAGTATGAATAGACTACAAAGATTTGCATTTGAAAATAAAACATTCTATCCCTATTTAACCTTAGGCTAAAGGTTCACAGCCAAAACTGGCGTCATTTTATCTGATATATCGATGCATTCAATGTAATACGAAATACGGCAACACCAAAAAGTTAAGAGAAGAAATTACCTCTTGCCAAATAGGAAAATGACATCTATCTGACAAGAAGAGCAATAAAAAAAAAACTCCATCGAAAAGAACTGCGTTCTCCATCTTATAATTCATACCATAGGCAAATGGGTAAGTGCGGTGTATATATAAATGATTCTTCCAGTAGCGAATCTCCGACTACATCTACTAACTACATCAATATATCTAATCCATTGACCGAATTTAACAATGACACAAATAACCTAAGATTACCTTCCTCTAATATAACTTTACAAATCTATACAGCCATTCACACCCGACTTAAGTTTAACATTGATATATTTTAATTTAACGAAAAACAAAAATCATGATAAAACTTAAAGAACAAAAAATAAATAAATAAATAAATAAATGGAAATGATTTTAAATATATATAAAAAAAGAAATACATCAAATAACATATATTATAAATTAAGTTGGTCAGATAGGATAATATTGCAATCATTTAAATATGGAAAGTTTTAATTTAATGTTCATTATTTATAAAGTTCTTACAGTTTAAAATAGTTCATCTTTATCCATTGCTTGCCATGAATGTGAATTTCCATGCTGTCCTAAGATTGGTATTCTGTTGGCCGATTTATTTATCCATCCGGAGGTTTATGCTTTAACTGGTCCTCAATGAAGAAAAACGATAGTTCATTTCTCTTTCTTTCTTTGGAAAAACTAAAGGGATTGAAAAGTGTGTCTTTTCCATCACTTCTCCTTCACTTCCATACTAACACATATCTGTCCCAGTGTAAATAATCTATCAGTAACTAATAATTTTCAAACTTGTCCTTTTATATTAATTTGAAGGATTGAATTTACATTACGTCATCGATGTGATGGTCCTTTCGCTGAGGTCCGATTCCATAGGGATTTCTTTTTATTTGCTAAAAGTTTCTATTGTTTTCCTATCTGACCAATGTTTTTACATTTAAATGCCCAAGGCTGGTTTACATTTAACTAATTAAAACAATCATTTCCATTTCTGATTAATTAATGTGTTTTCCAAGATTAAAGATATATTTTTATCTCTAAATCTTTTTAGGTTTTTGTTTTTAAAATACCTTTCTATTTTTAATAAAGTTTTATTTTAATATTTTTTTTTTTATCTGTGCGATTAATATATACGAGTTTAAGATGATATTTAATTTCAATTTTTAATTCTTAAAGAAAATTTTTAAATGTGAACTTTTTATTTTTCTTTCATGATTAATAATAAAAACAATGTAATGTACATATGTGCCCGTTACATATCAGTAAACTTGCTTTAAAAAAATGAACAAAAAAAAAAATTTTACTTAGGGTTAGTAATTACGGTGCACGATTTTCGAAGACATTTACAAAAACACCCGGGGTAGTAATTTTACAAAAGACTATGCAGTATACAAGAAAAAAAATGTTGGCTATCGTTTTTCAAGGACCATTTACATTTACACCTCCTCCCCCTAGTATTCTATTTTATTTTATACATTTTATTTTTACTCACGGCATGACAAGCAAATTATTTAAATTATTTAGGAAGGTTGCATTGAAGTAAATATATTTTGAAAGATAATGGATTTATACGTGTATATTTGTAGCACAATTATAAATACCACCAATTTATTTATGATTTATTGAAATGCTTATATAGGATTACACTGAAGTAAATTCCCAAAAGTACTCTCCATAAGGTACTACATTTACCATCATAAACTTACGTGGCTGTGCGCTCCTATACACATTAAAGCATAATTTATATTAATAAAAAAAAAACATATCAATTGCAACCTTTTGACTTTCTTTTTAACAAAATACAGTTTAAAATTATTTATACTTTTTCGTGTTTAATATATATGCACAATTTCTTCTGGCAGTGCTTTTATAAGATTCATAGTATCCGACTTTATGTAAACAGATAAACATATTTCATTTCGAAAAAAGAAATTTACTCAGGGTATCTGTGGTTTATATTAATAGATCGGCCCAAGTTGGGTGGCCAGTTGTAATGATCCGGCGAAGATAGACTTATGTAAACTGCACTACAGGGCGCCATCTTTATCCATTGCTTGCCATGAACGTGAATTCCCATGCTGTCCTAAGATTGGTATTCTGTTGGCCGATTTATTTATCCATCCGGAGGTTTGTGCTTTAACTGGTCCTCAATGTAGAAAAACGATAGTTCATTTCTTTTTGTTTCTTTGGCAAAAGTGAAGGGATTGAAGAGTGTATCTTTTCCATCCCTTCTCCTTCACTTCCACACTAACACATATCTGACACAACGTAAATAATCTATCAGTAACTAATAATTTTCAAACTTGTCCCTTTATATTAATTTGAAGGATTGAATTTACATTACATCATCGATGCGATGGTCCTTTCGCTGAGGTCCGATTCCATAGAGATTTCTTTTTATTTGCTAAAAGTTTCTATTGTTTTCCTATCTGACTGATGATTTTACATTTAAATGCCCAAGGCTGGTTTACATTTAACTAATTAAAACAATCATTTCCATTTCTGATTAATTAATGTGTTTTACAAGATTAAAGATATATTTTTATCTCTAAATCTTTTTAGGTTTTTGTTTTTAAAATACCTTTCTATTTTTAATAAAGTTTTATTTTAATAATTTTTTTTTTATCTGTGCGATTTATATATAGGAGTTTAAGATGATATTTAATTTCAATTTTTAATTCTTAAAGAAAATTTTTAAATGCGAACTTTTTCTTTTTCTTTCATGATTAATAATAAAAAACAATGTAACGTATGTATGTACCCATTACAATATATATATAAATCTAATACCCCTCCCCCTCATTACTCTCATACAGAATTTCTCTAAAATTAAACACATTAGCTTCCAATTGTAGAAAATGACAATAATACATAAAATGTATAATAGACAAAATAATAAAAACAAAAATCACAATTCTTATCCCATTATGTTAATTAACGTCTGATGAGTCTGCTCAAAAACTGTTTATTTGCTAAATAAATGCCTATGAATGGAGATGAAGTTCTGCTCCCACGAAGAATAGAAATTTCCTGTGTGGGCCAAAAATAATAATGTTCTCCAATTATCCTGTCTTGGATTTGGTTAGGCATTTTATTTAAAGCAAAGATAGGTTTCAAGTTTCTTCTAAATGGGCATGAAAAATCTTTAACTTTTCATGGCTTTATATATATATATATATATATATATATATATATATATATCTTTATACAATTAAAAATATATATATATATATATATATATATATAATCATTTTTAATTGTATAAAGAATAAAAAAAATACTAGTTTTTATCTCTCCAACTGACTGACTTTTGACAACATATAGGAAATTAAAAGGTAAGAAATTATAATATTATCTTACAGTAAGCAACACACAATGATAAAGTTTATTTCTTTATTATTAATTAAACTTATTTTTATATTAATGTTATATAATTTTAACTAGAATTTTAAAGTGGAGCAAAAAATGATAACAACACCCAAACTGTAAATCTAATAAATCTAAAACCAAATGTGGTTTCTCTTAAAAAATAAAAAAACTGTAGTACTGGAATAATCCCATAACCAACATTTACAAGGCATTTTTATGTTTATTTTAACAAAAATGTGAGTAAATTTAATCATCTACATTTTCAAATACGGCATTTGTACACCTTATATCCATGGTGGATCTGACATATGCTTGACTGTTAAAACTCAATGAAAATCAAGTTGTTTCCAAACATTGATATTTTTTTTGTAAACATTATATAAAATAAAAATAATAGTGGATTAATTTTGAATTGTATTTTAAAATAACTATCATCTATAATCGCTCTTATAAAAAAAAAAAAAAAAAAAACAGATAACATTTTTTATACATTTATGCAGTTTTAAATTTATAAATTATTTACAAAAGTTCAAATACATCATAAATCAATAAACCAATAATACATTTGCATGCTTAATTATTTGAAAATACTATAAAATTATTTCTGCTCACAAAATTTACCATGAGGAGTTGATTTTATTTTTAATAAAAATTATAAAGTTTTGTTATATAATAGATCAATTATGTGTAACTTGAATAAATTTTAACAAGTTATCAGATTTATTAATTTAAACTTACATAATTTAAATTGTAAATGTATATTGTTAGAAAGATAAAAAACATAAAATATGTGCTACTTTTACAAACTCTGCTCTAGCTTGCAATTAATGATCACTAGTTGGAGCTATACCAATAACTCCTAAACAAGCTTTGTGTTTACATAAATACAGAGAAAAACATAATTCAATATCTCTTTTGTTAACTCCAACTACCAGCCCATGGTTTCGAGCTAGTTGGCTCATCTCAATGATGGGTAGGAGTACAGAAACTAATACTAACTCTACAATCAGCATTTTACGAAACAAGTTTTTATCAGTTTGAAAGCATTAATTTCTCAGATACATAAATATCTTCAAATCCAGTCATAAATACATGAATTGTTATAGTCATGTAAACAAATATGTTATTAAAAGTGTTCAGAAATCGATTCAAAATTGCAAAGAAGTTAATAATATTTCAGTATACGTTTTTATGACCATAATAATTCACATATTTTTGGTTTTAACATCAATTACAACAACATTAACATATTGCAAATTGGAAAAAATAACAACAAAATAAAAATAAAAGAAACAATGGTAATATACAAATACAAACATCAATTAACAGCCAAGCAGCAAATGATAAGATCATGGAATTGTGGAATGGTTAGTTTTTAAAAGTGTTAGTTGATAAAGACTACAAGGATAGTGAAAAGCAATACAATGTGGATAAAAATTGTTAAAATATATCTTATTACTGTACTTATAAATATTCAATTATATAAATACATATATATTATAACTAACAAACAATTAATTATTACCTACAAAATCTTTCATTTCAAAAAAAGAAAAATCACTGGCATAATTATCTTAGGATTTAGAGTATGCACAACATCTGGAGGTCATTGTAACCAATAAAATATATTAACCATTGTAATTTTATAAATAAATATTAGTTATTTTAACAGAATAAAAATGATGGTGAAATGAATATAGTGAAATTATATTTATTTCTAATAATTTTTTTTTTTCACCAAGGAATCATCCAATTTCCACACATATAAAACATCATAGTCACACACTGGTGCTATTTGCAACCAATTAAAATATCAAAATTAAATATTAAATATCATCAAGCTTGGAAAAAAAATCAAACTTTTTTTTCCAGTTATTCAGTTAACCTATGTGTATGTGTTTTACCTAGATGCCACTAGGTTGTTTAAACCTAGATAAAGTTATGTCATATACTTATTTATATTGTACCTGTTTCAAACCTTGGTTCATTCTTTACAACACATGCACTTGGATAAATGAAAAATGACATTTTTATATTTTATTTGTGCCAATAAAATTATAAGATCCCAATATCATAATTTCTCACTTAATACTTTCATAGGTGTTACCAGCTCAGTTTAAGTACATAGATTTACAGATGTGTAGATGCTCTTGCTAATGGCTCACAAACAAACATAGTGAGAACCATTTTTATTTATTGCTATTAAACCCATTAATTTAATCTATTTTTTCATAGTAATATATTGATGATCATGATGATGACAGTGATGAGTCCAGCCACAGCTTTTGCAATTAACTCACAACAACAAATGAAGCTTTTTATAAAAGTATAATTACTTATTTAAAACATTAATATATATAAAATGTGACTTAATCATTAATATTCACCAGTGATGATGATGGTTATAACCAATTTTACAACATAAAATTTTAGCCTTTTTTAAACCTATAATTATTTACTTAAAACATTATTATATTTAAATTGTCATCATATTGTTAAGAATCCTTAGCGATTATGAATGATCATAATTAAATGAAAAATTTAAACATACCAATACCAATAATATTAACGAGAAGGCAATTATTGTATAGTTATATTTATTAATATTTTTTCCTTTTAATAAAACAAATTTCTAATCATCTAATTGATTTCAATTATTATATCAATCAAATAATACATCATTAAAACAAAATATCAAATACTGTATGTGTAAACAAATAAGAAAATTACATATATGTGTATGTTTCTACCCATTTAAGATAAGCTGGTTTAAAATAAAACATTAAAAAAAAATATTATATTGGGTGCTTAATTAATATTTCTCCCAGCTTTATTATATATGTTGTAATGGGAATACCAAAAGTCATTCACACAATATGTGTGTGTTCACTTTCATACATATGATTTAAACCCCATCAATTTTCTTCCTTAAATAAATTATTAAGCAAAAAGATTTTAATCTAATCTGATTTGACTTATCTTAATTGATGTATGTCTGTATAAGCAGTCAAAGTTAAATATGCAAATAAACAATAAAAAAAAACATTATGAAATATATATTGACAGATTGCTCAATAAATAACAAGCATAAATAAAGGCATTTTAAATTACAATAAAAAAACATAATATTCAAAGATAAGAAACATTATGTGTAATAACTTCAAAATGTATTTGTGATGTTGTTATGCATAATGATAATTATTAGCATAAAATAAATAAACAAATTTTAATGTTTATGTACTTTTTTTAAAAAAAATGGTATTTGATCTATAGAATGAGTTTCAAATGATTACTTTAAATAAATAAATAAAAATGATTAATAAAATTTCAAAGTTACCAACCCATTTTTCAGTTCTTAGAAGTGTCCAAACTGAGACAACAGACCCCTCTCTTGTCTATAGGTTCAGGCTGAGTTGGCTTAGCTTTGACACATCACTGTTTTCTTTGTTTTTACCATTTCAAATTTATTTTTGGCACTCTACAGAAAAATAAAATAAAATCTTAAAAAAACTGAGTAATAGATTCATTGATGCTTGAAGTGTTGATTATATACATATTCTTCACTTTCTTTTTTCTTCTTCTCTATCTCTTTAAAGATGATGATCTCTTAATAGACCATGGGTGGAAAAGAAGTCTCTAAGACAGAGTGTCATTTTGGATTGGTTAACTTGAAATGAAGCCATTCACTGGATCTTAAATATTTATATGAGTGTACAGATAAATTATTTAACTTGTGACTGTAGAGATCCCATGAACAAAATAGTGCTTTCTAAGATGGCATTCTTCTTTTCTTACAGCTAACAATAAATATAAACACAGTTATTTTTTTTCTAAAGCAGCAATTTATGCACTCTTCTTATAATACTATTTTACCTTTTAGCTTCTTTTTGAGACGGAACCTTTATAAATCTCTCTGAAATAACTTAACTGCAATAATATTCATATATCAATACATCTTCTTTTATACTATATAAAGAAATATTTTAACATTTTGCCTTCATTTCTTTTCTCAAGTACAAGGAAAGGAAAAGAAAATAATCAACACTGCTCCTACTGAGAACTTGAAAATTTGAGCAAAAAATTAACACAACTACTGAAGCAAGAGAACTTCCCTCCTTTTTCACATGAATCTTTTTATATCTCAATTGATCAGCAGCTGTGTAACCTTGGATAGGTCAAAGTTCCTATATCATTCAGCCCAAATATTGTTTCACACAAAAACACTGTCATTTTAGAAAAACAACAAAACTTCAACTTATGAAACTTAGTGGAGAAATAACAAAAAAAATTGATGTCTCCATACATTTGTCAAAACATCATTTTTTCTTTAGACAAATCAAAATTCAGATAACAAAGAAAAAATAAGAAAATTCAAAATTTATCAGTAATTAAAAAAGTGTCTCTGATTTACACATTCATATTTTGACCCCAAACACCATGTGTGCTTTGCAAGTTATTAATTTGTTGAGTATTAGATATGAACTGCAACTATCTAGTCTAGCCTGTTTTATTTTAAAGACAAATAAACTATATAATGAAACTGCTATATTTAATATAAGAGGCTAATACTACCATCTCTTATAATATTCATTTTTTTTAATACTACTTACTAATAAATCTTATCTATTAATATTTATAATATGCACACAAACAAGGATAAGTATATATTATAAAATATATATATATATATATATATATATATATATATATATATATATATATATATATATATATATATATATATTATATATATATGTGTGTGTGTGTGTGGGGGGATGGACTTTATTTCTATAATATATATATATAAATTAATAATCAATGTTTTTATTCCAATTATAAACAAATATATATAATTCTTTGAAAAACAATACAATAATTAATACAGTAAATAATATTTTAAAAACAAATATCTACTATAATTTAATAGAAGTACTTTTGACTATCTAAGTAGATGTATCAACTATATTCACATTCAGTTACAAAAAAAAACTGTTATAAATGTCTACAAAAACAATTACATCATACATCAATATCCCCACAATTCAGTAATTTTTATATTAGCAGATTGTCTATTTATCAAATGCTGCATTTCCTTTTTCATTAACATAGCTTCTTGAATTTTACATTTATTATCATAATAAGAAATTTAAAATTCATGAAGCTATGTTAATAAGAAAGGAAAAGCAGCATTTGATAAAGAGACAATATGCTAATATAAATTACTGAATTGTGGAAAAATTGATGTATAATGTAATTGTTTTTGTAGACATTTATAACATATTTTTGTAACTGTATTTGAATATAGTTGATAATGACTACTTAGATAGTCAAAAGTACTTCTATCAAATTATAGTAGATATTTGTTTTTAAATTATTATTTACTGTATTAATTACTTAAAGTTGTAATTATAAATTTATTAAACGCACATTGATTACATATGTAATATATACTGAGGCTGTAACCTTGAGAATATGCATGTAAAGGCGATTGTAGGGACCTCTACATGTGTTTAACCACAAGCTTACGCTATGGAAAAAAAAGAGAACCCTTCTTTACTTCAACCTACTTTCTATTTAAATAGGTAAAGCTGAAGTGGTTAGATCTGCGAGCATGAAGCTATTCAATACTTCACTGATTAAGTCCATATTTCTTATTACACATTAATACTCATGAAATCTTTCGATTTACAATGAGTCAACGGAAAGATTTTATAGTTAGAAATATATTACAGTAAGTTAAAGTTGTAAATATGAATTTATTAAACACACATTGATTAATCTTTACAACTTTAAATTACTGTAATAGATTTCTAACTATAAAATCTTTCCATTGACTTGTTGTAAATCGAAAGATTTTGCAAGTATTAATGTGTAATAAGAAATCTGGACTTAATCCGTGAAGTATTGAATAGCTTCACGCTCGCAGATCTAACCGCTTCAGCTTCACCAGTTTAAATAGAAAGTAGGTTGAAGTAAAGAAGGGTTCCTTCTTTTCTTCCATAGAGTAAGCTTGTGATTAAGCACCTGTAGCGGTTCCTACTATCGCATTTTACACTCATATTCTCGAGGTTATAGCCTCAGTATTACTTGTATTAATTATTGTATTGTTTTTTTGAAGAATTATATTTAATGTTTTCATGGTTATATGATGTAGTTAAATTATAACTTTTTGTGCAGTACTGTGTATAATTTTCCATTAAACACCGATATTTCGATAGACTAGCATCTGCCATTATCAAGGTTAACTTAATTGCAGATGATAGTCCATCGAAATATCGAAAGGAAAATAATATATGGTACAGCCCAAAAAGTTTTAATTTATATATAAATATATATATATATATATATATATATATATATATATATATATATATATATATATATATATATATATATATATATATATATATATATATATATATATATATATATATTGTAACCTTTCTTTCTAGTTCTTCCAACACATGTCTCTACATTACCTTACCTTGTTTATTGAACTGCTACTAAACTAGTTCAATAATAAATCATTAAGTATAATAACAATAATGTATAAGTATTTTTATGAAACTTGAAACTTGCTAAATATTAAAACATAATATAGACTTTAGGGATGATTACAAGATTGTGGTTTTGACATTGAGATATTCTCCTATTACCATCCGGTTATAATCATTAAGAAAATCCCCACAACAAACAATGACTATGACAATATTTCATTTCATTTAAACTACTCTTTCAATATTTAAGAATCTCAAAATAAGAACATTAACAAAAATACATTATTTAAAATAATTGATGCTATCCTATGGATAACAATTAGATTGATAATTAAATAATTGAATTTCAAAAGAGATTTTACTGGAATCCAACCATTTCATAAAAACAACATGCCTACTATTACAAACCTTGATTCACATCCTATTGCAAACTTAATCTAACTATAATAAGAAGAGATGGTAATTGGCACTCAATATCTATTCATTACCTTCCCTTAAATAATTTAATCTACTTTTCCCAAGATTTATTCTCAACTTATGTTACCAACAATTACTCTAGAATACAGGTTTTCTTATAATCAATGATTCATCTCACCTGTATTATCTACCAAGTCTAATTCAATGAAATACATATCTTAATTAGTTAGCATTCACCCACTGTAATTAATTCCTTGAGAATTACAAACCTTAAAATATATTTGGTTAGTCACTTGTACTCTGAAATTATATAATACTTTTAAATTATTATATAACATATATTTCAACATAAATTATAAAAGTATAATGTGACTTTCAAATATACTACTGACTTTTATCATATGCTCTCCTTTTGTGATACTTACTAGTATCTGTCAAATGGCTTCTCAAAATCTTTTATCTCTAAATAAATATGAAGTACTATAAACTTTCTTTAATATAGTTACAATTCAACATCAATCAATAATTAATGTATTAATTATAAGATCTTAAACATAACTTTCAAATAAGATGTGTGTGTTCAAAATATGATATCTATAATTCAATATGGATAATGACCTCTGAAAGAAATGACTCTTAGACACAATGAATGTAATACTACAAATTTTAAATCAAAATGGTCATTTTTTATAATAATTCTAATAAACAATTTACACATATAAACATTAGGTTAAATACTTCATTAACAATAAAAAATAAGCATGAATATTGTTATTGATTGCCAATATTTTTTTTATAAAGGAAATATTTATTGGAATACAGATTATACAGATTACATTATATTACAGCACTATTCATTTACATTCATTTTAGTCTTCATTTACATTGATTGAATTCAACTTGAATTTGTGTTTCTCTTTTATCTTGTGAAGATATATGTCACATCTTCATCTTTGGTTACACCACATCAAATCAATCAGCCATTTTTCATTTGGTAGCAGGTTTTATCTGTTTTGTGTTGTCTTTGTTTTTTCTTCTTTTCATCAGTTTACCTGTCATCACTTTCTCTATCTTCATACCTTCTTCTTTCTTGTCTCTTGTAGTTTCAGTTGACAGATAATTTTATAACTTAGATGTCAGTTTAAGAGGTTTGATTGTCAGCTCATCCAGAGTGATCTGTTCCCATGTATCTGCATACAGTCTGTGGGATGTTATAAGATATTCTCTGGTTTTCAGTCTCCAAAGATGTTTCTTGAAGACTTGTCATGGGTTTGCTGAGTTGTCTCGAAAAACACTGTGACACCTGATCAGCCACTTTGCAAAGAGAATCGTGATTGCCATTAGAATTATAGCAAATTCTCCAGTTCTCAGTGCCCCATTGATGTCCAGTGTCTGAGAGTATCCCGAGCTAATACTAGATACCAATCTCATCTCCATGTCTCTGAATTTTGAGCAACGGGAGATAAGATGATCAATATCCTTTTCCTACTGGTTGCATAATGGGAAGATGGGAAAAATGCTCTTAAATCCTCTATGATCTACCAAGAATTGATTTGTTGGAAGAGCATCCAGACTGAATTTGATAATAAAATTTACTAGCCTGATGTCCAACAACCAGTGTTTGGAGTTTTTTTTCAATGACTTTAAGGTTGATTTTAGCCTGACTGGGTTGCTCT
The DNA here is from genome assembly GCA_028023455.1 of Epiperipatus broadwayi. Lineage (NCBI taxonomy): Eukaryota > Metazoa > Onychophora > Udeonychophora > Euonychophora > Peripatidae > Epiperipatus > Epiperipatus broadwayi. The sequence goes on along the minus strand of JAQFVV010006363.1, from coordinate 2,307,680 downwards.
GCTGACTGGAATGCATGAGTTTGTATGCATCCCAGTACCTAATCTTTCTTTCAAAAAGATCTTCTTTGGCAGATATGAGTCCTGCCACATGATCTTCCATTTCTGCTACCCACCTGTTCTTGTTAGGTGGTGGTGTTTCAGTGGCTTCAACTGAAGAGGAATGTTGGCTGCTATCTTGTAGATCTTTAGATACCCTCAGAGTAGCTATCATCCTCTGCATAAACAGCACCTGAATGTCATGCAGACCAAGACGGTTTAAGTTCTTGGATTTTCTCATTCTATTGAGGCCTATACAAACAATTCTACCAGGTCATGATTTCCATAACACTTTTTTACACTGTGACCCTATTTTATTTTGGAAGGTCTTGGTCAGCCTGATAAATTGTAGATAATATGCAATTCTTGGGAAGACCAGCATATTCAACAGTATCACCTTGCTTGGAAGTGATAGGGAGATCGAGGATCAAGTGCCAGCCACTTTGCTGGTCTTTTCTAGTAATATGGATTCTATCTGACGTCTCATTGCTGACTTTGACAACACCACTGGCAGCCCTAGAAAATTTTGAGGTGTGCCTGTGAAGTTATATGTAATGGTTTTGCAACTGCAGGTTTTCCAGATTGCTATCTTTGCTGGATTCACTTTCAGATGGTACTTGATGGCACACTGTTCTAGAAGCAAGTGTATCTGGGGAAGATGCTTCACAGATGGAGGATGATGGTTATATCATCTACATATGATATATGGTGAATCACTTCCCCCAGTGCTGGGATAAATACTCCAGGCAGCCTTTTCTCCACATCTTTCAAGAAGGGATCAATATATGTTATGAAACACAATGTGCTTAGCGGTGACTCATGTGGTATGGAGATGTGTGGCTGGAATTCAGGGGAAGAGAGCCATCTAAAGATACATACATATTTCTGTTGAGGAGCAAATTAGTGATGATGTTAATGTAGACCAATGGAACTCCATAGCGCCTGAGGACTGTGAAGAGGTAAGCTGGCACCACAAAGTCAAATGCAGCTGAAAAGTCCAACTGTACAACTACTGGTAAAGATTTTCCTTTTTCCCCTGATGAAGTTGAGAATTACCATAAATTTGTGAACAGCATCTCCAGTGGAATGACTTTTGCAGTCAAATTGATGCCTGGTAATTTTTTTAAGCAGCTGCTGCTGAATCTTGTCTTTTATTATTGATTCGACAGCAATATTTTTTTAACATTCTTTACAAATAAACACAGTCATTATTGTATACTATTACCCCTTCTCTTAGTTTTTTTTTTTAGTTCCTTTGAAATTATAAATTTATTATTTTATTATTGTATACTCTCATACTTATTTGAAATATTTGCATCATTCATGAGTTATCTGGGATTTTCACAATCATTTTCTATATTACCTGAAATTTTGTAATTCCCAATATATTGATAATATTTTAATAGTTAAATTATATTTTATTTTTAAAATTTGGTTTAAAATATTTATACATCCATCTCATTAACAAAGTTTTTACTGACGTGGTAAATATAAAAAAAAATGAAACAATATTTAGGCTGCATTTAAAATAAATAATAAAGTTTGATTTTTTTTATATAATGCAATTCATTTATGCATTCATTCTCTCTCCTACTTATGTTCTCTACTAATTTTAGATCTCAGTTATTTTAATTCATATGATCATTTAATCAAGATTTATTCAACTGTATATAACATTTGTTCTCTACATATTTTTTCTACCTCCAGGCTGATTATATTCAAACATAGGGAAAACAATTGTATAAAATCCTTTAATATATTGAGTGTACTTTTGCTGCACACTATATTATTATTTACCATTAAACATTATAAAGATGAACAACTGATTTTATTAAGCACTATCCTAATAGAAGGATGGGGATTTTATTTATGAGAAGTATTATTTTGGTAGGTAATCATTTTATTAATGAACTACCCCAATTTTATCCTGGCTTCTTCACTAAACATTTATGGGATGCAGCATGAAATGCCGAAAAAACCTATCATCTCTTTCAAATAACTATTTATCATAAACTTAACTATTGATTGGTCTTCTGGATGATATATATATATATATATATATATATATATATATATATATATATATATATATATATATATATATATATATATATATATATATATATATATATATATTGTAACCTAGTGTTATTGACACTTGCTTTATTTGGCATTGTTTCCACAGGAAAACAATGTTATCCTTTTTTAGAAAATAAAAAAAAATAAAATAATAATAATATTAGGTGATTAATAAAATATGCTATTTACTCACTTTAACGTGTTTTAAGCAAATAACTAATAAATTTGGTAATCCAATGTCATTTTGAAGAAGAGCATGAATAATTTAATTAAAATTTTAACAATAAGAGCAATTTAATATAGTATAAAAGCACATATCATAAACAGTAATTGATTTTGGATGGGTAGAGGGAGAGTAGATGAGTATCTTATCAAAAAGCACAATAACTTCTGGTAATTTTTAAATTATTTAGATAATAATGTATACAAAATTATACATCACTAATAAACATTATTAATTAAATATATTTATTATTTTTCATTATTTGTCAAATTAATTTGTAATCCATTTAAATCATATGGTAAACTATATGACTATAATAAGTTTTTTTTTCTTTTCTTTTGTTTATGTTATAACTAAATTATTATTTTTCTGTAAGAGGTCGCTAAAAGAAGACCACCAAATTTTGAAGAAAGTTTAGTCTGACTCTAGTTTTACAAGGAAGAAGCAGTACTGAAATTCGGTAACAAATTTTTTATTTTTTTTATTGCAGAAAAAAATATAAGTCAATTAAATTTTTAATAATATCATGCGTGGCTAATCCTTTTTGATAAGATATTCTGTTTTCTGTTGCCATCTACCTATTTAAAGCTTTTTATATGCAAAAATATACTATCTTCTGCTAAAGTTCAAAATGACCGTATTGACTACAGCAATCACGGAAAATATCATTATATTTAAATTAAGTAATATAAGTAATTTCCAGGAAATTATCAATGATTTGTTAACTTTACCTCATTTAATAATCTTTTTGTGGTATAAAAAAAATTATAATTAAAAGACATATTATAAAAGCCAAGGAATGTTAACTAGAAAATTTTGCGCTCTTTCTAAAAGAAATTGTCTGCTTTTGAAAGTAATGTAAGTTCCCCATGTTAAAATATGTTTTATTCACTGAAAATTATCTAAAAATAATATTAATGATCAATGATATTTACTTATGCACCTGTATATTTTTTTAAAAAGAAAATATAAATTTTCTCAAGGCAAATACCGGAAAATTTGTATGTGTGCATTTTACGGAGAATTCCTTATTAAAGACAAATTACAATTCCTAGAGTAGGAATAAAAACTACAAACATTAGTGACTTAATTATAACCATAATATAATATGTTATATTATACATCAACTGGAGTCGTTAAAACTTTATATCCACGTAAGTCAGCTGCAGTCGTTATAATAATAGTATTTTGGAAAATTCGCGCATTAATTTTATTCATAAGCCAGCTAGCTAAAAATGATATGTATCGCCAATAGTAAAAAGAAAAGAATTGTATATGTGATCGTTTATCGTCAAATATTCGTCATGTTAAAATATGTATTGTTTTCTTGGATCCCAAAATTATAGCAGTTAATTCAAGGAAGAGTTAACATCCAACGCTGCTATGTTTTTTTTTCTTTGCCTAATTTATTAAGTGCACCAGAATGGAGGCAACTTTTATTAAATGAAATAATAAAATGTGTTTCTTGTTTTAAATTTGCTTCGTGAACTACGAATGGAACAAGTGTTTCATCTGGATAAATTGCCCAACGGAAAACATTTTCTAGTGAGATAATAAGCACTTGTTAAGTAATGATTTTTTTTTACTAATTTGTAAAATTATGTGTATTTTTTTTTTATATCAACAGGTTAAAGGCTGTATAGTCAAGTAATATTTAAATGACCTTGTAATCATAAAGGTATGTTTTCATATAATTATTCTAGGTTAAATTTATATTCGACATAAAAAAAAAAAAAAAAAATTAAAATAAATGTGTTTACTTATGATATGCATTATGGGTATAAATTTATATGTTAGATGCGTAAAAGAAGAAAAATTTAGATACTTAATAGGTAAAATATCTAGTTAAAATTATCAGAAGTAATTAAAGAGAAGTGCTATATAGGATATTACTTATTTAAAGTTTGAAACAAATTTATACTATGTTAATTGAGGAACTTATTCCCAATTATTCTTTATTAATGCATTTACTTGATTTATTTCAAGATACTATACTACCAATTACTTGTTGAATGTTTCTTTGGCAAAGGTGAAATTATTATGGTTTATTCTGTGATATCCATTGATTTCAGACGTTGATCTAAGTATACCCCGGAACATAAATTTAGTGTAATTAGTGTATTTGCTTGTCTTGCCCCAATATAGCATTGGTATATGCTTAATATTCACATAAGTAATAATTGTAATGTATCTATTTTGTGGGATGGAAAATGATCTCCCCAAAGCTTTATTTTTCTTGAGGAGAATAGATAAATCTAGTATTTGGGTATGTTTATAACCCAAGTGATCGCTTTTCAGAGTTAGGACGATCAGTAATTTATATCGTATTTAGTGTATTTCATTCGTTAAAATCCCAGGAGAGGATTATATTTGGTGTGTGTTCCTATTATGCCCAAGTAAGAGGCAAGGAACCACCAAACTATTTTAATGTAGTAGTTAACTCTACAGACCTTCAGTGTTATTCCATATTCCTCATGAGAAAATAGAGATAATTCCACTACGGAAGGTGTTGATTATTGTGTTTTGTTTAGAAAGTTATGGCAAGATAATGGGTATATTGGAGGTTAATTCCTTACGATCCATTTAGGATAAATAGCGTGCTAGTATATATGATCATTGTCTGGATTGTGCGGTGGAATAGTGCTGGTAATTCACACGTAAGTCAATGGAGAGAGTAAGTTTAAAATTGCGTGATTTAAAAATTTTATTTGCCAATGGAGGATTCAAATACTAGGTTTAATTCGGGTTAATGATTAAGTAGCACTCACAATATAACGTATACTGAGAAAAACAGTGTGTATAACAACTTCAGTTGTTATTAAGATAAACATTAAAATAATAAGTGTAACTTCTGATAAATAACCCATAAATTATAATAAGTTATCTAAATAAAAACTATCATTTAATTAAAGATATGATAATAAAAATCGTTTGTACGCATTGCCTAGAATCAGATTATTTTTGTTTTAAAACAGATCGTTCGTTAATAAATTTAAGTAGCCGTTCATATAAGATACACTAAATGGATGAGTTGATGTATCGATAATAATATTTATTTTTGTTGTATTCAATTTGCATAAATGTAAAAAGAAGATGAAGAAGTAGTTCGAATCCAAGACTAAAAGTATAGACGAATTAATGTTAGTTATATTTTGTTTTATCCATATGGGATCGAATAAATTGTATATGTTTGTTTATTATGTTAATCATAAAGGATAGTTTTGTTAAACTGTAATAATAAATCATAATCTTGTTAAAATTTAATAATAAATTATAGTCTTGTTACAAGTTGTTTTGAGTCATTTTTCTTGTGTGCTAAATAAAAGTGTATTGGCATAATACTTGCAATACTTTCTTGAGTCCAAAATCATTTATGAAATCTTAAATTCAATACACCAGATAGACAATTGTAAGCAGATCAGAATATTTCATTATATTTTAATTTAATAAGAATTATTTATGGAATTGAAAACTTCAGACCAAGACATTTTATTTTATATGTGTGTAAAATCACTTTATTCCCAAACTACTAGCTTTGGTTGCACATTGTTTCGTACACATTTAAGTGAAGTGTCTAAGTAATAAATCTTAGTGAAATTATTGTGTTTTCATGGATAATGGAAGGACACAAAAGCACCCTTGTCTTTTCATCATTCCGACTGAGATTCTGGATAAAAAGGGCTATATTATTCAAAATTATGCGTTATTATTGAATATGGTTATCATCTCATTAAATATTCTAATAGTTGATATGTGGATGAAGATACCTGGAATTTAAGTAAAGTAAATGTTTCCTATAGCCAACCAGAATGTCAGTCATATGCGACAAGACAATACTGCCGAGCATTTTTTTTAATTATAACAGAGAACCCTGAGATTAGTGTCATTATTATAAGTGTTCTTAAATTAAGAATTGATCAATTATGATCAATATTACAAGCGTGGCATGGCTTAAGAGATTGAAACTTCTAATTGTATAATAACAAAAATATTGAGATCATATTGGCAAATTAATGAATGTTTTGTTTTAATCAGTAATATTAACAATGACATGAAATCATCATCATCATTGTCGAACAGTGCAAGTACTTACAGCTCAGAGAATGTGTTTTGGATAGAGAAAGAATGTTAGTTTATTCTAAATTTTCTTTTTAAATTTATTTTATTAATGATAATTTTTTTTTAAGTCTATCTCTGTCTGAACTGCATATCGCTGTAGCTGAATTATTATAACTAACCAAACGTCGAGCTATTAGGTAAAAAGAGGGTTTGTTACCCGTCCTACACGAATCATAGACGGAAGCGTTTAGTCTTCCGAATTCTCTTTAAATTTAATTAGGAATCATTTACTTAATTAGGTTAGAAATGGCGAATTCTTTAATAGAATTTAATTAAAGAATTCTTCTAATTGGAACTAAATTTATTAGGTTAGAAATGGCCGCCCAACTATAAAAGGCTTTTGATGGTTATAGTTAGCCACAATAGATTTAGTAAAATTTTCTTGAAATGAATATAAATATTATTTGCACGTGAATGAATTAATTGTTCATTGATTGAAAATGTTTGCCAATGATAAATTGTTTCTTTAGCCATAAAATATTATATGAATGTCTATTTTATGACATAATCTTTTGCCACTGAATAAATAAATTTGTTAATTTATGATGTTATGGTCTGTAAGCAATTCCATAAAATATTGTAATGATTTTATCATTTATGATGATCTGCTTGTCTGGTGATGTGATTGGAATTTATACCATATTACATAATAGTTTGGTTAGATTTCTATGGACCAAGTAGCATATGAGAAAAGAATATTCGGAAGTTAATGTTGGGACTTTAGAGATATTAAATATCAGAACATAGTTTTGGTGTAGATTGTTTTTGATAGGAGAGGCATGTAGGCAGGATGTCTTGTCAATAATTGCTTATCAATATTATTAATAGTCATTAATAATTTCAGTACTGTCAAATAACAGAAAGAGTGAAATTTTAAATATGAGTGAAAACCAAGATAGTCAGGATATTTCAGAGGATTTGGGAGAATCCCAAGAGCTCCAATCCCCGGATACACAAACTCCATATTTTCATGTAGAAGTAAGAGAGGAACAAGAATCTTTAGATGAAGTTAGCCCGAGAAATGCTAAAGTAAATAAAGATCTACCTGGGGATGAGCAAGCCCAAATATTTACAATATTACAAAGTTTGTCTACACAGCTACAAAATTCAAATAGTGAATTAAAAAATCAAATACAAAATTTAAATAGTGAATTAAAAAACTCAGAAAGTAAAATAGAAAGTCAAATAAAAAATTCCAATAGTGAATTAGAAAGTAAAATAGAAAGTCAAATAAAAAATTCAAATAGTGAATTAGAAAGTAAAATAGAAAGTCAAATACAAAATTCAAATAGTGAATTAAAAAGGGAATTAGAAAGTCAAGTACAAAAATCACATAATGAAATAAAAAGTCAAATACAAAATTCCAATAGTGAATTAAAAAGTGAATTGAAGAATCAAATTCAAAATTTGGACAGTAAAATAGACAATCACGTACAGAAGATCAAAGACCTAAGGGAAGAGTTAAAAAACCATGTAGAAGAGTCAAAATTGGCCTCCGAAAAACTAGAAATAAAAATTAAGAAAGAAATAGAAATAAAGTCGGAAAGGGCTAAAAATATGATCGAGGCTATTCAGCAGGACTTCAGAAATCAATATGTAGAATTAAACAGTGAAGTTCAGGATAAAATAGAATGTATTAAGGGAGGATTAGATAGTGCTAGGAGTGAGTATAGAAACTTAAAAGAAGAAGTCCAAAATATAACTCTTGAACCTGACAATGTAGTAAAAGGATGTCAGAGCCAGATTACTAGCAGAGTAGCTAAGTTAGAAACTCAAGAGGTGACCCAATGTGAAATTAATAAAAATCTAGAAAGTGAGCTAATTCAAGTGATAGGAAAAGTAGAACATTTTAATGAGATATTAAAGAATAATTCACAAATATTACATAATGATCTCAAAGAGGAAATAGGGGAATATATGACTCAGTGTGAGAATACAGTATATCAAAGACTAGAAGATAAACTTGAGTTAGAGACAGATGAAACTATTAACCAGTTAAAGCAACAAATTCAACATTTAAATGTAGGCCTTAAGGACAGTTCTACAAGAATAGACTGTGAATGGCAAAATTATAAATTAGGATTAGAAAGTCGTATGCAAGCTACGGACCTTAATATGGATAAAGTTGTTCATAGTAAAAATGTATCTGAAACTCAGGTTAAGAAAATCAATAATGGTCATAATAAACTCGTAATCTCTGAGTTAGATACAATGATTAGCCCAGTAGAATCAATGTACAATCCATTGAATGAGGCCAGACATAAAGTCATGTTGGGAGCCCGAAAGTAATAGCTCCATGGCCTTAAAATTCCTCAAAATAAAATTCTTTAAAGGAGAATACCTGGAGAATCCACATGAATATCTCCAGAATTTAGACGAATTGTTTACCTTATGTCATTTATCTGAGGTAGAAAATATTGCCATTGCCACAAACCATTTGAGTGCGGCATCTAAAGATTGGTGGCAATCGTTATTTATAAAACCAGAAACATATGTGGACTTTAAGTATCTTATGTTAGCCAGTTTTTTGGGGGAAGACCGCCAAGATAACCTGAGATATCAGATATCTCAGGAAAGATACCATGTAAATAAGGGCAGTTACACTCAGTTTTTCAGGAATCAGGCCGTCAAACTGAAAACGTTGACAGCCTATCCATTATCTGAGACCCAAATTGTGCGAATAATTCACCATAATTTACCGAGGCATATCGAGCAGGTCTTCATTGTTGCTGACCGACATACCATAGAAGAGGTAGTCGAAATTTTAGATTCGCTAGAAACCAGTGATAGAAATATTGAAAATAGGAGTAGGGTAAATAGGGACACCCATCCTATGGTAAAGAATATTAATTTCACAGATAGGTCCTATGTGGGAAAGAGGAGGTCAAGTAGAGAAAAGGGATATTATAGGACAAATCCCTATAGTAGACCAAATAGCCACCTCAGTAGGCCGACAGTGAAGAGAAGAATTCTAAATGAGAATCAACCTTCTACTAGTGGTATTCCAACAATACCCAAAGAAAAATATAAAAAGTAGTAAAAGTAGCGGGGCATTAAATTAAATAGGATCTCAACCCCTGATGGAACAAGAGGTACCTATAATGCCCGAAGCTTACTACCATATCCTAAACAAAATTAAATCTGTAAGATTGAATTTATTAACTTCTAAGAGAAGTATGATATAGACCTAGCAATACAATAAGAAATATTAATAAGGCATATATTATTTTATTTTTATTTTTCATAACGGTGGGAGAATTGTAACCTAGTGTTATTGACACTTGGTTTATTTGGCATTGTTTCCACAGGAAAACAATGCTATCCTTTTTTAGAAAATAAAAAAAAAATAAAATAATAATAATATTAAGTGATTAATAAAATATATTATTTACTCACTTTAACGTGTTTTAAGCAAATAACTAATAAATTTGGTAATCCAATGTCATTTTGAAGAAGAGCATGAATAATTTAATTAAAATTTTAACAATAAGAGCAATTTAATATAGTATAAAAGCACATATCATAAACAGTAATTGATTTTGGATGGGTAGAGGGAGAGTAGATGAGTATCTTATCATAAAGCACAATAACCTCTGGAAATTTTTAAATTATTTAGATAATAATGTATACAGAATTATACATCACTAATAAACATTGTTAATTAAATATATTTATTATTTTTCATTATTTGTCAAATTATTTTGTAATCCATTTAAAACATACGGAAAACTATATGACTATAATAAGTTTTTTTTTTCTTTTCTTTTGTTTATGTTATAATTAAATGATTATTTTTCTATAAGAGGTCGCTAAAAGAAAACCACCAAATTTTGAAGAAAGTTTAGTCTGACACTAGTTTTACAAGGAAGAAGCAGTACTGAAATTCAGTAACAAGTTTTTTATTTTTTTTATTGCAGAAATAAATATAAGTCAATTAAATTTTTAATAATATCATGCGTGGCTAATCCTTTTTGATAAGATATTCTGTTTTCTGTTGCCATCTACTTATTTAAAGCTTTTTATATGCAAAATTATACTATCTTCTGCTAAAGTTCAAAATGACCGTATTGACTACAGCAATCACGGAAAATATCATTATATTTAAAATAAGTAATATAAGTAATTTCCAGGAAATTATCAATGATTTGTTAACTTTACCTCATTTAATAATCTTTTCGTGGTATAAAAAAAAAATTATAATTAAAAGACATATTATAAAAGCCAAGGAAAGTTAACTAGAAAATTTCGCGCTCTTTCTAAAAGAAATTGTCTGCTTTTGAAAATAATGTAAGTTCCCCACGTTAAAATATGTTTTGTTCACTGAAAATTATCTAAAAATAATATTAATGATCAATGATATTTACTTATGCACCTGTATATTTTTTAAAAAGAAAATATAAATTTTCTCAAGGCAAATATCGGAAAATTTGTATGTGTGCATTTTACGGAGAATTCCTTATTAAAGACAAATTACAATTCCTAGAGTAGGATTAAAAACTACACACATTAGTGACTTAATTATAACCATAATATAATATGTTATATTATACATCAACTGGAGTCGTTAAAACTTTACATCCACGTAAGTCAGCTGCAGTCGTTATAATAATAGTATTTTGGAAAATCCACGCATTAATTTTATTCATAAGCCAGCTAGCTAAAAATGATACATATCGCCAACAGTAAAAAGAAAAGAATTGTATATGTGATCGTTTATCATCAAATATTCATCATGTTAAAATATGTATTGTTTTCTTGGATCCCAAAATTATAGCAGTTAATTCAAGGAAGAGTTAAAATCCAACGCTGCTATGTTTTTTTTTCTTTGCCTAATTTATTAAGTGCACCAGAATGGAGGCAACTTTTATATAAATGAAATAATAAAATGTGTTTCTTGTTTTAAATTTGCTTCGTGAACTACGAATGGATCAAGTTCTTCATCTGGATAAATTGCCCAACGGAAAACATTTTCTAGTGAGATAATAAGCACTTGTTAAGTAATGATTTTTTTTTACTAATTTGTAAAATTATGTGTATTTTTTTTTATATCAACAGGTTAAAGGCTGTATAGTCAAGTAATATTTAAATGAACTTGTAATCATAAAGGTATGTTTTCATATAATTATTCTAGGTTAAATTTATATTCGACATAAAAAAAAAAAATCAAAAATTATAAAATGTGTTTACTTATGATATGTATTATGCGTATAAATTTATATGTTAGATGTGTAAAAGAAGAAAAATTTAGATACTTAATAGGTAAAATATCTAGTTAAAATTATCAGAAGTAATTAAAGAGAAGTGCTATACAGGATATTACTTATTTAAAGTTTGAAACAAATTTATACTATGTTAATTGAGGAACTTATTCCCAATTATTCTTTATTAATGCATTTACTTGATTTAGTTCAAGATACTATACTACCAATTACTTGTTGAATGTTTCTTTGGCAAAGGTGAAATTATTATGGTTTATTCTGTGATATCCATTGATTTCAGACGTTGATCTAAGTATACCCCAGAACATAAATTTAGTGTAATTAGTGTATTTGCTTGTCTTGCCTTGATATAGCATTGGTATATGCTTAATATTCGCATAAGTAATAATTGTAATGTATCTATTTTGTGGGATGGAAAATGATCTCCCCAAAGCTTTATTTTTCTTGAGGGGAATAGATAAATCTAGTATTTGGGTATGTTTATAACCCAAGTGATCGCTTCTCAGAGTTAGGACGATCAGTAATTTATATCGTATTTAGTGTATTTCATTCGTTAAAATCCCAGGAGAGGATTATATTTGGTGTGTGTTCCTATTATGCCCAAGTAAGAGGCAAGGAATCACCAAACTATTTTAATGTAGTAGTTAACTCTACAGACCTTCAGTGTTATTCCATATTCCTCATGAGAAAATAGAGATAATTCCACCACGGAAGGTGTTGATTATTGTGTTTTTAGAAATTTATGGCAAGATAACGGGTATATTGGTGGTTAATACCTTACGATCCATTTAGGATAAATAGTGTGCTAGTATATATGATCATTGTCTGGATTGTGCGGCAGAATAGTGCTGGTAATTCACACGTAAGTCAATGGAGAGAGTAAGTTTAAAATTGCGTGATTTAAAAATTTTATTTGCCAATGGAGGATTCAAATACTAGGTTTAATTCGGGTTAATGATTAAGTAGCACTCACAATATAACGTATACTGAGAAAAACAGTGTGTATAACAACTTCAGTTGTTATTAAGATAAACATTAAAATAATAAGTGTTACTTCTGATAAATAACCCATAAATTATAATAAGTTATCTAAATAAAAACTACCATTTAATTAAAGATATGATAATAAAAATCGTTTGTACGCATTGCCTAGAATCAGATTATTTTTGTTTTAAAACAGATCGTTAGTTAATAAATTTAAGTAGCCTTTCATATAAGATACACTAAATAGATGAGTTGATGTATCGATAATAATATTTATTTTTGTTGTATTCAATTTGCATAAATGTAAAAAGAAGATGAAGAAGTAGTTCGAATCCAAGTCTAAAAGTATAGACAAATTAATGTTAGTTATATTTTGTTTTATCCGTATGGGATCGAATAAATTGTATATGTTTGTTTATTATGTTAATCATAAAGGATAGTTTTGTTAAACTGTAATAATAAATCATAATCTTGTTAAAATTTAATAATAAATTATAGTCTTGTTACAAGTTGTTTTGAGTCATTTTTCTTGTGTGCTAAATAAAAGTGTATTGGCATAATACTTGCAATACTTTCTTGAGTCCAAAATCATTTATGAAATCTTAAATTCAATACACCAGATAGACAATTGTAAGCAGATCAGAATATTTCATTATATTTTAATTTAATAAGAATTATTTATGGAATTGAAAACTTCAGACCAAGACATTTTATTTTATATGTGTGTAAAATCACTTTATTCCCAAACTACTAGCTTTGGTTGCACATTGTTTCGTACACATTTAAGTGAAGTGTCTAAGTAATAAATCTTAGTGAAATTATTGTGTTGTCATGGATAATGGAAGGACACAAAAGCACCTTTGTCTTTTCATCATTCCGACTGAGATTCTGGATAAAAAGGGCTATATTATTCAAAATTATGCCTTATTATTGAATATGGTTATCATCTCGTTAAATATTCTAATAGTTGATATGTGGATGAAGATACCTGGAATTTAAGTAAAGTAAATGTTTCCTATAGCTGACCAGAATGTCAGTCATATGCGACAAGACAATACTGCCGAGCATTTTTCTTAATTAAAACAGAGAACCCTGAGATTAGTGTCATTATTATAAGTGTTCTTAAATTAAGAATTGATCAATTATGATCAATATTACAAGCGTGGCATGGCTTAAGAGATTGACACTTCTAATTGTATAATAACAAAAATATTGAGATCATATTGGCAAATTAATGAATGTTTTGTTTTAATCAGTAATATTAACAATGACATGAAATCATCATCATCATTGTCGAACAGTGCAAGTACTTACAGCTCAGAGAATGTGTTTTGGATAGAGAAAGAATGTTAGTTTATTCTAAATTTTCTTTTTAAATTTATTTTATTAACGATAATTTTTGTTTCAGTCTATCTCTGTCTGAACTGCATATCGCTGTAGCTGAATTATTATAACTAACCAAACGTCGAGCTATTAGGTAAAAGAGGGTTTGTTACCCTTCGTATACGAATCATAGACGGAAGCTTTTAGGCTTCCGAATTCTCTTTAAATTTAATTAGGAATCATTTACTTAATTAGGTTAGAAATGGCGAATTCTTTAATAGAATTTAATTAAAGAATTCTTCTAATTGGAACTAAATTTATTAGGTTAGAATATATATATATATATATATATATATATATATATATATATATATATACTGCAATTTTAACTCACCTCTTACGGTGTAAGTATCATCTAATATTCTATCACCTCTACCTCATAAGTATAATATCTTCTTCCCATGAAATACTATCCTATTAGTATTTGCAATCATGTCAGAAAACAAATAATCTATATTTATTATTATTATTATCAATAAGATATATTTTTTATATAAAAAAGCAGATCATGATCATGTTTGCATTAATATTCACTCTTTCTTGTTCTTATAAATACATTACATTTTATAATTTTATAATTCCTTTCAGATACCATATTATACATATTTTTCTTAAAGTATATACTTTAAGAACTATATATTTAAAGTATTGAACTCCAGACACATTTTACATCATAACTCATATGTGTTCTCTTTTCCTATCTTTAAGCATACTTTTTTTTTGTAACAATGAATAAATTATTAAAGGTTAATACTTTTGTCTTATATAGGAAATTTTATATAACATTATTTCAATAATTAATATCTACAATCTCTTGCATTTATGTTTCATATCAGACAAAAATATTGATAATAAATGTAACATATTTTTTTTGTTTTTTTTTAAATCCAATTCAAACTTCAATTTTCATTTTACCATGGTCACCCTGTAGATATTCTCCATTCTGGATGAGTTTGGATGCTTCTCCCTTATTCTGTCTTCTAGAATAGATTTATATTTAAATATCACATTAAACACACAAGTACACACTAACTGGGCAATATTTTTAATTGGATGCATCATTTCTTTCTTGTCTGTTTGTAGTTATATAT
>JAQFVV010006363.1:2138941-2292046 GCA_028023455.1 Epiperipatus broadwayi | reverse complement strand
AAATGTGATGTTGACTTTTATGTGATAATGTTATAAGATTCTAGATAAAGCAATCTGCTATGAGTGTTTGATATGTGAATTGTGTTGATATTGAGGAAGATATTTAAAATGATGATGATTATGATGTAATACTGCATTAATAAATTTAATAACAAATGTTTGAAGCTAAAGTGATTAAAAAGACAAGTTAAAATTAGACAAGAATATTTATTTAGTTTAAAATATATATGTTAAAAAGTGAATAGAAATATTTTAAATTATAAGTACTTAAATTGAGATTAATATTTGATTTTAAAATGTATCAAATAATTATTTTAAAATCTGATACGATATCTTATTTATTTTTTTAAAAATAAAATATTTTATTTTAAAAAGCAATTATTAGATTATTTTTAGATTATGAGGGCGTTTCTTGTATTGTAGAAAAAAAAAACAAGATGTTAATTAGATACACACACACACATGCTTGAGCTTTCTCATAAAGTTGCAAAACTATTTTAAAATTATATTGTGAAATTTATAAATAATGCGTGAGTTATCAGAGATTAAAATAAGACAAGCTAATGTAAAATGTTGATAAGTTTTAAAAATATTGTCTTAAATATAACGTATTTAAAAGATTTACTTTATTTTAAATGAACTATAAAAGTTAAGATTTAGAGTAGGTGAAAGAATATTTTAAAATGTTGTGGAGTTGAATAACGATATAATTATTTTTGAAGATGTGATTATATTAAATATTAAATAAGTCATTATTTTATTTTTAATAGTGTGTTAGTAAATATGTAAATAAGCTTGAGAGTTTGATTGTTTAAATGTTACCAATCAGATAGAGTTTCTGCCAGTATAAAAGCTGGATTCAATTGTTGAAGAGGCTCTCTGTAATTAAATTTCAGTTATTCGTGCTATTGAAGAAAATAACTAAAAATAAATTTAAAACGCTCTTAAAATCAGTTTAAAATCATAAAGTGTTATTGTATATAATTTTACAATTTTTTAAATGATAAGTATGCAGTAGAAGCTTAATAATTCCTATGGTCTTATAATGCTAAAGCTCAATTTACGTACGAATAATCATGAAACATCTTTTGTGGCAGAAATGTCAGAAACTTACGCTAGAAAAATAACAGGCACTGGATTATTACATAAAACCATGAGGATGGAGAAAGTGGTATTTTGGACTATAAATAGTATTAAAAAGTTTTAAATTATATTGTCTAAATAGATGAGTATTTAAAGAAATATGAATATTTCTATGAAAAGTATTTTGCAGATTTTTAAAAAAATAAAAATGTATCTTAAAGTAAAGATATAAAAGTAGTAATTAATAAATACATGCCTTATTGAAGTCTTTGTGGCAAAGCTAAATATTGGCGATTTGAAAACCAAAATATAGATTATAAATATGATTATCTAAAATCGTAATATAATAAAATTATTATATTGAAGTAATCTAAAGCAATGGTCATTATAGATGGAAAGATAGATTCTTACCTAGATATATTGTTTTTGAAAAATCATAAATGTCATTGAACGTCCAGGCCAAACCAAATTAGGCCAAGTTAAGTTAATGGAAGTATTAAATGAATAATTCAACAATTATAAATTAATTTAGAAATATTAACTTTTGAACAATATTTATGAAGAACTGGATCAAGAGAATTTATATTATTATTACTTTTTTAATTTATTTTGCTCACTTATGAACTTGGTTTTATTTTAAAAAAAGCATCAAATTTTGTTATAAACTTAGTATATATATTTCTGGATCATATAGGTGATATTCACTTATTGTCTAACTTACTTGGCTCATATTTTCAATGCACCTACATTCATTCTAAATTCAGGTAAAGTTCTATATCTAACATATAGAGATTCAGATATGGATTAGTACGAGAGTTATTAATATTTATCATTTACATTCTGTTGTTAACTTCATTGAAATATTTACAATTTTATTTGTTGTGTGCTCTGGCTTATTATCTTTATTGATAAATCATTCTTCTCTTGGTGTTTATGATTTTAAATCTTCTTATCTTTTAACATCTTTAATAATATAAACTAAATAAATGTCTTAATTTCTTTATTATTCAAATACAATCATCATTTTAAATATCTTCTCAATATCAACACAATTCACATATCAAACACTCATAGATTGCTTTAATTAAACTTATGGTAACATTATCACAAGCAAAGTCAACATCACATTTTTTAAAACACTTCTTAAATTTAAAATTTTCTACTAGATTAGCACAAAACTTAAATGGTGACCCATACAAAAGGGCACAATATATATATATATATATATATATATATATATATATATATATATATATATATATATATATATATATATATATATATATATATATATATATATATATATTATATAATGAGCTTGTAAATAACCCTTAACAAGCTTTTTGAAATATTCCAACCTCAGACCAGTTTCTGCTACTGGCTTTTTCAGCGAGGTGCTAGAATTTTCAAGCATTAGATTTAAAATACCAGATCAAGTCCAGCACTTCATCTAATGGATAACTATTAAGTAGAAAATCAGAATTTTCAAACATTCATAGGTCTTCCACTACAGTTAGCTAATTTAAATAGCCATATCGGACTGAACTAAGTTCAGATATGTCATATATTAATAGATTCAGCAATATAAAATCATCAAAGCCTTAATAGCTAAAAATATAATTACATACAAATTAAGTCATACATCACATGATGTAATTTAATAACCTTGTATTACAAATGCTATATAATGAGCTTGAAAATAGCTCTTAACAAGCATTTTGGAATATCCCCAACCTCAGACCAGTTTCCGCTACAGGTATTTTAAATTGGGTCATGTGGTATATGACATGATTTCTTTATAATTGTATATAATTGCCATGTCCATGTTAACATTTAACTCTCTCTAACTCCTTATGTATAGGACCTTGTCCATTTAAATACACAGGAAAGGATGGGCAGGATACAGCTAAATTTGTAATATAAGAAATAACAATAATATTAGCATCAATAATGGATTTGGATGTTCCATCATCAGATTTTCAATGATATGGTAATCTGAAGAGTTGGTGAATGGTATATATTGATGTTTTTCCTTTAAATTTGAAGATTTGCTATTTTAATATAAATCAAGCACTGATTATATGAAGGTATTGCAGATAATAATCTGCACCAACTGATCAGTGCTGGTTCAGCTAGATATACATATATTCATGATCATTTGTCTTTTACACATGTATGTGGTCATGTGTATTGTTTGTATGAGAAAAAAAATGGTTAGCTGAAGGGAGCTTGAACTTTGTTCAAATCACTTATAATTACATTTAAATTCCAAGGATATGAATTACACTTGTATTTCAATTATATATATATATATATATATATATATATATATATATATATATATATATATATATATATATATATATATATATATATATATATATATATATATATATATATATATATATATATAATCACAGCTCAATATCCATGAAATTAAAAAGGAAGAAACTATAACTCCGTAGGCAGTGTTTAAAGTGATAATGCATATCAATAAACAATAAAATAGAATGTTATAGTCTATGTCTTTAACTCTAAGAGCATTTAAGTTACACTGTTTTAATTTACATGTAATGAAATAGCAGTTAATATTTTAGAGAAAGGTCATAGTAACATTAATGAACATTATGACAGTAAATCAAATATTAGTATTTTAAAAAATATTTTAAAAAATTACCTATTTAGTAGTAAATAATATCATTTTCATAAATTAAAAGATTAAAGTTTGTCACATTTTTTTAAAGACATGATCAACATTAACTTTGACTTTTTTAAGAGTTTATGATTTTTTTTAAAAGTTGGAACATTATATTAATATAAATATAATGTTTGCATTTCTGGACTTTCAGTGTTAAATGGTTTAAAAAATCCTGAGCTACAAAGAATCTCAATTATACATATAATGTACATATAATTAAGAATAAAATAAAAATATTCATAAGTATATTAATATAATTATTAAGTATATGTTTATAGTATTAAGTATAGAGTCGCTACAAATGTTTATAGTATAAATATTTGCTATAGGATCATTGAAAAGATTTATTAGTTTATACGAAATTTTAATATATATATATATACAGAAAAAAATGTTAAAGACATACACAAACTATATTTTCATGTGCGTATTTATTTAGGGTATAAACTAAAAATACAATTATATTTATGAAAAGCTAAATTGGTCTCTACATAAAGATTAACAGCATGTATACTCAAAGATTAGGTTTAAAAAAAAACAACCTAGAAAAAGACATTGTAAAAGTTAGTTTTTTTTTTTTCTTTTTTTTAAGAGTTTAGTAGTCGGTTAAGCTATGTAATATTTTCTGTATTGATCATCATTTAAAAATTATGCAACATATATTTGAGACAAATTATTAAGTATTGTAAGGAATGCAGAATTAAAAAGAAATATATATTTACACAATAGATTTTTAAATTGAATAATAATGCAAAATTTAGAAACCATTATGTTACACACCATATATATATATATATATATGGTATTAGAATATTTTTGTTTTTATGTTACACATATATATATATATATATATATATTAAAACGCATTAGAATTTTTTGTTTTATTATCAAACACAAATAAATATTTTATCTGGTTTTTTTCTTCTCTTTTCTTTCTTTTTTTTTCTTAGAATCATTAGCATTTTTTATGTCTTTAATGAATGATAACATCAAGGTTGATTCTAATCTATCTTTTACCAAGAGAAAGCTGAGGAAATTAGCTAGTGAGTTTAAAAAAAGTCAAACAGTAAAAGAAAAATGGGCTCATTTTCTTCTATAATTTCCAAGTTTGTATAAAAAAAAATGATTTAAAAAAAGTCACTTATTTAAATAATTTTATTTATAGCTTTTTTTTTTCCACTTTGTTTTTTTATATAGTAAATACCTAATATCAAAGCACATTAATTATAAAAAGTCATTTTTAAAAAATATATATATAATGTAAACTTACTATTTTTTTTATTCAATAATGTCCAACTATTACTCCTTCTGAGAATTATTATTTTGTATAATATAGGGAATTGTTATATCAATATTCTATTTATACTTGCCTTTTTTTGTCCTCTCTCATTTTTTTATTCATTATATATGATTTGGCGCTTAAGGCTGATGATCATTTTCAGCACTTATAAATATGCCTTGAGAGAGCCGCTACATGAACTTAGATTCCGTATGATATTTAGTACATGAAGTTAACTGTGAAATATAACACAATAACATTAATTCGGTCATTTTCTTTAAATAAAATTGACAAGTAATAGGTAATCTTATTTTAGTATCGAACTGTGAAATAATTCATATGTTTATATAAGGTTTGAGATTCGAATAATTACCCTATCTCTGATAATCAATCCTTAAACTATCATTTCATTTTTTGAAACATAACACTATATCCAATTTTGGTTTCATATTCCTTATGCTATGTCTAAAATAAATATTCCATGTTGACTTTATAATTTCTGAATCTGCTCTCTGAGTTTTATTGTTTTTCATAACTTGTCTTTGAACACTGTTGTATTCTTCTTGGGAATCTTGAGCTTTTTGAACATCCTCTGGATTTCTGTTTTAACATTTTCATTTGACTTTTCCATGGTTCTTTCAAAGAAATATATTTGACTTTACCTTCCTCTCTCAAAATTACATTTTCAGCTTGAACTTTTTTCAATTTATTTTTTTACAATTTCTGTTTCTAAACTGAGCCTCTAGCTTAACTTCTATACCAGCTTTTAATTTTCTGGATTACCCTTTTTTCTCTGCCTTTATACCTTTGAAATTATCTACTAATTTAACTTTTAATCTTTTATAATTATCTTTTAATTCTTTAAAATTATTTTCTAATATTGCTTCAAATCTTTTAGAATTATTTTTGAATTCCATAAAATTATCTTCTAACTTTTAAAGCATTTTAATAATTTCCCGGAGATGAAGATTAGATCTGCCTAATAAATCTGGGTTAGTTTTATCTACAATATTAGATTGTTAGTATAATTGGCTATCAATACAGTTATCAAATAATCACATACAATTCAAATCCTATGTATTTCTGTTATTATCCTCAAAGTGTAAAAGACAAATATTATTAATTAACTATTCACTTTATGGAAATGAATAAGAGAGAGATATAAAATAAAATAAAACGAATAATATATTTATTTCAATTGCAAAATATTTTTTTTATTAATAGCAGTGATGATTCACTCATTGTCATATATCGATAAAATCAACATATTTAGACTAGAAATTCTTCATCCAGCTGCATCATGGGTCACCAACAGTGCCTACAAGTATGAGTAATTGATTATAAATATTCTAGCCAATATTCCTTATGAAATTATCAGACTTTCATTATGTTTAAATTTTATTTTATTTTTATTCCTATAAATTAAGAATGTAAAATGAGGTTCTGTAATAATATATAAAAAAATCCAAGGGCAATTTTTATTGATCTTAAATATATTTAAAAACATAAAAATATTCAATAATCTCAAACAAAATAATAATATTAATTTGAATATATGACTAAAGTTTATGTGAAATAAGTAAATATGCGAAATAAAGAATACAAATATATATTAAATAATAAAAGAACTAATTCACATTTGTTTAATATAGATAAATGTTAAATATAAACTTTCATAAATCCAAATGAATGCTGAATTGGAAGATACAAAATGAAAAAGTAATAAAAGTTTCCCACTAATTTATTTACATTTAAAAATTGTTAATCTCTTGTTTGACTACTGAAAATTAAAATACATATAATATATAAACATACTAACAATTCAGTGACTCAAATACACACTGGAATTGTATGTGCATATATATATATATATATATATATATATATATACATTATATCGGAAGGTACATACATAAAGATATATATATATATATATATATATATTTTGTATTACCTGACTTGATAATAAATTTTCAGGCGCTCTAAAAATATTAATGCATGCCTAATAATATTATTATATAAAAATATCAAGTCTTTAATTATTTTTAGATCAAGTTCACAAAAACTTTTTTTTAACTTTCATAAGTAAAGATCTTTATTTTATGGTCTTCAGGTGTAATGAGGCTTGATGTAAGTCATAGTTGTATTTGCTTTCAGGCTATGTTTTAACCTTGACTGGGCTTAATTGTCCTCCTGCTTTTTTAGCAGAATGTGGACAATTACAGATAAGTAAACAGTTTCTATCAAGATTTTTATTTATCCACAGTAAAATGGTTTTGCTCCTAAATAGAACAGTTTTATTACCTTTCAATTATATTTTTTCAAAAAAAATTGTTGATAGGATTATTATAATGATGACATCTGGCAAAAATTCAAGAAAGGGTCAGGCCATTTGACTCTCTTATACTTTAACTTTTGAATCATGCATGTTAATGTTTAAAAAAGAATATAAATTTATAATATATCCAACGTTTATGGTAGCTATTTCAAGTGATACATGAAGTTTTCTTCATTTTATTTTAATTATATTATCACCTTTTTTCTATTATATTTCGAAGTACATACTATTCTATGGATTCTAGAGTAGATAATGTGGTACAACATGTTCAAATTAATAGTTTAGGATTCCTAAAATTAAAATTAAAATAATAAAAATTTTACATAAAGGTTTATACAATGATATTTCAAAAATGTATATTTTTATTTATTACTTTTAATTAAATTCATGCATACAAATAGTATAAAATAATTTATATTGATTAAACATTAAAATACAATGAAGATTTTTTTAATACTTATTTAAAATTAATAATGTTTTAAAATAAACATTCCAAGATAGATATAGGCTAATTATTTAATAAACAAAAATAATGTAAAATAAATAAATAATAGATACATGATTTCACAGAAAAGAAAAATGCAGTAACAAAATATAACCTTTTTTTATTATTATAATCAGAAGTAATTATAGGGATATATATATATATATATATATATATATATATATATATATATCTATATAATATATATATATATATATATATATATATATATATATACTAAATGAGGATATAAGTAAATATAAATAATAGTAAGATGTAATATGTTGGACTATTTGCATCATTTATGAGTGAATGTTGAATGTATAGAAAATTTTAAAGTTTATTTAAACATTCCAAATACAAACAACTTGTTAGTAATAACACACATATGGACAATACAGGATAGTAATTACACAATGTTTCAAGTAGTATTATTCTCCCTTCATCTTCAGGTGTTGCTGGCCTATATGCACAGTGACAATATTTGCTTAGGCATTGAACTTGCACCTTTAGATTTTTGAATATGGAATTTAAGGCAAATGCTCCACCAACTGAGTTATTCTGTCACAGGCAGTACTATGGCTATAGTGCTGCTGTGATTATGAATCTCACAAATGAATCTTTAAATAAACACCAAATTAAATACATTCACAATTTTCTGAAAATAATTATTTACTTGACAATCACATGAAATCATATTCAAATAATGTTTTGACATGAAAGTTGTTTTTTTCTGCTAAGCTTATATTTTAAACTATGCTGTGATACCACCCAAGTTTTTAGCAAAATTAATACATTGCTCTTATACATTTTATCATGTCCATGTCATATATACATGAAAAACCATCTTTAGGTGCTGACATAATTTTTTTCTCTGCTGACAATGTACATATACAACCAAATAGCTATTAAAATCTGGGAACTACCCCCTATTCAAAACCATGAAGATCATTTTATCCATAAATGGGATATAATGTTGTCTAAAAAAGTCTGTCACAGTGCCACAGTATGACCTTTTACAATCATAGTTCAGATGAGCAATGATATTGTTATATTGAACAGCATCAGAATAAATTTGCATTTATAATGGAATGTGGTTCCAAGTATGCAGAACCATCATTGTCACTGACCTGAGTTTGATCTTTAGCTAGTTGTGACAATTGGCATCCATTTAATGGTGCAAAGATCAGCTGGGAATGTTACCCAAGATTCACATCAACTGTAGCAACTATTTTCATGCAGTGTATGCATATACTATGTTATTCAGAGAGAAATGTAAAATCAGAAACCCAGAAAAAGTTATGGAAATTGATAATGGTTTGCTTATTAAGACCACAGACCTTGTCATGCAAATACTTTCAGAGCAGTGGATATTCTGGGATATTTACTAAGAATGGATAAATGCATTATCATGAAAATGGCTGACAAGACAACACCAACTCTTATGCAAGCCATCAATTATAATGTCAAAGAGATGTCAATAATTTACTAGGACTGCTAAATATCATACAAAATGGGCAGGCGGTAAGCTTCTGGATATATGAATTTTCAGATAAACCATATCCATAACTTTATTAATACAGGAACTGATGACAAAAACAGAATTTAAAAAGATTTTGGGGTTTGGTCAAATGGTGGAATAATAATGTGAAACTATGCAGCTGTCTCAATTTGTAATTGTCATACTTTATGTAGAGATGATTACACAAATGAAATGATGTCTTTTTGTTTTCATATCAGAGGGCATCAAAAATCTTTATTCTTTTCAGTGATTGTCATGTTTTTGATTTAATAAATGTGCTCATCATTACAACTTAATTGCAGATATGTTTATTTTTTATAAAATTTTAGATTGTCATTTTGGTTTGAAGAAATCAATTGATTAACTTTGGCTCAAGATCCCATGCAAGCATTATTTTATGAAGTAAATAACTTATAGCAAACTTATAATAATTTTCACAGAATGATTATGTCACACCAGTGTTCCAAAAGTACCAAAATAACCTTTTAACTATTGATGTTTCCAATAAATTATTAATAACTACTAACTGACTGTCCCTCAAGCCAAATCATTTTTTTCATTAAACTTATAATAATTCCTTGGTTGGATAATTTTATTTCAACAAAAAACTCAAACAAACAAGTTATTATAGGCTTAATTTAAAAACTTATTCACTTTTAGGAGTTATTGATAAATTATTAGTAACAGTCAAAGGTTAAAGGTTATTACTATTTAGATGGTTATTATCTCCTCATTTCTAATTTTATTATAAATAATAACACTTCATGGAATTTTCTTTAAAACTTCTTTATTAAGACAATATACTTCTGATAAGAAGAGAATCACACAAAGGATTAGAAAGAAGAAAGACAGGATTTGGATATATGTAATATATAATATATGGTATAGAAAATATAGCCAATATAAAAATGTTAATGGACTACATTAAAGAATTGGAAGGAGGTGAAATATCAAGAATATTAAATAACAGATGAAAATTAATATTAAAATTAAATAATGTGAAAAACAATATTAAATTTATGAAGGACTGGGAAAGATACAATCTAATAAAAACAAATTTTATAAGGTCAGTTTAATTAAGGCAGTGAAAAAGATAGAGCTCTGATGAAGACTGCTGGACAGTCAAAACTGTAAGAAAATAAAGAAGTTTTAAAGAAAATTTGTTGCATTAATGTGTATATGAATATAGTGTTATAAGCAATATATATGATTATATGAAGATATGCAAAGAAAGTGAAGAAGAAGAATAAGAAAATATACTTCTGATATATTGTAACCTCCAAAAAGAAGCAAAACAAAAAGTGAATAGATCCCAAAATGAATGGTCAATTGATCAAAATCTGTAATTAATCGGGAAACCAATACATTAAGCAAACTAGAATTGTAATCTCAAATAATAGTTAAACAATAACATAAGCTAATCAGAATAAGCTTCACAAAATATACCTATAGGTTACCTCAAATGCATATATGTGCTACAATTATAAGAGTCAAAAAGTAAGCATTAATCTGACAAATGCAAAATGATAACATCAGGAGAAGAATTTCAATATTTTTTTTCAAACTATAATAACTTTAAAATCCTAGGCATATGAGACAGAAAGGGTTAACTTACATGTGAATCTTCTATCTCTTGCATATCATCTAAAATACAACCAAATCTTATAATTGCCATGAATATATTACCACAATAATCAGATTTAAGGTATTTTTTTTATTAAATTAACACATGTATTTTATCCACATAGATCTTTCTTAAAATAATTTTAATCTTAAAATATATCAATTTTTTCTCAAATAATTTTAAAATAAAATCTCAGGGTTCTTTTACAGTGAACTACCTCATAATCCATAATTCTGTACTTTTATTTATATCTTAAAAAAACAACCAAGAATGTGATCCTTGTAACAAATAATAGCAACGAGATACAATATTACCCTTAAGATCATATCTTATTAAATAAAACAATTACTAAATTTAAGACAAAAATTAAATATGAAAAACTCTTATATGAAATACAATTATAATAAACTAGACTGCTATTTATGATATTATGAGTAGAAAAAGAAAATTTTTGCTACCAAAAATATCGCACCAATAGGTTTTCTCTTAATCTTATATTAAAATAATATAAAACCATCTTAGAATCTTAACTTATGATAAATAAAATAAAGTGAGCTTTTAGTTTAATCAGAAATAAATGAAATTTACGGAAGCAATCTTATACCAGTTGAGTAAAACGGTTTTATCATTTGTAATTAAATAAAACAATCTTCATCATTGATGTTATTTTAACATCAGTAATATAATTTTAAATAAATTGACTTTCATGTCATATTACTTTATATTTTTGTTCTCTCAATTTATAAAATAAATAAATATGAGTGGGTGATAATATTATTAAATTTCTCAAAGATGCAGATTATGATACAAAATAGATAAGCATGAATTAATAAAAAAAAAAAAAACATTTATTGGCACATAACTTTTGAAGAGCAAATATCAAGTTATATTATAATTTTATAACTTACAAAATTACTAAAATTTTCCCAAAATTAAAAATAATAATGTAAAGGAAATTATGCATTACAATTTAGAAATAATAATAAAATCAAATAATTAAAAAATCTTATTATGGCTTTGATAAATTTAGTAAGTTCTCCTGTTTAGTACATTATCTTATTATAGAAACCCTATTTGAAAATATTCAATATATTAAGTAAAATAAAATCTTACCAATCTTTGGCTAATGATGAATACTGAAAATGATGTATACAATTCTGTATAGCCAAATATACAATTATAAATTTAATATTGTATATTTTATCAGATTTAAAACATCTGGATACTCTTCTAGCTAGATACATCTACATGACCTACACATCAAAATCAATTAGAGTAACAAAGTGTGCAACTGAAGATTATGAGTGCATCCTACAGTGTCTACATAATATAAAATGCCATAATACAGACATGGTTGTATGTTATACATGGCTTTTAAAAAATATATCACTAAAATATCTATATTAAGGAATAGATAAGCAAAGGCAGAAATATTATTATAGCATGAAATCAAAGAAATGCCTACACATGAGAGAAAAAATGAGCTAGGACATTATCTCTGCTCAAGAAATATGAGATTGAATCATCAGAAGAAGAAGGTTTGCATACATATAGCATTGCAAGCATAGTATCACAGAAATATAATTAAACATACTGGCATAATACAATAACCTATAAGAGATAGAGGATGCTACTATCTCTTAAAATAACAATAAACAAAGGATGTATAAAACTGAAAAAAAAAAACAATAATTATAGCAAAATGTAGCTAAATTTATAAATATGGCATAATAATTAAACAATAAAAAAATGTACATCAGTTTCTAACCTCTTCCTGTATTTACACAGAAAGTGGGATAAGTATAATACATCTTAAATTATTCTTATTCTATTAAAATTCTGAGAATTTAGCATAAAAATACCTGTTAAATTTATACCTAAATATTATACAAAGAAATAGATCAATGAAAATATGCATATAAAGTAGAATAAATATCGAACTTAATATGTATACCAGTTACCAATAAAATAAATCATTCTTAATCTTGGTATTCATATCATTACACTGGATAAAATCAATAAAAGAGTTCTTGAATATTTTGTAAACTATTTAGGATATCTAGATAATATAAAATAAATACATTATGACACAGCAATTGGAAAATATATGATAAGCAAATACTTTGAAGTCACTAACACAAATAAAACATAGCCTTTCTGACTAGATTATTGTAGACTAAATAAGTAGAATAACAAATACTAGGAACAAAGCATAATTCATAATAGCAAGTAGAACAACAATACAATGATTATTATCCATTTAAAGTAGTATATTAGATAAAGAGCATTTAAAAAAATTACAATTTATTATATATTGCTGTCTAAAATGATGAATAATTATTTTAAAATGGAGTATAGTAAGGTAAGGAACATTTAAATATTTTTTTGAAGACTAAGAAGAACATAGTAATAAATTAAAACAAACTTTTTGAAGAGCAAACTTATTTAACAACTTGGAACAAACATATATAAAAATATGTTTCATTATTTTAAACTAATGTAAATATACTAATAATCATTTTATAAAAACAGAATTTGTAATACATGTAGACAAATAAAATTAAATTCTTACAGAAACCTACAATTATAAATAAATTCCATATATGCTTTAACATAGAACATTTTATAAAATAATCTAGCATACTAAATAAGTTTAAGTCTTACTAGTACAATACTCATTAATATGCATAAAGTTAAACCTGGGTTTTTATTTTTCTTTTGAATATAATTTTATTTGGAATGAACATATATTTTATTATAGCATTCAGCAACACAATCTTCTTATAAAAAGAACAAGTGCACAAATAAAGTCTTTTCTATTAATAAACTATTCCATAGCTAATAATATAATAATCTTAAATGATTATATTTAAATAATTTCTATCATATTTCAAAAGTGATCATTTTATACGGAATCTGATTTGTTTAACCAAAATGACAGAACCTTTTAACAATGAAAGGATTTGAAAATGCTAATTGTTAATGAATGAATCTTTATAAATAATCATTAAGAAATTATTTATTACATGTTTTATGGATGGTTGTTTTAATATTTTAGCATATTAATATTTCTTTAAAGGAATGAAATATTTATATTTTCATGGATAAATGTGAATAAATGTTAAAGTTCTTTTTGAAAAAGAAGTTAACATATACAGTAATAAAATATGTTAATAGTTCATGCATATAACTTACATATTATTCTGTTTTAAAATAAAGTTTAAATAGAATACATAAAATTATATTAAATGTGTTCTTACAATGCAAAAGTAATAAATTTGATTAAATTCCATTGTTGTTATAAATTTCCAAGACAACAATTTACTTTCTGAAATATGGACTGTAGAAATTCCCATAATGCAATTTTATAGAAGTTTAAAGTGTTAAAAAGTTTTTCATTTTACATGATGCCTGTATAGATATTTACTGCTTAACAATGCATACTTTAATAAACTAACAAATAAAAGTTGATTTAAAAAGATAAATATGAAAGCATAGTAGACAGATTAGGAGTGAACAATGGTGTGTGTTGGCTTAAAAAGTCAGACTTTTATAAAGTAAGTCTTATAATTGACATTGATTAATACGATTGACAACTGCATTCCATCCCAGATAACCTAATTAACAAAAAAAGATTAGAAATTTTCTGGTAGATGTTGGAAAGTTCTAAAAATAATTGTAATTACCATAATTGTTCTATTTTCCAGAGTCAATTATCTAGATACAAAAATCAAAACAAATAATCAATCAAATGTTACATCTTTTCAAATTAATTATTTTACAAGTCATTTAGTAAAATGAAATCAATTATGGTTAAAAATACATTCTTGTCTTGCGTTGTTAGCCGAGAGGTATCGCAGTCGCCATGCAAGCAAGTAGTTGGTTGCAGACGGGTGTGGGTTCGCGTCCCGGCAGATGCTATGACATATGAAAAAAAAAAAAAATACATTCTTGAAATACATTAAAGATTTACATTGTTTAATAAAATAAAAATATATATTAATAAAATAAGGAAAATATTTATTCAAATATTTTTATAAAATCTCAAAACTTCATTTTATTGTAGCTTTCTTTAAAATGGTACATTTTAACTTTACAACAATAAAATATTTTAAATAATGATCAACTTTCAGGAAAGCAATCTCACATATACTATTATTAAAATCTTTATCTAGAAATAATAATTTAGATACATGAGTTAACTTTTGATTTATAAATAACAAAGTTCTTCATTAGCTAAACTTTAAGTCTTTTCAACTTAAACTAAATTACAATACTATTAAATCAGTACTTATCACTACAATAATTAAACTGTAAAAAAAAAAAAAAAAAACATTACTTGTACTACTAAAATTAAACGATACTCTTTATTTGAAACTAGCCTAAATATTTATTAAAACCTTCTACGAAGTTTAAACATATTTTTAAAGTTTTTTTATGACATTGTAATTTAATAAAAGAGGTATAACAGTTATGCCAAGATGATTTTAGCTTTACTACTCTAAAAGGTTATATTCATTTATACCCTAAATCAGTAATAATTCTATAGTTAAGTACTTATAATTATATAAGGCTTATCTTATTAAGTTTAAATATTATACAGTTACATTTATAATTTTTTTAAAGTGGTTATGAGCTTAAAATATCAATTATGAAGTGTCTAATAAGTTAAACATGCACAAAATTTCATATTTATCAATAAAAATTATTCACTAGAAAAAAACTATTTAAATCATAATAAAACAAAAAATGCTTAATTAATTGTACAACTTTCATTATACCAATAAATAAAAGCATATTAATTATAACTAGCTTATGGTATAAAACCATGTCTGAGTAGTAACTTTGTGGCAATTAAACTGAATGTTTCTAGAGATTTGTTTTATTATTTTGAAATATATATAATTTTCATTATCATCATCATATTCAACTATAATCAGCTCACAACAGAATGTAGGTATTTCAAAAATTAATCCACCTTCTAAAATCTATATTTCTTTTCTATATATCTCAAATAATTTACTTAACCATCTATGTCATATCTATTTTTTTTGTCAGGCTTTTTAAATATGTTGTAATATATTGAAGACTTGTTTCATTTATTTTGTTCAATAAAGTTAAAATTGCACTTTTCATCAAAAAACCTTCCACAACTGTCATAGAAATCAATGCAATTATATGAGTGAAAAATCCAAATAACTTTCAAAATGAAATATCAAAAATATTGGTAATTAAAAAATGACATAAGAAATTAAGAAATCCAAAAATGAATCAAATATCAAAAAAAATCTATTTAACAAATAAATGTAAAAAACAATACTAAAGTATTTTACTATTAAATTATGTCAAATTAAAAAAAAACAAAACAATACTTTGTAAATGCTATTCATTAGAAAATGTCCACAAAATTAATGTAATTATACAAGAAAATCAAATATCTCTTGGAATCAAATATCAAAAATAATAATAAGCAGAAAATATTACACCAAAAATTAGCTTAATAAAAATTTAAAATAATACTAAAGTATTTTACTTTTAAAATAGCATAACAAATATACAGTGGCAAATTACTAAACCAAGGTCAAAAAACTACTAGCACTATTATTGAAATGCAAATTACCAAATATTAATAGTTAACACAATAAATAAATTTATTGCATTGAAAAATGTATTATAATTACTACTATATTTAATAAACATACTTTAAAAATTATTAAACTAATCTGTGAAAATATAAACATGTTCTTCCAGCATCAGTGCATAATTTTAAATTTTAGCAAATCTATTGTGTTAAGCAATATGGAAATAGACATGTTCTCAATAATTATTAAATATTAAAACAAAACATTACATTTATTTTCATTAGTGCAAAAGAAAAAAAAATCAAGAACTTTTTCAGAAAAAATAAAATTGCAGAGGATAGAAAATTTCAAAAACAATAGTTTAATAAAATTTATTTAACAAAAAAAAAACTAAATTAAAGACAAGTAGGTCATGCATAATAATTAAAAAAATAATATTTAGTCATGAAGTATGTAGGTACATAATTTATATTAGTTTAGGTTTGCATTAGCTATCGCATATATACATAATATATTTTAGCTTGTATTGAGGGTTAAATTGGGTGTTCAGTTTTGGAACATACATGGTGCTTAATAACACACCTATTATGCATGCAATTATGTAAATCTCCTAACATTCTACAGTTCAACCTTTTATAATTATCTATCTGACATTTTCTCTATCTATTCACCTATTTTTTGTCTGGTTATCCAACCATACTTTTAACTATCTACTGTTTTAGTCATTCATCAATATTACCATATATCTTAATCTACACTTATTTTTTCTACTCATGCTGTAGTATATACAAGCATCAATTTATCCGTGTATTCTTCTGTATAATTATCTATCTATCTATGTATTTAATTCTAATTATTACTGTTTTATCAATCAAACCATCTATTTTTAAATCTGCCTATTTACTGATTAGTCTGTTCATCCATACATTTATTTAATTAGTATTTTTTCATTAATTGATTCAATTAATTACTTTTATAGCTATCTATCTATCTATCTATCTATCTATCTATCTATCTATCTATCTATCTATCTATCTATCTATCTATCTATCTATCTATCTATCTATCTATCTATCTATCTATCAATCTATCTATCTATCTATCTATCTATCTATCTATCTATCTATCTATCTATCTATCTATCTATCTATCTATCTATCTATCTATCTATCTATCTATCTATCTATCTATCTATCTATCTATCTATCTATCTATCTATCTATCTATCTATCTATCTATCTATCTATCTATCTGCTTTTCTATGTACTTAATTATTTATCCATCCAAAAATTTTACCTATTTAACAATTTAGCAGCTCAATCATTCATTAATCTATTAGGTATTTATCAATTTATCTGCATACCCATTTTTCTCTCAATCTATCTAATTACATATCAATTTTCTATCTATCTATTAATTTATTTGACTATCTATTTGTGTCTTTTATCTGCTTTTGTCTAAAATCTATGGAGATGAATGGTTGAATTAATAAATAAATAATCCCCACTTTCACACATTTTTCTTAATATTATTATTATTACTATCACCGTGAAATTTAATCATTGCTGTTCATTTTGATATTTTTTTCAGAATATGATAATAGCTGGGTGCATGCATATCTTATTCACTCACTATAAAAAATGCTTACAGAATCAAATGCATTTTTATAATCTAGAAATTAGAAAAATAAAGACAATTCATATTTATTGATCTTTACTATTATCTTTGCCAATGTTTAGCTATAAACCACTGTATAAAACGCAATTTTCATTCCAGTTTTTTTTTTTTTTTGGCTTATTTGAAAACAAAATTTTATCTAAATAGTATGTAATTGTCTTTGTAAATGTTGTATAGAAATAAAAAAAGGAATGATAAATATTTTCCTCATATCTTATACAAAAAAATCAATGAATATATAGATTGCATTCATAACTTTCCATCTCCTGAAATTTTTTAATGTATATTTTCATAAAATTATATACCAATTTCAATGATACTTTATCTGATTCAGTTATGAAAAGTGTTATATATATATATATATATATATATATATATGTGTGTGTGTGTGCGTGTGTGCGCACACACATATTTATGCAATAATTTCTTATTATTGAAATATTATTTGGCTTTTTGTTATCGGTGCAATGGATTATAATTAAATATGCTAATCTAAAATAGCTATATTAAATTAAAACTTTTATAATATTTGATACGTTATTATATTTAACATAAATAATAATATTTTTTTTCCCCAAAGTATTCAATTAATAGTTTATTTTATATCATTTCTGTCTTTATACCATTAACTTATGTTTTTTTTTATTTATTGGTTAAGTATTGTAGTTCAATTGGCGTTATACTAACATGAATTGACTTCATGATTTTTTTTTTTTAATATTTATTAAGGATTTTGTACTAAAGCATCTATCGCTACAAAACAAAGTTTATTTTATCTTAAGTAAAATAAACGATAAATAAAAGTATCAAAATGTATAAAAGCTAACAAATAAATAATACGAAACTTTCATCTAATATAAAAAAAATATATTGACAAAATATATTTATTATGATTCTAAAGGGAAAAAAAATAGAATGAAGCAGTAGATGGCATAACATGAAATATATATGTCGATAAATAATCAAAATAAGAGTCATAGATCACATGACCCTATCTCTTAAGTTTGTAAGTTATAAACAATGAGGATTGCCAATTCCTCTACAAGCTTTGTGATAAATGCTTAGCCAGAACCAGCACTTAAAATATCTCTGTCAGGAACCCCTCCCCAAACCCCTTTCCATGGTTTCATGAACCTACCCTGACACCTCTCTGAGGAGTGCCAAAGCACGAAACCATGGTCAGGGGTTTGATAAGGGGTTTTTGACAGAGATATTTTATAGGCTGCCTCTGGCTAAGCATTTATCACAAAGCTTGTAGAGGAATTGGCAATTCTCATTGTTTATATTGTAATGTTTTTTTTTAAAAAAAATAACTGTTTGTGTTTAAAAAAATTACTGACTAAAAACTAAACATTATGTTTTTTCATTGTGTTTTCTAATGAAAAACACAAGAATAATTTTCAAGTGTTGTTAGCTGAAAGGTCATCGCACCCGCCTTGCAAGCAAGTAGTTCGTTGCAGACGGGTGTGGGTTCGTGTCCCGGCCGATGCTATGACATATAGAAAGAAAACACAATAATAATTATCTAAGAATTAATTATTTGAACTTCAAAAATGTTATTTATTTTTTTATGTTTGAAAAATAGTAATTAATCTCCTTGCATAAATATATACATATATTTAGAACTTCTCTGACAGTTATTAAAGAAACACAATACAATGAAAAAGAAAAAAAAATAGTCATTAAAATGGCGCTATCATGTGATGAGTTTTAATTGTTTTACATATTTGTTTTATGTATATATTGAATTAAAATATCTGATCATTACAAATGAAAAAAATAAATCAGCATTATCTTGGCATTGGACATTAATCATCATGTTTTTTGGGATATGCTGAATTTGACACTTCAATTATACCTCTCATAAACTTGTATTTTCTCCAGAGCAGCTTGCTTGTAAACTGTTTAATGTATTATAAGTCTATACCCAATAATTTTCTCTAACAAAAAAAAAACATAATTTAATATTGTTATAATTTTTTAGCCATTACAAAAATTGACAAATATGTTAGATGTACTTGACATAAACATTTACTACATTATAAAATGATTTCTCTGGTGATGAATGTTGGCAGATTAATGCAGGGGAATCCCAGAAAAAGTCATCAAGTGGAAGACACTTCTATTACATTGCACTCACTTTCTAGAGAATTTATTCTATCAACACAATCTTTTTCATTAATAACTAATCTTCCGTTTATTTAAAACAATTTTAATGCAAAGCTAAGATAAGCAGGTACTAATAATATAATCCTGCTATACACAATATTATTTATATAAAAGAATGTTATCTCTATTATCTTTCCATAATATTTTTCCTCCATCTATTTCTAAACTTACATAATGTACATAAAATATTTTTTCTACTATATCTTACTTTCAAGGAGTCATTAACATATTTTTCAACATTAGACATTTTATCATTCTGACATTTACACAAAACTTCATTTCTAAACAACAATGTTCTAAATCTGGCTAATTTATAAATAAGTGAACATTTGAATTTAGATGAACAAATTCCTATAATTGCTAATGGTTTATTAAACATTTTATAATTAATTTTATATTGAATTATATTAGGGAGACTAAAAGTGTGTTAAAAAAAATTCAGGAGTATGATTGATAATGGCTATAAGTTGTGTCATTCTGTGGATAGATATAAATCATTTTTACAAAGCATGCAGTGAGTTGTAATGGATATTTCTGTTTAGATATTGTTTTTGTTTGACATGTTGAAAATGAATTGAAGAATAGAAAAATTAAGAAGTATATTTGATAAATATTACAGACAATGTGTTGAGTAAACAATGTAATTGTGTGAGTATTTATGAATTATGCAAATGTGCCCATTCATGTGAAAAAAATTATTGTTATGTGATTTTAATAACATTCAAATATTAATGTTTCATTTCTACTCAGGATGGTGTAAAATGCCATAAGTTGGTTATAGCAAAAAAAATATGTTTAATTTTATATACACATATTCAATTTTGTAGTGTTATTTTGAAATATTTTAATTATTATATTTATTACATTTGATATTAAATATTTGTTTTGGATTATCTATCATACTGTGTAGTAATATTGTTGTTCTATGGTTAATTATTGAGTGGCAAAGAAATTATAAGTGATTAATTAAGCTTTAAGGAGGAAATCAGTAATGTTTATTTGAACTTTTGTTATTTAAAACTTAATGGGTAATTGATAGACTTAAAGTAGTACTTAATAAAGTAAAACATTTAATAATTATGGAAAAAAATAAATGCATGCTTTTAAAAAATATAATTATCTGCAAAGTATAAGATGGTATTACAATAATTTAAATGAATTTGAAAAGTGGTTAAATTTTAAAAGTACATCTGGGTCTCATTTTATGCAGATTTTTTAAATGCAATTTTCAAGTTATGTGATTCATGTTTTTTTATTAATATATTTTTATGCGGGTTTTTTATGTGATAAAGAAGTTCATATTTCACTATATTTACTAGATATCAAAAAATTTAAATTATTAATAACTTAATTTGATTTGAAATACTTTTTTTCAAAAATATAACATTATATTAGCAGCTAAGATAAAAATGAGTTTAAGATATTTATAATCTTATCTTTTATGTAAATAACCTACTTAAACTCATGAGTAAATAATAATAATAATAATAATAATAATAATAATAATAATAATAATAATAATAATAATAATAATAATAATAATAATAATAATAATAATAATAATAATAATAATAATAATAATAATAATAATAATAATAATAATAATAATAGATTTATATTTATGAGTATAAAATCACAATACATATTCAAAAGTTTAAACTTTTAAAAGATATTTTGTTAGATATATCAGAAATATTCTTTTAGATTTTTTAAATAAATAACAAAGATTTTGTTCATTTTGTAAACTGAAAATAATCTTTCTAATGATAAGGTATAATCTTTTTTGTTTTGATTGTGATCTCATTTTTTTACTATAGAAACAAAATGTGAACATTTAAAATTTATTTCAGTAGTAAAAAAAAATATCTATCAAATGAAGACAAATTTATTATCTTCAGTCAAGTAATAATCATTTAATCATAAATTTTAAATTGATGTGTGAGACAAAGAAAAATGTCAGAAAATGCTGAAATCTGAGTTTGCTGCAATGAACAACCTTTTAAATTCCAACAAGAGCTAAATTATTATATGCCTAGATATTCCAAGCTTTATAAACAATTAGTAAAATCATTGTCTCAATGTTTAATCACTGATAACATTGTCAACAGAAAACCATTAACACAGCACAAGACTGAAAGTGGTTCTAGTTGTACTTCATCTTTAATGAATCTGATTTCTTGCCAGTTCACAAATGAACAACATATTGTCAAATTGCGATAATGATTAAACCATATACAAAAAAAATGTAAAATTAAATACTGTTGTTAATAAAAAAACAAAATAGTTTATCTTGTATCATTATTTTTCAAATATTTGAAATTTTTAATTAGTCATATTTTAATTCCTTTTTTTAATGCAAATTTTAACATATATTTTTCCTGGTTGCTTTGCTTTTATATGATTTCAAAAAATTACAGAATCTATCCCTTATTTTTGAAGGTAAGTTAAGTTTATTTTGTGTGATTTTTTTAATGTGGGTTTTCTGTAGAACCTTTCTTCCACATAAAAAGAGGCTCAGGTGTAATTTTGATTCTTAAAAAGAATTTAAAAGACTTGCATTTAATATGGAAGTATAATAAAAAGATTCATTTTTTTTTATAATAAGCAATTTCTTCAGATAATTGATTTTGAAAAAAAAAATCTAATATACTAAATTTAATTGATAAACCTTTGGATTTGCTGGATATTTCAGTTTTGAATAAAGGATTAATGTTTGTCGGAACCCCTATAAAAAACTTATAAAATGGAAGTTATTGCAGTCATAAAATTGCTTATCAAATGCATCATGCATGGGAGGAGATGATATCTAATATACTTTTATTTAATATTTACAGTATAAAATATGGTTATTAATGATATATGAAATTAATTTAATAGGGAAATGTTTATTTGATAATAATATTGCATGTATTAAGGAAGATAAAGATGAAAGATTGTTCATGATGTACAAAGGTATATAGAGAAAAAAGGGTAATCATCAAATTGAAATATTTAATGAATTTATTCAAGTCTTAATTATTTGATCTACTTATTAAGTTCATATTGAATAATACAAATGAACTATATCGCTATTTTAGATTTTAAAAAGATATAATTTTAAGTAGATATTTATTGATATATTATTATTATTATAATTATTATTATTATTATTATTATTATTATTATTATTATTATTATTATTATTATTATTATTATTATTATTATTATTATTATTATTATTATTATTATTATTATTATTATTATTATTATTATTATTATTATTATTACTACTACTACTACTACTACTACTACTACTACTACTACTACTACTACTACTACTACTACTACTACTACTACTACTACTACTACTATCATCATAATTATCACCACCGCCACTGACAGTGCTGTTGCCACTAAACACCTCCACCAGTATCACCACCACCACTACTACTATCACCAGAAAATACCACTATTACTAGTACTAGTACTACTAGAATTACTACTACTATTAGTACTATTACTACTACTACTATTACTACTACAACTACTACTACTACTATTACTACTACTACTATTACTACAACTACTACTACTACTGCTGCTATGAAAAATAAAATAAACCTTAAGTTAATAAAATAAATTCACAAGTGATTTATTCATAGTAGTGTTTGTTACCATGGTTAACTTCATTGGTATTCTCTATTTACAGTTGCATTTTTTTGTTTTTTATAATATCCCCATGGTAATAATAATGTTGCATGCTTCCGTATATATTGTTCCTGGATTGCATCCAGCTATTTCCTTTAATTAGATATTTATATTTATAACTATATCCAAACATCTACTGCTTAGAATTGCTGAACATAGTATTCACCATGTTAGAAAAATAATTATTTTTTATTGTTATTGTTTTCATTTAGAGTCTTATGAATATTAAATTAAAAAAAATCCATGCCCTCTCTTTTGTAATATTTACGAAAATGCTTTATGTCTATTATATCAAATCCATAAAATATTAAAAGAAACATATAAAAAAATGTATATCTCTTTGAAGTAAGTTTGTTTTTTGTTCATTTTTGTTTCCAAGTAACATAATGTTTATTTTAAAACTGGATTGTGAATTTCTTTGTTTATAATTATAACAAAGTTTATTATTATTCAAAAAGATTAAGTTAATCATTTATTTTGTTGTACCGTAAATAAAATATACATTCAATATTGCATTCATTCTGAATTCATGGTTATTCAATTTATATATTGTGCCAATGCCAAATTGGCACATGTATATAAAATAATTTTGTATAAAAATTATTATCAAAATCTTTCGGAAAAAGGAATTTTAAAGTTACAATTAATTACTTTAAAGAGGGGAGAGGGAGTTTTCCTATAAAAAAAAAAAAAAAAACAAACTAAGAGTTTCGTAAAAAGTTAAAATTATTAAGATATAAAAAAAAAAAGAAAAAAAATCTCTTTTCATTCCAGTTTATTGTAATAGATTATATTAGTGCGTGCGAATGTAAACAAAAGTATGCATGTAAGAATAATATAAAAAAAA
Source organism: Epiperipatus broadwayi (assembly GCA_028023455.1). Lineage (NCBI taxonomy): Eukaryota > Metazoa > Onychophora > Udeonychophora > Euonychophora > Peripatidae > Epiperipatus > Epiperipatus broadwayi. The sequence continues at coordinate 2,267,056 of JAQFVV010006363.1, read as the reverse complement.
GAAAAATGAATAAAGAAATGAAATGTATTTCAAAAGAAACACAGTGGTGGACTGCTAATTAAAGATATGAAAACAACACATTTTAAAATAGCTACTACTAATAAAATATTCAATCGAAAAACACGTTGTCATAATAATTAATCTAAAGGAATTTCGACAACACGTATTGCCGGAGGATATTAAAACAAAAACACGTCGCAGGTATAAATAGACTTTTTTTCGTTTATCAGACATTCAGTTGGAGTTTGAAATTCAGTCTAGTTTTACTGTGTCAGTTTACAGAAATGCAGTGCTGAAAAGCTTTTGGAAATATACGCTTGCGCTCCAGCCTTGTTAGTCCAATAAGACCATCAAAACCTGCCTGAGAAATAATGTCTGGATAACAACACAGAAACCCTCCGTCAAAACGTGCAGCTGTCTCCAAGAAGAAACCAACGGATTACCATAAATTCTCTTCCATAAACAAAATCTAACCGGTTAGATACAATCCATTAGAAGCAGCAGAAGTAGCCACCGACAAGAAAAAAAAATCCTAGGTATCTGTTTTATTATTATTATTTACCAGTAGTAGTCACCACTGTAATCCGTAAATATTGAAGATTAACATTATATGAACTCTATCATACATAAAAGGAACTATTGATGTGTGTGCGAGAGTCTCAAATGTCATTAATGCTTTATTATTATATTTTTGCGAATGAGAGTTAATTTAAATGTCTAAGATTATGTTGCTTTGTTCATGAAATATCCTATCATATGTAAATTTAAAATGTGCGTGTGTGAAATTTGGATTTATAAAATGTTTAGAATGCGTTGATGTTGGTTAGTAAATTATATTTAAACTTAATTGATGTTGATTGAAATAAATTATTTTTAAATTTAAACTTGATCTGTCGGTCAATTCTTTTTATCAATATCTTATAAACGATAAATATCATTGATTAAAATCAGACTGGGCTGGTTAAGGGAATTGTTTCGAGCGCTGGATTATGAGCCTACTACCCGAATATGTTAGTCTTCAGACTAGCTGGCGCCCCGGGGTTTACCCCGAAACAAATAAAGTATTTGGATGGTAGGGGTTTGAATCTAGCAGCCGAGATGGGCCATTGTTGATAGTTAAAGCTATTAATAAGATCTCCCATTTTGCTCGAACGTGCCGGTTCGTTCACCTAACCTTTATAATATTATAAATGTATTGTGAAGGAGTTTGAAACCGGCCAAAACTTATATATACGTATAAGTAGGTGGTTTCAGCGGTTCGACCCGGTACATAAATGGCTTTACCCAACGTTTGGGGCTGAACCTAAGAAATAACAGTAAATAAATGCTTTGTTTCTTGTTTAAAAATAAAAACCTTAAAGAAATCTAAATTACGTAGGTAAAAGTGTATTAAATTAAAAATAAAAAAAAGAATTGACCGAAAATTTTTTTTCTTACTTCTTTAAATGAAAAGAGATTTTGTGCTATTTACGTTCTGTTAAATAAATGACAGTTGGGTGTTTGGGCGGAGTTAAAGCATTAAGATCGGGTAGGATAAACGGACAAAGGAGAGCGGAGTCAGCGTGTATTTCCAGTTTAGAAAGAAATAAATAAAATAGAAATTAGTAAACTTATTAAAATAAAACGGTATCAAAAATAATGATAAAAAAGTGTTTAAAATTATAAATTATAAAATAAAATAAAGCCAAAATGGAGACTCAAGGTAAAAATATAGAAAATATCCCGAACAAAGAAAAAAGGGAAATCATAGCTTTATTAACTTGCATGTTCGAAAAACAAAAAGAAACAGCAGAAGAATATAAAAAAATAGCCGAAGAGCTTAAAAACCAAAATAATGAAATGAAGAGTAAATTGGAAGGGCAAGCTGAAATGCTTGAAAAGCTAAAGGACCGGATCGAAATGGGCCAGAATAAAATAAAAGAAGAAATTAGGGAAGAAATAGTTGAAATTAAAACACAAGTAGAGAATAAAATAGAGACTGCTTACCAAGCAATAGAAAAAAATAAGATAGAAGATAGAAAAATAATTGAAGAAATAAAAGTTGAAGTTACAAATTTAACTGTAAAAGTAAATCAAATAAATCGTAGTCAAAATAGCCCACAGACTGAAATAGAAAGTAAAGCAGAACAGGATAGTGCTAACACAGAGAAAAAAATAGATCAAGAAATAGAAGAGAGACATAAGTTCAAGTTAGAAAATAGCGTAGAAAAGTTTTCACAAAAATTTAAAAAGGTTAATGTAAAAGTTCGTATTTGTTTTAAACATAGATTTAAAACAAAGAGAAAGCGTAAAAAAAAATATTCACGGTTAGAAAAAATACGGAGGTCTGTGAAGCTTAAAAATTTTCTAATTTACAAGGCAGAAAATAAAACGGAAAGAAAAAGAGATAAAATAGATTTTAATCCAGAGATAGAAGTGAGAATATGGAGTATAATTTATGTTAGTGAGTTAGTAGAAAGAAAGAAGGAACCACCGGACATAGTTTAAAAGTTAGTAATCGGGCGGAATAGTAAAGGAAATAAACAAAAAGGACCGGAAATGGACAATGAACTCGAATATGATTATTCTAACGTCAATAATTTGTTAAATTTAAATCTGAAACTTCTATTTAAAATTAAAATAATAAATCAAAAATAAATGAATGATGATAAATTAAAGTTAATCTTAGTAAATAAATAACAATCTTAGAGTTTTTAAAATGTTAAAGGAACGATAAAATGATTTATGTCAAAACCCTCGATTATGTCTTATCGATTCTATTGATATCCCAGCTCATAAGTCTAGAACCTAGCGGAGCGTGACATTCACAAAATAAATGTGTAAAATCAAAATAGACAAACGAAATGAAAATGTTTTTTTTTTAAATGAAATAAATAAGTGTATAATGAACGTATTAATGGAAATAAAACATTATTAAATAAAGTTAAAAAAAAAAAAAGGAAAAAAAAAGAAAAGGGTATTAAATTAGGATTGAGGTGTGTGCGAGTATTTGGGCAAGGAGATAAATTCCAGGCCTGACTTTTGTTGGATTGAGCCTTGTCTTGCGGTGACTTTGTTCTACAGATGGGTAGTGCGAAAAATAATTAATATTGATGATGATGCGCCAGTAGAAAAGTCCTGGCATATAAAAATTAATAAATCTGGAGGAAAGTCCCAGTAACCAAATAAAATAAATGTTTTAGTAAGTCGAATGTGCAGTAGAGATAGTCCTGCCATTCGCAATCTTAAAGTCCCTTTTCATGATCCGTTGTGCACAACAGTTGCCCATGCTGTAGTCACGACTTCCGCAAGAAATTAAAAGTTGGTTTAAATCAGCACAAAGTCGATCTGTGTGTTGAATTGCCTTATATTTTGCTGCCTACTTCTCTTAATATTACATGCACTCTAGGAAAAATAAGAATTTGAAATGGTCAATACTTAGGAAAAGTGATCAACGCACATGTTAATCAAGAAAAATGTTAGTAAATAAATAAGTATGCATGGGTATATACGCGCACATACACTGTAATATTCGGTAAATACGATACCTTATGATGAGTATCTTAAATGTATTTATCCAGATATCCTTTTAGGTTATTTTCTTGGTACTGCTGCACCTTATGGTGAGTGCAAAAAGGGGTTTATTTATTATAGATTCCCTGTAAGCAAGTCCAGTAATAACTCGATATCTAGAGTATTAATAGGTGTAGAATTATGCTGCACATATACTCATGTGTTAAATAAAGATGTTCGTAACGATTTACAAATAATATTATAAGATTAGTAATAAAAGTATAAAGTCAGTCTAATGTGTATTACGAGTAGGTAAGTATGCATGGGTATATACGCGCACATACACTGTAATATTCGGTAAATACGATACCTTATGATGAGTATCTTAAATGTATTTATCCAGATATCCTTTTAGGTTATTTTCTTGGTACTGCTGCACCTTATGGTGAGTGCAAAAAGGGATGTATTTATTATAGATTCCCTGTAAGCAAGTCCAGTAATAACTCGATATCTAGAATATTAGTAGGTGTAGAATTATGCTGCACATATACACATGTGTAGGAATTATCTAGAATAAAAAAAAAAATTAATAAATCTTTATAGTCAACAATTAAAATTGCAAGAGATAAAATGGTCAAAAATGACGCATTTTACTCTAAAACGAAGGGGGGTGTAATGTGCCAATGCCAAATTGGCACATGTATATAAAATAATTTTGTATAAAAATTATTATCAAAATCTTTCGGAAAAAGGAATTTTAAAGTTACAATTAATTACTTTAAAGAGGGGAGAGGGAGTTTTCCTATAAAAAAAAAAAAAAACAAACTAAGAGTTTCGTAAAAAGTTAAAATTATTAAGATATAAAAAAAAAAAAAAAGAAAAAAATCTCTTTTCATTCCAGTTTATTGTAATAGATTATATTAGTGCGTGCGAATGTAAACAAAAGTATGCATGTAAGAATAATATAAAAAAAAGAAAAATGAATAAAGAAATGAAATGTATTTCAAAAGAAACACAGTGGTGGACTGCTAATTAAAGATATGAAAACAACACATTTTAAAATAGCTACTACTAATAAAATATTCAATCGAAAAACACGTTGTCATAATAATTAATCTAAAGGAATTTCGACAACACGTATTGCCGGAGGATATTAAAACAAAAACACGTCGCAGGTATAAATAGACTTTTTTTCGTTTATCAGACATTCAGTTGGAGTTTGAAATTCAGTCTAGTTTTACTGTGTCAGTTTACAGAAATGCAGTGCTGAAAAGCTTTTGGAAATATACGCTTGCGCTCCAGCCTTGTTAGTCCAATAAGACCATCAAAACCTGCCTGAGAAATAATGTCTGGATAACAACACAGAAACCCTCCGTCAAAACGTGCAGCTGTCTCCAAGAAGAAACCAACGGATTACCATAAATTCTCTTCCATAAACAAAATCTAACCGGTTAGATACAATCCATTAGAAGCAGCAGAAGTAGCCACCGACAAGAAAAAAAAATCCTAGGTATCTGTTTTATTATTATTATTTACCAGTAGTAGTCACCACTGTAATCCGTAAATATTGAAGATTAACATTATATGAACTCTATCATACATAAAAGGAACTATTGATGTGTGTGCGAGAGTCTCAAATGTCATTAATGCTTTATTATTATTTTTGCGAATGAGAGTTAATTTAAATGTCTAAGATTATGTTGCTTTGTTCATGAAATATCCTATCATATGTAAATTTAAAATGTGCGTGTGTGAAATTTGGATTTATAAAATGTTTAGAATGCGTTGATGTTGGTTAGTAAATTATATTTAAACTTAATTGATGTTGATTGAAATAAATTATTTTTAAATTTAAACTTGATCTGTCGGTCAATTCTTTTTATCAATATCTTATTAGCAATAAATATCATTGATTAAAATTAGACTGGGCTGGTTAAGGGAATTGTTTCGAGCGCTGGATTATGAGCCTACTACCCGAATATGTTAGTCTTCAGACTAGCTGGCGCCCCGGGGTTTACCCCGAAACAAATAAAGTATTTGGATGGTAGGGGTTTGAATCTAGCAGCCGAGATGGGCCATTGTTGATAGTTAAAGCTATTAATAAGATCTCCCATTTTGCTCGAACGTGCCGGTTCGTTCACCTAACCTTTATAATATTATAAATGTATTGTGAAGGAGTTTGAAACCGGCCAAAACTTATATATACGTATAAGTAGGTGGTTTCAGCGGTTCGACCCGGTACATAAATGGCTTTACCCAACGTTTGGGGCTGAACCTAAGAAATAACAGTAAATAAATGCTTTGTTTCTTGTTTAAAAATAAAAACCTTAAAGAAATCTAAATTACGTAGGTAAAAGTGTATTAAATTAAAAATAAAAAAAAGAATTGACCGAAATTTTTTTTTTTTTCTTACTTCTTTAAATGAAAAGAGATTTTGTGCTATTTACGTTCTGTTTAAATAAATGACAGTTGGGTGTTTGGGCGGAGTTAAAGCATTAAGATCGGGTAGGATAAACGGACAAAGGAGAGCGGAGTCAGCGTGTATTTCCAGTTTAGAAAGAAATAAATAAAATAGAAATTAGTAAACTTATTAAAATAAAACGGTATCAAAAATAATGATAAAAAAGTGTTTAAAATTATAAATTATAAAATAAAATAAAGCCAAAATGGAGACTCAAGGTAAAAATATAGAAAATATCCCGAACAAAGAAAAAAAAGAAATCATAGCTTTATTAACTTGCATGTTCGAAAAACAAAAAGAAACAGCAGAAGAATATAAAAAAATAGCCGAAGAGCTTAAAAACCAAAATAATGAAATGAAGAGTAAATTGGAAGGGCAAGCTGAAATGCTTGAAAAGCTAAAGGACCGGATCGAAATGGGCCAGAATAAAATAAAAGAAGAAATTAGGGAAGAAATAGTTGAAATTAAAACACAAGTAGAGAATAAAATAGAGACTGCTTACCAAGCAATAGAAAAAAATAAGATAGAAGATAGAAAAATAATTGAAGAAATAAAAGTTGAAGTTACAAATTTAACTGTGAAAGTAAATCAAATAAATCGTAGTCAAAATAGCCCACAGACTGAAATAGAAAGTAAAGCAGAACAGGATAGTGCTAACACAGAGAAAAAAAAAGATCAAGAAATAGAAGAGAGACATAAGTTCAAGTTAGAAAATAGCGTAGAAAAGTTTTCACAAAAATTTAAAAAGGTTAATGTAAAAGTTCGTATTTGTTTTAAACATAGATTTAAAACAAAGAGAAAGCGTAAAAAAAAATATTCACGGTTAGAAAAAATACGGAGGTCTGTGAAGCTTAAAAATTTTCTAATTTACAAGGCAGAAAATAAAACGGAAAGAAAAAGAGATAAAATAGATTTTAATCCAGAGATAGAAGTGAGAATATGGAGTATAATTTATGTTAGTGAGTTAGTAGAAAGAAAGAAGGAACCACCGGACATAGTTTAAAAGTTAGTAATCGGGCGGAATAGTAAAGGAAATAAACAAAAAGGACCGGAAATGGACAATGAACTCGAATATGATTATTCTAACGTCAATAATTTGTTAAATTTAAATCTGAAACTTCTATTTAAAATTAAAATAATAAATCAAAAATAAATGAATGATGATAAATTAAAGTTAATCTTAGTAAATAAATAACAATCTTAGAGTTTTTAAAATGTTAAAGGAACGATAAAATGATTTATGTCAAAACCCTCGATTATGTCTTATCGATTCTATTGATATCCCAGCTCATAAGTCTAGAACCTAGCGGAGCGTGACATTCACAAAATAAATGTGTAAAATCAAAATAGACAAACGAAATGAAAATGTTTTTTTTTTAAATGAAATAAATAAGTGTATAATGAACGTATTAATGGAAATAAAACATTATTAAATAAAGTTAAAAAAAAAAAAAGGAAAAAAAAGAAAAGGGTATTAAATTAGGATTGAGGTGTGTGCGAGTATTTGGGCAAGGAGATAAATTCCAGGCCTGACTTTTGTTGGATTGAGCCTTGTCTTGCGGTGACTTTGTTCTACAGATGGGTAGTGCGAAAAATAATTAATATTGATGATGATGCGCCAGTAGAAAAGTCCTGGCATATAAAAATTAATAAATCTGGAGGAAAGTCCCAGTAACCAAATAAAATAAATGTTTTAGTAAGTCGAATGTGCAGTAGAGATAGTCCTGCCATTCGCAATCTTAAAGTCCCTGTTCATGATCCGTTGTGCACAACAGTTGCCCATGCTGTAGTCACGACTTCCGCAAGAAATTAAAAGTTGGTTTAAATCAGCACAAAGTCGATCTGTGTGTTGAATTGCCTTATATTTTGCTGCCTACTTCTCTTAATATTACATGCACTCCAGGAAAAATAAGAATTTGAAATGGTCAATACTTAGGAAAAGTGATCAACGCACATGTTAATCAAGAAAAATGTTAGTAAATAAATAAGTATGCATGGGTATATACGCGCACATACACTGTAATATTCGGTAAATACGATACCTTATGATGAGTATCTTAAATGTATTTATCCAGATATCCTTTTAGGTTATTTTCTTGGTACTGCTGCACCTTATGGTGAGTGCAAAAAGGGGTTTATTTATTATAGATTCCCTGTAAGCAAGTCCAGTAATAACTCGATATCTAGAGTATTAATAGGTGTAGAATTATGCTGCACATATACTCATGTGTTAAATAAAGATGTTTCGTAACGATTTACAAATAATATTATAAGATTAGTAATAAAAGTATAAAGTCAGTCTAATGTGTATTACGAGTAGGTAAGTATGCATGGGTATATACGCGCACATACACTGTAATATTCGGTAAATACGATACCTTATGATGAGTATCTTAAATGTATTTATCCAGATATCCTTTTAGGTTATTTTCTTGGTACTGCTGCACCTTATGGTGAGTGCAAAAAGGGATGTATTTATTATAGATTCCCTGTAAGCAAGTCCAGTAATAACTCGATATCTAGAATATTAGTAGGTGTAGAATTATGCTGCACATATACACATGTGTAGGAATTATCTAGAATAAAAAAAAATTAATAAATCTTTATAGTCAACAATTAAAATTGCAAGAGATAAAATGGTCAAAAATGACGCATTTTACTCTAAAACGAAGGGGGGTGTAATGTGCCAATGCCAAATTGGCACATGTATATAAAATAATTTTGTATAAAAATTATTATCAAAATCTTTCGGAAAAAGGAATTTTAAAGTTACAATTAATTACTTTAAAGAGGGGAGAGGGAGTTTTCCTATAAAAAAAAAAAAAAACAAACTAAGAGTTTCGTAAAAAGTTAAAATTATTAAGATATAAAAAAAAAAAAAAAAAAAAAAAATCTCTTTTCATTCCAGTTTATTGTAATAGATTATATTAGTGCGTGCGAATGTAAACAAAAGTATGCATGTAAGAATAATATAAAAAAAAGAAAAATGAATAAAGAAATGAAATGTATTTCAAAAGAAACACAGTGGTGGACTGCTAATTAAAGATATGAAAACAACACATTTTAAAATAGCTACTACTAATAAAATATTCAATCGAAAAACACGTTGTCATAATAATTAATCTAAAGGAATTTCGACAACACGTATTGCCGGAGGATATTAAAACAAAAACACGTCGCAGGTATAAATAGACTTTTTTTCGTTTATCAGACATTCAGTTGGAGTTTGAAATTCAGTCTAGTTTTACTGTGTCAGTTTACAGAAATGCAGTGCTGAAAAGCTTTTGGAAATATACGCTTGCGCTCCAGCCTTGTTAGTCCAATAAGACCATCAAAACCTGCCTGAGAAATAATGTCTGGATAACAACACAGAAACCCTCCGTCAAAACGTGCAGCTGTCTCCAAGAAGAAACCAACGGATTACCATAAATTCTCTTCCATAAACAAAATCTAACCGGTTAGATACAATCCATTAGAAGCAGCAGAAGTAGCCACCGACAAGAAAAAAAAATCCTAGGTATCTGTTTTATTATTATTATTTACCAGTAGTAGTCACCACTGTAATCCGTGGATATTGAAGATTAACATTATATGAACTCTATCATACATAAAAGGAACTATTGATGTGTGTGCGAGAGTCTCAAATGTCATTAATGCTTTATTATTATTTTTTGCGAATGAGAGTTAATTTAAATGTCTAAGATTATGTTGTTTTGTTCATGAAATATCCTATCATATGTAAATTTAAAATGTGCGTGTGTGAAATTTGGATTTATAAAATGTTTAGAATGCGTTGATGTTGGTTAGTAAATTATATTTAAACTTAATTGATGTTGATTGAAATAAATTATTTTTAAATTTAAACTTGATCTGTCGGTCAATTCTTTTTATCAATATCTTATTAGCAATAAATATCATTGATTAAAATTAGACTGGGCTGGTTAAGGGAATTGTTTCGAGCGCTGGATTATGAGCCTACTACCCGAATATGTTAGTCTTCAGACTAGCTGGCGCCCCGGGGTTTACCCCGAAACAAATAAAGTATTTGGATGGTAGGGGTTTGAATCTAGCAGCCGAGATGGGCCATTGTTGATAGTTAAAGCTATTAATAAGATCTCCCATTTTGCTCGAACGTGCCGGTTCGTTCACCTAACCTTTATAATATTATAAATGTATTGTGAAGGAGTTTGAAACCGGCCAAAACTTATATATACGTATAAGTAGGTGGTTTCAGCGGTTCGACCCGGTACAATATATATGGCTGCAAAAATGAGTTTACTATTAACTGAAAGGAGACTATTTGATTCATCTTGGAGGCCTTAAAGGAACCTAGCAGGGCAAATTTCTAATGTCCATTCGATACGTTCTTGTCATTGTAGCTGTTGTTAATATGTGATTATTCATATAGTATACGAACATGGATGGACTGCTCATCAACACACATTAGACATCATGGTGAGTTTATTTGTTTTTTACCTCTGAAAGATCAAGAAACACCATGATCTTTCTCCTCAGTTGTCTTATAAGGCAGAATGAATGTTTATGTAAATGAAAAATTTTTTTTCCAATAGATATATACAATTATGACAGACAAAAATAAATTATGGCCCTTATTCACAGGAGGGTGTAAAGTCACCAACCAATGCAGCAGTTGGTGGCCAAAGGTGGAGGGTGCTAAAAATTCCCTCAGTGCAGATACAGACTGCCTTTGATAATGACATTTTATTGAGATACTTACAAATGCAGATCATTTTTAACTGAAGGAATATTGCAAGAATTTGAAGAAGAACAGTTTTATATTAAATGGGACATTATCGGACTTTGCAAAGTTAGAAGAAAATGTGAGGAGACAATTAATTTAAAAAGTGGACATGTACTCTATTATAAAAACACAAATATTGGAAATACAAGTGGAGTAAAATTTATGATAAATAAAAAGTGGAAGAACAAATTTATGGGTGTTGATTGTGTTTTGGACAGAGTAGCAGAATTAATTATACAACTTAATAGAAGACAAAATTTGCAGATAATTCAGGTTTATGCCCAACAAGTTCTCATAGTGATGAAGTAGTAGAATATTTTTATATGGATGTACAAAAGGCTTTTGATCAGAGTAAACAGCATTTTTAAATTGTTATGGAGACTTTAATGCTAGAATTAGTAAACAAATAAAAGTTGAAAGTGCTGTAGATAATTTTGGTTATGGTAAAGAAATGAGAGGACATAGACTTGTAGAATTTACAGAAAAAAACAACAAATGTATATTATGAATTTTTGGTTTGAAAAAAATGTTAAAAGAAAATTGACATGGAAGCATCCAAATGAAGGCACAACAAAATTGGATTATATTTTGTCTAACAGAAAATACATATTTCAAGATTGTAATTGTCTTAATAATTTAAAACAGGAAGTGATTACCGATTAGTAATATGTAAGATATGTGTTAATGCAAAACTAGAGAGATAACAATTATTAAGAAAAAACAATATTTACAGTTAATATTCCTAATCTTCAGAAAACATTCTAATGAATTTACATTAGAACTTACAAACCGGTTTCAAGTATTACTAGATTTTGAATATGATTGAGATTTGAATGAAATTAATATGAAAATAACTGATACACTTTTAAAAACTGTAATAATGATAGCTGTTAGAAAACAGCATCAATTGACCAATAAAATGTCTACTGAAACTAAAGAATATTTGAAAAAATGAAGGAATATGAAGATATATAAAAATGATTCATTAAAAAGGATTGAATATCTTAAATTTTGTAAAAAGGGGAGGAAAAGATTTGAAAATGGTATAAGAAAGTATAACTGTGACATAGCAAGAAAAGCTGTAAAAAATAATAGTCTCAACAATATAAAACAACATTTTGGTATTGGTAGGAAATTTATATCTACAATAAAAAAATGGAATTATTACTAAAAAGAGAGATGACATCATGAAATGGATAGAAGACTTTTATCAAGAATTATATAGTAATAAAGAACACATACCTGCTATATATATATTACAAGTTCGAATTGCCCAGAATTTTAAGTGAGAAAGGGAGACATGCAATTTAAAGGTATGAAGAAAGAAAAGGTTCCAGATAATGATGGAATATATATATATATATATATATATATATATATATATATATATATATATATATATATATATATATATATATATATATATATATATATATATTATTTTATATATATATATATATATATATATACATGATAAAGATGTATCAGATGATTGGAGGAATTCAGTAATAATATTAATATTTAAAAAAAGGTAATAAAGAAGATATTAGAAATTACAGACTCATCAACCTTTTATCAGTTTTATACAAAATTTTTACCATGATAATTACAACTCGTTTATAGGAAACATTGGATTTACACCAACCAAGAGAAGAAGCTGGATTTAAAAGTGGTTTTAGTACAATAGATGATATCCAGGTATTAAGAGAAATTATAGAAAAAACAAATGAATTTTAGTTACCATTATATTATGAATTTGTAGATTATGAAAAGGAATTTGATTCTATAAACATTTTTTCAGTGAATAATTCACTGGTTCATCAAGTTATAGATCCTGTATATTGTCATATTTTAAAGAATATTTATAAAAATGCTACAGCAACAATTAAGTTACATAATGATAGTGGGAAAGTCAACATTGAGAAGGATGTAAAACAAGATGACTCCATATCTCCAAAACTTTTTACAGCAGTGCTGCATGAACTATTTTGTTGATTAAAATGGGAAACTAAAGGAGTGAAAGTAAATAGAAATTATTAAGTCATTTAGATTTTGCAGATGATGTAGTTGTTTTTTCAAATAATGCTTCAGAATTACAGGAAATGTTGCAGGAGTTATTACATGAACGTATGAAATAAGACTAATGATTAATGTTAAAAAGACTAAAGTAATGTTTAATCGATTTGATCAAAATATGAAAATAAAGATAGATTATGATGAATTATAAAAAGTTAACAGTTACAAATATCTTGGTTAGATTATTAATACAGATGGAAACATAATGGATGAAATTAAACATAGAATTAAACTTGTTTGGAGTGCTTTTGCTAGAAATAGCTTGTTACAAAAAGGAAATATGTCTATGTGTTTGAAAAGGAAGGTTTTTAACAAATGTGTTTTACCAGTTCTTATTTATGAATCTGAGACTTGGACACTTAATAGATGAGCAACATAGAAATTTCAGACTACTCAAAGAAGTATTGAGAGATGCATGTTGAGAGTAACAAGAATAGATTGAAAATTCAATGTATGGTAAGAGAAGAACAGGTGTTACTGATCTCATTAAAAAATGAAAAGATTGAAGTGGAGTTGGACTGGACATATTTCTAGAAGAAATGATAATATATGGACAATTGAAATCTTAAACTGGATTAGAATAAATTGTTAAAGATGAAGAAACAGACCACATGTCAGATGGATTGATGAATTAAGAATGTGTTTTGAGGTGATGTGGAGAAGAGCAGCTTAAAATCAGAGAAAATGAATTGAGCATGGAGAGACATTTAACTTGAAGTGGATTGATAATGGTTGATGATATATATATATATATATATATATATATATATATATATATATATATATATATATATATATTATAAACGATAAATATAATGGTAATTAAATATTAATATACAATCTTTCATTCCACAGGAGTACTTTCAATTAATTCCTTAACCCTTCCTAGCTGCTATTAAATTGAAAAAAAAAAAACATGTACATGAATATGCCTTGACAACTGGTTGAGATTACTTCATTGTTATTGATATTAAGATTGTCTATGTTTTGACTGATTTTATGATATATATATATATATATATATATATATATATATATATATATATATATATATTAAAAGTACGTACAACATTATGCATTCTGAATGTGAAAGTATATTAATGATTAGTAAATGTATTCTTACAAAACTAGTTTTTCATAAGATAAATTATTAAATTAATTTATAATAAGTCATTTATTTATTTAAAAACTTTAATTTATTAAAATATTTTTGCAATAAAAAAGGTATTATTATATGTGAAAAAGTAACGTTTACTACTGCCGCGATGGTAATTGATTAATTCAATACAAAACATTTGGAATACACTAGAATTTTATTTGTAACTATAAAAGCTTTTCATAGAATTTATTGCTTTTGGACAAGAAAAAAAGATATAAAATCAAAGAGAAAGTTACAACATTTATGACTCAGATTAGCGCACTTATAAAATGTATACTAGAAGAAACTAAGTTATTTCTCTCAATGTATTTTTATCCATTTATAAAATCTTTCCTTAAAATTTTTATTTCTTAATTTTTTTATACTAAAAATGTTATCTAATAGCTTAAAAAACATACAAATTTTAAATTATATGTATACATAAAACAAAAAAAAAAAAAAAACAAACATCTTTTTTGATATGCACATTACAGATGAGACAAATACTATTTTGTTGATAAAAATAATGGAATCTGATAATTCATGTAAAAACTGCCACTTAATCTAGATAATCATAAACATATATAAACTCCATTAATAATCTTCAAGTAATAAAAGCATATAAATACGAATAAATGGAAAAAAATAGTTCACACTGAAAAATGCTTATAATTTCTCTATTAGCTTAACTTGTTGATAATCGTGATTTGTACTTCCGGTATAAGAATACTAATTTATATCAATTTTGAGATGCATTTTTGTTTCTACAGTAAGTAAAACAATCACTGAAAATGTTTACTTTTATATTTAATTTAGTTATTTTCTTTACTATAAACTATTTAATCATATGATGTCTTTGGATGTATTTTATTTTTACACACGCTTTTAACAACTAAATATTAAATATTTACTATTTAATAATTAAAATATAATGGTACTGAAATAAATTTATTTGTTTAGTACATATACATCATCATCACAATTAATCATTATCAATCCACTGCGGGATAAAGGTCTATCCAAGTTCAATCCATCTTCTCCGATCTTTAGCTTCTCTTCTCCCATCACCCCTGAACACTTTCTTATTTCATGCAACCATCTCACATTTGGTCTTTTCCTGGGTCTTTTACAATATCTTGGAATCCAGTTTAAAATTTCAATTGTCCATCTATTATTATCTCTTCTAGCCATATGTCCATATACATTCATATATATATATATATATATATATATATGAATGTATATATATATATATATATATATATATATATATATAGTACATGTCAAAACATGTTGATCCATTTAACATGAGCTGGAACGCAATGAAACATACTTCAAACCCAGGCAAGCCCGAGATTTAGATCAGGAACCAATCTAGATTCGAACCCATTCCATGAGCCCTAGATTGAACACCTAATTAATAAAATAATAGTGATGGCACACAAGAATTAATTCTTTGATCGGGCCCACTAGAAGAGCAAAAAAACAATGAGACAGATTTAACAAAAGAATGCATATATATGTTGGAATGTATGGAAGTGGAGAGAATATAATTCAAACTACATAAGTGGCTTGGATAATAATATATTTAATAAAACATTTAATGATACAGTAAATTAATTATATATTTATTTGAATGTGCATGATAAGATGATGTACACAAAGGTAGGGAATTACTTACATATGATCATGCTATTATGATTTATGTGATCTTATGAATAAATGACATATTATATGTAAATATGTATATTTGGTGATGAGAACAAGATGTAAATCATTTTATTACATAACAAACTTACCATATATTTGAATTAATGCTTTAGTGACGGTTCTGAAAGTCTGAAACATTCTAGGAAACATTATACATATTACATAAACTCTTTTCATGCCATTTCAGTCGTGAAAATCAATAAAATATATTTTAAAAAAGATTTACTCATTAAGAATAATAATTGTCAATATTTAATCAAATAAAATATATTTAAATCAAGTCTATTTGCTTAGTCAACAAAATATTTTAACATTTTTTTTTTTAAATTTGGATTTAAAAAGAAAAGAACACTTTACCTTTCTAACAGATGTATAGGTTTAAACAAACGGAACCAATTGCGATGGTGGAATTTTTAAAAAAAAAAAGAAAAACAACATTATTAATAAAACTGATCACTATTCTTGGCAAGTATATATATATATATATATATATATATATATATATATATATATATATATATATATATATATATATATATATATATATATATAATCAAACACAATTTCATTCTTACAGCATCAAAATGAGGTCATTAAATAAGTAAATTAACATTAATAAAAAAAAGTAGTGATGCTGACATGAAGGTAATAAATCTGAAATAGTAATGTGCTTCTAAATGAAGAAAATGAAGTGGCTAAAAGTCCCTATTTGTAGGGCTCTGCTTAGAGAATTTTAATTAGGTTTAGTGTGGTCCCCAGGCTTCTCTGGTGCAACTAACATGAGAGGCCTGTTATACAAAAATGATCCTGGGAAAGTCAACTTTTCACAGGATAGGCATGAAGAATGTCTATTGTTTCAAACTCATTGCACCCTTCAGGCTAGAAGCACATAATGTTTAAAAAACTAAGCCAAAAATCAGCAATACAGCATAACATTATGTTTTTCATGACATGAAATGGATGTTACTACTTTAAGACACATGTACATCATTCAAATGTTATAATTTAGGTAATTAACGCTATGCTATGTAATACATATGGGAATGATTTAAATCATACAAAATAGATTTTAAAATTACCTCCCTTTTCTGCCTTGCTATTTAATGTACTGAAATACCACTGTCACAAATTTTATAAATTTAGAATAATACAAGTCTTTGAAATATTAAAAGTATAGCATTGTAATACGGATAATCTACAAAAAAAAAAAATATAACAATAAAAAATCACTTTTGCAGAATTAAGTGAGTGAGATATAAAATATTTAATAGCATTAATTTATCAGTGATTTAAAAGTTATACATAAATAATATTCCTTTTGATGCATAAAGAGAATCATGAACCTAGGTAAACTTGAGAAACAACTTCGTGAGCATATTAATTAAGAATGTATGTAAATCTAACTAAAAAAAGAAGGGATTTTACTAATCTCGACCCAAGGAGGTCTGAGTAGATAGGGGAGAATAACTTTAAATTAGGCTTGCAAGATTGTTTAGATTGGCAACTTAAAATAATAAAATAAAACATAGTTTAAAATTAAGAAAAAAAACGCACCAAAATTAAAGAAAAAAGAGCATATGACAGACTTTACATATTGAAGAAAAATATTAGTATGAGAACAACTTTACATTAACAGTTAAAAAAAACATTTAATTTAACAATTTAAATAAGAAATCTAAATAACCGAGATTGAAAATAATTTTAGAAGAAACTAGATGTAAATTTCATAGGCAGTTCTTAGGTTAATTACCTTGCTATATTAAAGAGACCATTTTGACAGTTTGGCTCCAGCATAAAAAAATAACATGATTTAAACAATTTCCTTATGTAGTAGTAAGTTTCCATTAGGCATTCCTCCATCCTTAGATTATACTTTCTATCATTTATGGGATATCAATGAGATGATTATTGGTAGTAAGTGACTGACCAGCAAAAGCAATGAAAAGTCATTAGTTTGATTACTCATTCAACATTTTTTGAAAATCAAGTAGTGAGGAGTATTTTGGTGACAGCTAATCTAAACACTAGTTCTTTCTAGGCAAACAAAAATTGGACCATTATATACTGCCCTCAGGTATTTGAGGAATGTTTTTAATATCCCTTTTTAAAATTCATCGACGATTACTATCTATTAAAATTTTTTTCATATATATTAACAATATTTCAACTATGAGTCTTCGAGTGAAGACCAAAAGAGATGATTTAAAACTCATGTTTTATGTTAATGTACCCTTCAATCTATTTCTTCTCTGTTTTCTATGTTAAATTAATATTAACTATCCTATTTTCTTTCTATCTCCTATTCTCTTTGCTATATTACACATAAAATAAAGTAAATTACAGAGGTATGCAGTGTCTCTGGTCCTGCTGGATTGTTTTTTCATGGTTCACAGGTTTATCAGATTGGTGTTTTATCTTTATCTTTTACCAGGATAAGGTTATACATATGGTTTCATTGGATGCATATTACTTGCTCCTTGGTTTTGATCTTGGGCTATATGTCTGTAATCAATTAATGTGAGAAATTTAATCATTTCTTCTATTTTATTGATTTTTCTTGAGATCATTATTACTTGCAACCACAGTGGCACACCATGTCTGATTATCCAAATTACCTGTGCATCTTAATATGCAAATTTTGGCAAACACCTCAGATTAGCAATCTATTTTTTAAAAAAAATGTGTGTGCATCTTTTCGTGGTTATCTCGGAACTTTTTTATGGTTATGGAGTGTAGGAAGTTTTTCTGTTTCTCCTTGCTCCAAAACGTTTTGAATAAAGCATGATAGTACTCTTCAAAATCAAAGGTTTGGACTTTAAAGACGACCAACAATCTTTGGCTATGGCTTTTAAGTGTTGATTAGCAATGGATATTTGTTCATCATCACTGAGGAGGTAAAGTGCGAACATCTCCTTTAGACTTTCCACGTCTGAATTCACCAAGAAATATCTGTATTTGCATAAATTGTGCTGTGACAGATGACCTTTGCTAATTGACCAGTTGCTCTGGTTTTATAGTTTTAATGCCCTTAACTGTGGTGTCTGGTAGTAAGTACATTTCCCTCTGGTTCAACCATTTTAATTAGAGGTTGTTTTTTGCTCTGGTTCATTAATTTCATTTGTTAATTTCATCTCTCTTTTCTTCAGAGTCTCCTCTCTCCTTTTTTCCTTTTTTTCTTTTGCCTCATATCTTGCCTATCTTTTATATATTTTCTGAGTTCTTTTATTTCATATAATAATTGACTCATCACCATTAGGATAGCTTGCTTGAACTCATCAGCATGGTCTATTTTGTAATCCATTTTATTCTTAGGAGTCTTTTTCACATCGATGACTAATCTGAAAAAAATACTGATATATATATATATATATATATATATATATATATATTGTAACCGTCGGAATTGTTGAATGCTGTATTCCATTTAAATTGAAGAAAGAAGGCCCAAAATGTTGGTGCCAATTTGTAACTGATTGAATTGATGGATGAAGGTGATGGTTAGGATGATCAATCTGATCTGATAAAAAAATCTAAAAATCTAATTTAAATTAATCTGGTCTAGCTCAATCGGGTCGCCGTTATGTAATAAACCATCACAAAGCACAAATAATCTCTCTTAAAGTTTAATTTACTTAAGTTATATGTGAAATGAAGGAATAATGAGACTATCTGCTCCAGACATCAACAAATCCATCACAATTACAACATAAATTGCAAAGAGCAGTGAAACCAACTACTATTGCCCTAAACAATAATATAGGATTAGGCTAACTACTTGATTGGCAATCTAATCAAAATCAAATCCAATTAATAACTAAAACAGATTCCAATATATATTTTATTAGCCTGTTACTGTTATAGTAATTTAAATCTACTTTATTATTTAAAGATGCTGCCTTTTTAACTTAATGGATAAGCTTCTAAGTACCTGTAATAGTACTTTACAAAACATTTGTTTGCATATAGACATTATTTAAATATCAAAACAAAATAATACTTGAACCCAAATATACATATATCTATTTTAATAAACGCTAAATAGAAAGATAAACACTCGTGTCAATAAGCGATATACAATTCTTTCTACTTCAATCTCTAATTAATAATTTTCTGTGGGTATCAACTGGTTTTATTATAATTTTATAAACACTTTGAAAATTTATGCGCTCACTTAAATGTTTAAACAAATTAATAGACGTCGATGGTTTACTAAGAAGCTACAAAATAATTTATAAATAATTCACAAATATCTTCCAATAAAATGATGCTTAATTAGTGCTTCGTTTAGGTTTTAAAATAGAATACTTCACTGGAGTTTAATATCAACACTCTATTAGCTCATCTCTAACTTTACAATGTCCAACCACATTACATAAAAGATATATCGAGCTTCTATTGGATGTTTATTCACCTGTGAGTATTAATACAACTTGTTTGAAATTTTAAACAATTGAATAAAAATTGACTGGCAACATATGATTATAATTGATATTTATACAAATCAAAACAATATTCAATTAAATCGGTCAATGAAGTTTATTCTCTTCATTTTATAGGAGTTTAAGAAAAATATCCAAGACGAATTATTCTGAACCAAACGATAAAGTATAATCTATTTAGATTTTTATGACGGAATCAGACAAACATGAAATGATTGACTTTGTAATATTAACTAAGATAAATGATAATATGTATATATAATATTCGAATGCAAATATAAATATGAAATTCATATAGAAACAAAATAAAATACTAATAAGCAAAACATACCTTATCTTATATTCCAATTCGCTTACCAAGCTGAGTTTGAATCCTGTTACTTAAATAGCTACGCCGTCTTACGCAATCCAAATAAAACAAAATAATTAAACTAGTCTTGATATTTAAATTAACTCAATTTATTAGATTATAGAAAAGAAAATTGGCAATATTAATGATAAAATACATCCGAAATGACTTTATATTTTAGATTGGTTGACTAAATAAAATGATCAAATTGCTATGTGTATCTCTATATATGTGTTGCAATAACGATAACGACAAAAAAAAAATGAATGAGTAAATGACGGGAAAGGCTCTTAGATATTTTACTAAAAAAAATTTACATATAACCGATACCAAAATGTGAAATAGGAGGGTATCAAAATCTATTTGTTTATCAAAATAATTACGGATAAATGAATATGAAATAATAAATATATTTGAGTCTCTCCGATCATTTTCATTTAATAAATTATATTACTTTTAGAGATAATTAAAAAAAAATCATCCCATTTTATTACATATAAAAAAAAATTAATACACACACATTTCATATAAAAAAAAATCATACCATATATATATAAGTCTGTTCGTTCACTATTTATTGGTCTATCGATTGACTTCAGTTATAGTGTAAAGAGAAGTTTCTCCGTCAGAAATAATAATCGTAAACTTTACAATACTTCATTAAAAGTTTTCTTTTTTTTTGTCCGAAGAGGTGAGTGCACTTTGATTATCCCTATTATGATGTGAATTGATCCAGTTGGGTCTTGTTCCTTTGCTCGTGAGACGATGTTTACGCCAATCCATTTTTTTTTATAAAGCATTTTTTTTTTTATTTCATAGGTTTTTTTTTTTTTTTACTTTGCTGTCGCTTCCCCGGAAACTTTTCGCAACTGCCCGCTAAATGATTGAACGGGCAGATAATTCCACTATTTTTCCATGTTTTATGGTTTTACACACAAAAAAAAATATTGAAAAAATTTATTTGTTAAGACACAGAAAATAGATCTATCCTTTACTATTGCAAAATGATAAAGAGTCCTGTTATATTCTGTCGTGTCTTTTTTATATGTTCTCTTTCTGACGTTTTTCGTATCTTGACGACCATACAATATTACTCAATTAAAAACTCAATTCTATCAATTTTCTTATAGTTTGTTTTCGCGCGGTTTTGGGGTAAGTTCGGAGAAAAAGATACATGAAGATTAAATCCAAATTCGATTACAATTTTTTTTATTATTTTACAAACCAAAATACAAAATTGATATAATAACCTTTTAAATTATTGATAAACATCAATAATTTACACATATCTATATTTTTTAATAATAATATTTTTTTTTTAAATTAATTTATAAACACATATACACAACACAAAAAACATTGAACTGTATATAATAATGTTACTATGGTGACTGCATTCATATATGAAATATATAAAATAATATCGATCCTATTTAGTTAAACTTAAATTGTACTGAATTGTTTATTATTTTATTTATTTATATATATATATATATATATATACCTGGATCATCAATTTGAACATTCACAACATCTCCCCTCTACAGAAAAAAAAAAAAAAATAACGACACCTTTTTCTTTCCCTCTCTAAAATCATTAAACATTTTAATTTCTGCACAGATAAACGTCTATCATTTCCATCTGTCTTGATTTTAATATCATTTGAAATGTTAGTAAAAAAAATTTAAAATATCTTATTCTCATAGAAGCAATGTGGAATTCGTTCATTCCATTTATGCTTGACTAATTAGTTCACCTATATGTATTTTTTTTTTTTTTTGAATTTCACAATCAAATTATTACATCTTTATATTCCTCTCTGCAACTTTCTGGACAACAATGCTCTAAAATTAGAGTCAAACAAGAAAATCATTTAGTATTTGCTTCATACAAGCCAAATATATTATGGAACAAAATTCATTTATAAGCCAAATATTATTAGTTACTCTCTAATAATCATATATTTTCATTGCATTGTTAAAATATATACATATTCACGGTTTTATTTTCTTAAAACTCAACAATAGCTTTTATTATTATTTTCTTTAGACATATCTGTAGTTCACTTCAGTGACACTACTATGGGCCTAAATTTTAAACATTCAATATTGTCATAAAATGAGAATGTAACTTTAGTTATTTAATATCTTATATTTATTCAATTCCTGCTTTGGACATTGAAAATATCAACCTTTAAAGTCACTTTTCCTATAAAATAATCTAAACAAATGAAAATTAACTCATACAGTGAGCTGGAGATTCAAAACAATAGAGATATCCCATTTTTAAATCACTTCTAATACTAAAGTAAACTGATTAAAGGTCAATCAAATCTAATTTTAATTTCTGGAGGATCTGACAACTACTTTACAAACTAAGCTGTGCTCTACATTGATGCTAATCAGGGACATTTATGTTTGAATAGCTTTATTTTATACAGGTTAGGGAAACTACTAAACATTTCTCTTTAAAATTATAACTCATATTAAAAGATAAATCCTGCCATCAAGGATTTCTTCCTACCTGCCAATGAACAATAATAAGTCTGGGACATCTGTCGACTTCAGACTTCAATATAATTTTATATAGAGTTATGAGCCACAACACACATCTATAGTTCTGCCAACTTCCTCAAAGAAAAGACTTAACTATACAAATATTTACAATTTACAAATAGCACAGACATTAAAATCTTACACTCTACATCTCCAATGCATTAAATAACACATTCACCATCATCAGTCAATTCCACAAGGTTTAATTTTAAACAGTATTTGCATACTATACAATGAAAATCTTCAAAAGTACTTTGACTATAAATATTTCTCACTCTATATATATATATATTTTTTTTTAGTCTTTCATATGTGTATCTACACTATTACTAATGACTTTTGGTCATAATAATAAATATCATGAGACATACTAATAAAGTTACTTTAGTGAATGTCTTTTTATTTAATTGGGTGGTGCTACTGGCTTTAAGCTTCGGGCATTGAAGGTACCTTTTTCACCTTCTGGGGTTTCTATGAGAAATGCATTCTCCCCCACTTTTCTTTTTATTTGGAATGGTCCCTCATATATATTCAAAAACTTTTTGAACTTATAATTCTGCGGGTCACTGATTTGGCTCTACTTCAAATAAATATGTTCTTATATAAATTCTTTTATTTTCCAGTCATACACAAATTCATTAATCCATTAGTCAAATCATGGGTCAGGGAGGAAATCATGCCATCTAAATTTATCAAATCAATATTGGTCTTTTCCTCTCTCCATGTACTTTTCAACTACTCTCAATATTTCTGAACAAAATAACAGAGAAATGTTACTATGAACATTATTATCTACTGTATAGTTATACTTACTATAAGTTTTCTCAAGCAACAAACTCTTACTCCATTTTTCAAAGGGTTCATCTTCCTTCCCTTTTACTGTACTATCACAAAGTTCTCCTTGAAATAACTGCTTAACATACTTTCTATAATAAATGTTATCTGACTGCATTATTATGGACATATCTTCTTCCATACTTATTTTCCACCTTTCCTTTGCAGTATGATACATACTTTTAAATCTTCGTGTTACTTGTTTGCACTCTATATAATTTCTTAAGTTACCTTTCAAATTTTCAACTCCTTTGGATTTAAATTTATTTATTAACAATGCTTCATCTATCATTTTCTGACTAACCTCAGTCTTTATGTTTTTATTTGGTTGTGACAACTCAACATTTGAAAGTTTCTTATCTAAATTATTCTGTTCATCAATATACTTTATTTTTACTGAATCATTAGAACAATCTATTTTTACCTTTTCAAATCTTTTAATCATCTTTACTTTTCCTAAAGGCACCTGTTCTAACGTTTTGTAATTTATTATTTTTGCTTCGTTACATTTTACCTTCATATTGGTCTGAATATCTCTTAGCTCCTTTTTAATATCACTTATCTCCAATGCGGTTGCTTTCTGGGTATCTACATAAGTCTGTTCAATTTTAAAACATTTTCCCTCCAAACTTTGATATTTAATTTTACAACTTTTAACTTCGGCTTCTAAAATGTTAAGCCTGACATCTATGTGTTCTTGTGACTTCTGTATATGGTCACTCAATTCGTCAAACCTACAATTATATTTAACATTGGATTCTTTCAACCGAGTATCCAAGTTATGCTTAAATTCATCAAACTTGGCATTAGTAGCATTTAGCTCGATTTTGCATAAGCCCATTTTAATATTTACCTCCTCTCTAAGTTCTTTATTTTCTTTAATCATATCACCCAGTTTATTATTCATGTCTTCTCTTAACATTTGATTATCTCTACTCATGTCACTAAATTTATTATTTATTTCACTACTTATATCTTCTCTTAACTTATTATTATCTCTGCTCATGTCACTAAATTTATTATTTATTTCACTATTCATATCACAAAATTTTTTATTTATATCACTTTTCATATCACCCATCTTTTCCATTAATTCTTTCAGAATTGGATACAAATCTCCTTCAGGTTTTGATAATTTTTCTTTCTTATTGCTTTCCATTTTTATTTTCTATTTATGTCAAATATAATATCTCTATTTTAAATAAATTGCGAAATACTTTACTTTTATTTATTCTTACATAAAACATATCTATCCGTTCAATCCTACAGCTGCGAATAAAAATCCCCAAAGAACGACAACAACAAATATTCTAATATCTTATTTAAACCTATGACACAATATAATCAGCTATATAACTCCACCAATGCATATAAAAATAATACCATGTTTTAGCATCTATATGAGACTCAAACTTGGGTCTTTAATTGGTTATTTCGGCCCGAGTTGGCGCGCCATTTTGTAACCGTCGGAATTGTTGAATGCTGTATTCCATTTAAATTGAAGAAAGAAGGCCCAAAATGTTGGTGCCAATTTGTAACTGATTGAATTGATGGATGAAGGTGATGGTTAGGATGATCAATCTGATCTGATAAAAAAATCTAAAAATCTAATTTAAATTAATCTGGTCTAGCTCAATCGGGTCGCCGTTATGTAATAAACCATCACAAAGCACAAATAATCTCTCTTAAAGTTTAATTTACTTAAGTTATATGTGAAATGAAGAAATAATGAGACTATCTGCTCCAGACATCAACAAATCCATCACAATTACAACATAAATTGCAAAGAGCAGTGAAACCAACTACTATTGCCCTAAACAATAATATAGGATTAGGCTAACTACTTGATTGGCAATCTAATCAAAATCAAATCCAATTAATAACTAAAACAGATTCCAATATATATTTTATTAGCCTGTTACTGTTATAGTAATTTAAATCTACTTTATTATTTAAAGATGCTGCCTTTTTAACTTAATGGATAAGCTTCTAAGTACCTGTAATAGTACTTTACAAAACATTTGTTTACATATAGACATTATTTAAATATCAAAACAAAATAATACTTGAACCCAAATATACATATATCTATTTTAATAAACGCTAAATAGAAAGATAAACACTCGTGTCAATAAGCGATATACAATTCTTTCTACTTCAATCTCTAATTAATAATTTTCTGTGGGTATCAACTGGTTTTATTATAATTTTATAAACACTTTGAAAATTTATGCGCTCACTTAAATGTTTAAACAAATTAATAGACGTCGATGGTTTACTAAGAAGCTACAAAATAATTTATAAATAATTCACAAATATCTTCCAATAAAATGATGCTTAATTAGTGCTTCGTTTAGGTTTTAAAATAGAATACTTCACTGGAGTTTAATATCAACACTCTATTAGCTCATCTCTAACTTTACAATGTCCAACCACATTACATAAAAGATATATCGAGCTTCTATTGGATGTTTATTCACCTGTGAGTATTAATACAACTTGTTTGAAATTTTAAACAATTGAATAAAAATTGACTGGCAACATATGATTATAATTGATATTTATACAAATCAAAACAATATTCAATTAAATCGGTCAATGAAGTTTATTCTCTTCATTTTATAGGAGTTTAAGAAAAATATCCAAGACGAATTATTCTGAACCAAACGATAAAGTATAATCTATTTAGATTTTTATGACGGAATCAGACAAACATGAAATGATTGACTTTGTAATATTAACTAAGATAAATGATAATATGTATATATAATATTCGAATGCAAATATAAATATGAAATTCATATAGAAACAAAATAAAATACTAATAAGCAAAACATACCTTATCTTATATTCCAATTCGCTTACCAAGCTGAGTTTGAATCCTGTTACTTAAATAGCTACGCCGTCTTACGCAATCCAAATAAAACAAAATAATTAAACTAGTCTTGATATTTAAATTAACTCAATTTATTAGATTATAGAAAAGAAAATTGGCAATATTAATGATAAAATACATCCGAAATGACTTTATATTTTAGATTGGTTGACTAAATAAAATGATCAAATTGCTATGTGTATCTCTATATATGTGTTGCAATAACGATAACGACAAAAAAAAAATGAATGAGTAAATGACGGGAAAGGCTCTTAGATATTTTACTAAAAAAATTTACATATAACCGATACCAAAATGTGAAATAGGAGGGTATCAAAATCTATTTGTTTATCAAAATAATTACGGATAAATGAATATGAAATAATAAATATATTTGAGTCTCTCCGATCATTTTCATTTAATAAATTATATTACTTTTAGAGATAATTAAAAAAAAATCATCCCATTTTATTACATATAAAAAAAAATTAATACACACACATTTCATATAAAAAAAAATCATACCATATATATATAAGTCTGTTCGTTCACTATTTATTGGTCTATCGATTGACTTCAGTTATAGTGTAAAGAGAAGTTTCTCCGTCAGAAATAATAATCGTAAACTTTACAATACTTCATTAAAAGTTTTCTTTTTTTTTTTTTTTTGTCCGAAGAGGTGAGTGCACTTTGATTATCCCTATTATGATGTGAATTGATCCAGTTGGGTCTTGTTCCTTTGCTCGTGAGACGATGTTTACGCCAATCCATTTTTTTTTTATAAAGCATTTTTTTTTTATTTCATAGGTTTTTTTTTTTTTTTACTTTGCTGTCGCTTCCCCGGAAACTTTTCGCAACTGCCCGCTAAATGATTGAACGGGCAGATAATTCCACTATTTTTCCATGTTTTATGGTTTTACACACAAAAAAAAATATTGAAAAAATTTATTTGTTAAGACACAGAAAATAGATCTATCCTTTACTATTGCAAAATGATAAAGAGTCCTGTTATATTCTGTCGCGTCTTTTTTATATGTTCTCTTTCTGACGTTTTTCGTATCTTGACGACCATACAATCTTACTCAAAAAAAACTCAATTCTATCAATTTTCTTATAGTTGTTTTGGCACGGTTATGGGGTAAGTTCGGAGAAAAAGATACATGAAGATTAAATCCAAATTCGATTACAATTTTTTTTTTTATTTTACAAACCAAAATACAAAATTGATATAATAACCTTTTAAATTATTGATAAACATCAATAATTTACACATATCTATATTTTTTAATAATAATATTTTTTTTAAATTAATTTATAAACACATATACTCAACACAAAAAACATTGAACTGTATGTAATAATGTTACTATGGTGACTGCATTCATATATGAAATATATAAAATAATATCGATCCTATTTAGTTAAACTTATATTGTACTGAATTGTTTATTTTATATATATATATATATATATACCTGGATCATCAATTTGAACATTCACAATATATATATATATATATATATATATATATGGATATAGAATTTATATATATATAATATATATATATATATATATATATATATATATATATATATAATTCTATTCTTAATTAATAAACACTTTCCCCACATTTTTGAAAATTATCTCCCACCTAACCAGCCACTGCTTCCCAACTTTCTATGTATATACCATCATCTATCACTTTGCTGATATCCTAACTTCCACTTTTGAACAAAATTTGATTATTTAAACATTTTATTCAATATTTACCACTATGATCCTAATCTCTTACCCATTTCTTTATTTGGTTTCTTCTTGGTAACACCCATGCATCTGAAAAAAAACTCATAGTCTGGTTTAATATATATTCAATAATTATACATAACATCATTAAATAAAAAAAATGCTTTCAATAATAATTGTCTGGGTTTGAATTTTCCACTTACAACATTTTTGGCATTTGACTCACTACTGGTTGGCAAAATTTCATTTATAAGGGTGACAGACAACAAAGACTCATCAATGATTTAAACTAATTGTAAATACTTTTTACATATGTCTGAAAAACAACCATTGAAATGAAAAATTATTTTTCTTGTTGGAAAAACATCTCTAAAGTTCTTATCTGTAGCATAGAAAAATATATTCATTTCAAGTATTATATTGAAAAAAAAAAAGAATATGAACATCTACTCTGTAATTTTGGCTGTAGAACATTCTGGTCATAAAACCAACTACTAAAAAACTCCTACTTTTGGTCATAGCAGATGGTTTTTTTTAGCTTACACAAAAATTTTATACTTATAAACTGACTATTTTACTTTAAACATTTCAGAACACAAGGTTTAATCTAACATTTTGCCACTGGTTATGCAAGATTTATTTCATTTACTCAATCAGTTTATTACGATTTCTGGGTGAAAAACATGATATATTTTATTTGCTTTATTAACACAATGGTATTCAATTTTTATAAACTCAATATCACAAAACAAATTATTTTTATTTCTAAAACATTACATTTATATTAGATTATACATAGCAAATTATATACATATGATAGTGACCTATACAGGATGTCGGAGTAATTAATAAGTTCTCATGATTGGTGTTCCAAAGATGAAAATAATTCCATGTACTAGTCAAAAGATGTTGACCCATCTAACATGAGCTGGTACTCAATGAAACATACTTCAAACCCAGACAAGCCTGAGATTTAGATCAGGGACCAATCTGCATTTGAACCCATTCCACAAACCCTCGCTTGAACACTTAATGAATAACATAATAATGATGGAACTTGAAAATTAATTCTTAAGTCGGGCCCACTAGAAGAGCAAAAAAGACAATGAGACATATTTAATACAAAATGTATATATATATATATATATATAATAAATAAAGTTTGATATCTGTATTCGTTTCACAATATATGTAATATACAAATCAATATATATATATATATCAAAATACAGTACAATTTATATAAATTATATTCTTTTAGAAGTACTTTCGACTATACACTTTATAGTCTTTATCAACTATATAACATTGAATAATCAAAACGAGACAACCCTTAACAATACCCATAGTTCAATTCAGATTTTCCATAATTCTGTTATCTTAACATTTGATGACTGGCGATTCATTAACATTTGACGATTTCTTGAAATCAACATAGCCTCTTTTATTTTACGTTTATTTAATTTGAAAATTATTCAAATTGAACGTTGTCATAATAAACGTAAAATAAAAGAGGCTATGTTGATTTCAAGAAATCGTCAAATGTTAATGAATCGCCAGTCATCAAATGTTAAGATAACAGAATTATGGGAAATCTGAATTGAACTATAGGTATTGTTAAGGGATGTCTCGTTTTGATTATTCAATGTTATATAGTTGATAAAGACTACAAAGTGTATAGTTGAAAGTACTTCTAAAAGAATATAATTTATATAAATTGTACTGTATTTTGATATATATATATTGTTTATATACTATATTCTCGATTTATATGCATATATATATATATATATATATATCCATATATTATATATATATATATATATATATATATTTGCGGTTCGTTATATATATATATATATATTGGAATGCCTGGAAATGAGAATATAATTTGAACTATATAATTGGCTTGGGTAATAATAAAATAATTAATAAAACAATTATTAAAACAGTAAATTAATTATATATTTAATTTAGAGTGCATGACAAGATGATCTACCCAGACATATAGAGTTACATACAATTGGTCACGATATTTATATACTCTTATAAATAAATGACATATTATATGTAAATAGGTCTATTTGGTGGGTGAAATCAAGTTGCCAATCATTTGATTACAAAACAAACAATATATTTGAATTAACACTTTATTGGGCATTCTGAAACATGATGAGTAATGTACAAATCTGGAGCCTTCTAGGGATCATTATACATATTACATTAACACTTTTCACGCCGTTTTGGACGTGAAAATCAATAAAATATATTTTATAAATGGTTTATTCATAAAGGATAATATTTGTCAATTGTTAATAAAATAACATATATTTAAATGAAGTCTATTTGTTTAGTGAACAAAATTTTTTAACCATTCTTTAAATTCAGATTTAAAAAGAAAAGAATGATTCATCTTTTTAACAGATCTATATTCTTAAATAAAAGCAACCGATTATGAAGGTGGGAGTTTTACAATAAAAAGAAAAACAACATTATGAATTAAACTGATCACTACTCTTTAATAATAATAAAAAGTAGAAATGCTGACATGAAGGTAGAAAATCTGAAATGATATTGTGCTTCTAAACAAAAAAAATGAAGTGGCTAAGAGTCCTTTTTCTAGGGCATTGCTGAGAAAATTTTAATTAAGCTTGGCGATGTCCCCATCATAGTCTGGTGCAACTGATGCAAGAGGCCTGTTATACAAAAATTATCTCTGGAAGGTCAACTTTTCTTGGGATAGAGGTGAATAATGTCTATGGGTTCAAACTCATCACAACTCTCCAGGATAGAAGCATGTAATATTAAAAAAAATTAAGCCACATATCAGCAATGCAGCATAACACTATGTCTTTAATGACATGAAATAGAAGTTACTATTTTAAAAAAACATGAACCTCATGTGAATGCTGATATGTAATACATATTGAAAAGATTTAATTCACACAAAATGGATTTCAAAATTACCCCCCCCCTTATCTTCTTTGCTATTTAATATATTGAGATCCCACCGTTGCAAATTTTATGAATTTAAAATAATCAACTCTGAGAAATATTAAGAGTATTGCATTGTAATACAGATAATATAAAAAGCAATAATAATAAGAAATCACCATTTCAGAATTAAGTGAGCTACATATAAAATTATTAATAGCATTAATTTTTCAGTGATTTAAAAGTTATACACAAATAATACCCTTTATGTTGCATAAAGAGAATCATGAAACTAGGTTAACTTGAGAAATAATATGGTAAGCATATCAATTAAGAATGTATGTAATTCTAACTCAGAAGAGAGGTTTTTTACTAACCTTGACACAGGGATGTCTGAGTAGATAGGGGAAAATAACGTTTTACATTAAGCCCACAAGATTGTTTAGATTGGCAACTTAAATTGATAAAATAAAACATAGTTTAAAATTAAGAAAGGAACCACAGCAAAATTAAAGAAGTAAAAGCATGTGACAGACGTTATATACAAAAGAAAAATTATTAGTATGAGAGCAAATTTACATTAACAGTTAAAAATAAAATCATTTAATTTAACAATTTACAAAAGAAATCTGGATAGCTGAGGTTTGAAATAATTGTTAATTTCATAGGTGGTTCTTAGAGTAATCTTTAACACTAATTCTACTTTAGATGTTCTATAAAAGAAATCAATTCTATTTTTATATTTTTTATTAGCAAACTATATTACACCTGGCTATGCATATTTGATGGGAAAACATTCCAAATGGATACATGAGGAACAAGAAGACTTTCTTAACTCTAATCATTTAAACAACAAAATACAGTGACTCTCTAACCTTACTCAGAGGCTTACATACTGGAGTGGCCTTTGTCTCATCATCAAAAAACAAGGGAAATACACTACAATACTCCACATAATATAATCATCATAATACACAATTGCTTAATATTTATATTTATAAAGCGCATACTCGTTACTTAAAGTAATATTTATTAAGGCTATAATTTTAAGACTATAAGCCTGAAAAATGACAGTAGCGACATCTTGACTTTTACATAAATCTTGGGTTAAAGATTTGCAGAGGTCCCTACTGTCATTTTAGGATTTTTTTAACATATATATATATATATATATATATATATATATATATATATATATATATATATATATATATATATATATATATATATATATATATATTAAAGCATATAGCCTTAATAAAAAAAAATTGCTTAATATGGAAAATATAATCCACTCATGACAAATATTTCAATAAACTAAAGGAGAGTTTCTCAATCTCTGGCAATACAATATATATCATGAACTTTTTTTTTCCATAGCCACTGAATATATTTCAATCTAAGCATAAAAAAAAAAATTCACTCTTAGATAAAACCCTAATTCTTTCACTTCTTTTGGCCTATCACACCACACCAATCCAATTTAAGTCAATCGAGTTTTAATTCAACAATTATATAAATGGATTCAACAACAGAAAGGCACACGTGCATAATAATACACAAAATAATTTCAAATCATATTCAATACATAAATATTGTAACAACATTACTTAATAATTAAAACAAAAAAAAACATAACTTCATACCTGTCAATCTCATAATATTGTGCTCAGAATCAAATTATCACTAAAAAAAATAAATAAAGGAGGCATTTTACATTAATGGAAACTTCCATGTCATTAATAGGAAAGACACTTGCTTTGAGATCTCAAAGAAATGGGCTACGTAATACTAGCTTATTTGAATATTTGTATTTGCATATATTTTATTATACATTTTACGAAGGCTATGAATATGAGGCATGGATCCTCGATAAATTTTAATACTAATTTATATCTTCTCTAATTAACAATTACAAATAAGTGTTTTTTTTTTTTTACATACTATTGAGAAGTAAAACTATATTTATTATTAAGTTAAAAAAATGAATGTCTCACTCCTGAAGAATTAGAAATATATTAAATCTGAAATATAATAATTACTACTAAATAAACCTCATTTTTCTAACAAAGCAAAGGTAAAACAATACTTTTGTGTATTTAATATTAACTAATGAATTGAAATAAAATTATATAAAAAAATAATGATTAGTTACCCAGAATAATATTTCTTGATATAATACTTATCCAAAATGATCTTGATGCAAAAGAAATAATGATTAAAAAATATAAAGACAAATAATTGGTCTACCTATCTATCATACAGAAAAAAAGTTAAAACTTTTTTAGCTGGGAACATAAGAGTTCATTTGTACAGTCCATAAATAACACATCCTGGATATGTGCAAAAATGATCATGATAATTGTAAAACAAATAGATGTTATTAGACACATAACCATTTCTTGCAGGACAAACAATAAGCATTTGGTCTAATTAAGAGCATTTCAAATGTTCTTCACAATAGCTAACTGAATTGCTGACAATATCACATGCAACATATTAATAATGGCAAATAAATATTTACTACTGCAGATTTTGGTAATAATTTATTGTTTAATTAATTACATTTATGAAGGCACTCGTGTTAAAGTATCAAAGGTCATCCATTAGTAAGTAGTTGATTAATTCATAATATCCACTTAAGTCTACATACGTTTTTGACAATATATTTTAATAACAAATCAAATACAAATGAGAACACTAAAATAAAAGTGTTCACATCTAGTATTCATGCTTTTTCACTCATTGAGTTATAAGCACATTTAAATATAAGCTAGTGATTCATTAGTTATACATGTCACATATTCCATTCCTTAATCCTAGAGACACAGATGGTTAAGTATATTTCTTGTTCAATAATAATAATAATAATAATAAAGCATGTTATATTATGTTAGATTCACACATCCTTCCATTTAAACTTTAATCTTTTATAGCCAGTAGAAAATTTTAATATAGAGGCCTTGAAATATTTTATAAAAAGTTCAGCAAAATATTTCCAAAGAATGGCAAAATTCACACATTTCTATTGTTTTTTTTTAATATTAGTGATTAAAATTAGCCAAATGAAATTTGAAATATAGACACACATATGCATCCCAAATTATGATCTTAAATCTAAATTAGTCAATTGGAAATATAGAGAGATGTACCTTTTTTAAAGTTATTTAAGTCTTAATCCTTGTCTTTATCATCTCAATCAAAATTTGTTAACTATTTTCATACAGAAAATTCATATAATTTTGTACATTTCAGTTTGAATTAAATCTCAACCACTTGATTATGGAAGAAACAATTTGTAGAGAGAGAATTGTAGTAATAAAGCCAACTTTCTTGTAAAGTATTTCCCTTTTCTGATTATCAATTAGCCATTTATTTCTTCCACCAATCAAAGATCACTCATTCAAAAGTTCAACTTTAAATAAAAGTCAATCCCACCTTCTGCACTGAGATAATTAGTTGCAAATATGCAATAACATTTTCTCTCTTGAAAAAGAAAAAGAAAGAAACAAAATAATTTTGTCTTCTAAATAATACTAACTAAATTAAAACAATAAAAATATTTTGCATCTCTAAAGTAATAAATATATTTGTTTTAGCAAATAAAATAACTGATAGTGAATTTGTCTATTAGACAATTCAGTAGTCCATTGATCTATCAATTCAACTAAAATGAAGTTTAAACTGGTTATCAGAGATATTGATTATGAATTTAAATATTTTACTGTATAACATAGTATTTGGTATTTTAATTAATTACATGAATGAAAAAATGAGGTGTCAAAATGTGACAAACGTAAATATAAATGCTGTACTACAAGTACTAAACCAGTCCGACCGAATTAGAAATCTATACAACCCTAAGTCAAATATTCTGTACTAACTACACTATGGATTGAAGTATCAAAAAGCAAATAAAACAGAACATCACCAAAAAATATCAATCATTGTCTTACAGACAATATGACAAATCTGGATTAATTTAACCTATATACCAACAATTTCTGTGACAAGCCATCCCCCTTTCTATTATTAAATATTCACCAAATAAAAATACTAAATATCTCAAAACTTTCAAATAATATCTGCGAATTCTTTCTAAACAGGGGTTTAGATTATTACTAAAAAAATTTAAAATTTCATGTTATTTCATTTTTTTTAGTTAAATGCATCCAGCTATTACTGATACAGTGCTATCTAATTACAACTGTTTTCATGTGTCTATTCAGAAGGTCATTATATATATATATATATATATATATATATATATATATATATATATATATATATATTATTACTATTTGCGGGATATTCCGTGTAGTGAAAAAGCTAAATGCTGACGTTTCAGTACAATATCAAGTACCTTCCTCAGAGCGTCCTCTTTCTCAAATCATAAGAATGCACGTGAGATTTAAAATCGTTTTTATTGTTTTCTTTCTCCTCATATTTAATTCTATTGGTTGAGAAGTTTTAAAATTTATTTTCTCTTCCAATAGTTTCTTCCAAATGTTGTTAATCTTCTTTAACTCACACCTTTCATTTATGCTCTTGGGCCTTTTAAAAATCTCTATAGCTTCTCTTAGCAATCTCTGGTCATATTGTTCAATTTTGCTAAAATTTTGTTTTTCAAAATTGATATCATGATTTGTTAATTTAATATGAGAATAAATAGCTGATGAATTGGATTTTTCTCTCACTGCCAGAATGTGTTCTTCCTTTCTAATATTTATTCTACGATTAGTCTGTCCTATATATGTATGTGGACAGACCCTACATGGAATTTCATACACACCATGACACTCCAAAGCAATTTTATCTTTAGGAAGAGGAAATATTTCACTAATTTTTTATAAGTAGTAAAAATTGTGTGAATATTATTATTCTTTAAAATGTTACCAATTCTATCAGTTACTCCTTTAATATATGGCAAAATTGTCTTAATTTTTGATGTATCAAAATCTTTTCTTTGATATGTATAAGCCCTATTAATAATTTTGTAATTAAAACCATTATGAAGAGCATTTTATTAGTAGCAAAAAGGTCCCGGTGAAAATGGCTATCATCAGAAAGTCTCTTTGTTCTATTCAATAATGTCTTTGCCACTGAAAATAGTTGTGCAGGATGGTGATGAGAGGAAAATGCAGATATCTCCCAGTGTGTGTTGGATTTTATATATACCATGGGATAAAGAACCATCTATCCTTCTTTCAATCAAAACATCTAAAAAGGTAATTGATTATTATTTTCTATTTCCATGGTAAATTTAATATTGTTGTGAAGAGAGTTTAAAAATTAAAAAGTCATCAAGAGCATGCTTACCATGAGGCCAAATAACAAAGGTATCATCAACATACCTCAGCCATATAGATGGTTTTTTAACTGCTAAAGTCAAAATTTTATTTTCCAAATCCTCCATAAAAATAGAAGTAATGCTGAGAAATTGGTGAACCCATAGCTAGACCTGATGTTTGTTTATACATCTGCCCATCAAAAACAAAAAATGTATTCGATAAGCAGTGTTCAATCAAAACCACAGCAAAATTAGGCAACGATATTTTTAAACTTGGTCAGTACTATAAAAATCACTCCAAATTCTTCTTAGTCAATTTAATATCCGGATAGCAAATTGCTCTTTAAATGTCTTAAGCAAATAAAGGTGTCTTGTAGTAAACTCTTTCGTTCATGGAATATCTGGCTTACTTTTGGTAACATATAATTTTGGTAAAGAGATTTTTCCCTCGGTGTTCTTTGTTTCTATAGTCAGTAGAATAAATTATGCTTTAGTTTTTTTTCAGATAAGTCTGGTCTCTAAAATTTTTTTATAAATATTTCTTAATAAATTTTTTTTAAATATCTTATTTAAAATCTGTATTACTTATCGAGATGTATGTTTTCTTTAAAGAAAATCTTTTATATATAATTTTAGGTTTTGCCTTATTTAACGATTTCCCCCCCTTTATTTGCAACCCCCAAAAATTTTTGAGAGAGTACTTTCCACTCTTATAATATAAAGGTAATTATAGTATTTTAAAAAGAAAAAAACTATTTATTTATAATTTTTGTTAAAAAAAATCATCTATTCCTATATACTCGTATTTTAATGTTTTTAAAATTTTAAAGATATTTATAAAAATTTATAGGTCTATGTTATCTTAAGAAAACAAATTTTTTTTCGTCTTGTTAAGCCCGAAAATTTCTTTTCCAAAAAGTTAAGTTTCCATTGAGCAGTTTCCCACCTTTAAATTTTATTTAAGTTTCTTTTCTCTACGTATTAATTGTATATTTTGTAGTTTTGCTTGTTTCCTTTTAAGTTACGTAAATGGATTCAGTTTTAAAAAATATTCGTTGTAATTTTTGTTTTTGTTAATTTATCAATATTTTTTTTTTTGTGGATGTATAAACAAACATCAGTCACTTGGTTATTTTGTTTTTATTTTTTGGAGGTTTGGAAAATAATTTGCTTTTTAAAAAATCTATTGAGGTATGTTGATATATTTGTTATTTCCTCATGTAAGTTTTATTTTTTAATTTTTTAAACTCTCTTCACCTTAAAACTGGAAATAGAAATAATATAATTACTTTTTAGATGTTTTGATTGAGAAGGTAGATTTCTTTATCCCATGTATATATAAAAACCAAAGAGATATCTGCATTTCTATCATCTTATTTTTATTATTGTAATTTCTATATAGCATTTTCAGATTTTGTAAATAAAATGTTTTATAATGGTTTTAATTAAATATTATAGGGCATTATAAAAAAAGATTTTGATAATCAAAAATTAAGAATTTATATATTGAGTAACGATAGAATTGTAATTTTAAAGAATAATAATATTCACCAATTTTTATACTATAAAAATTATAAATATTTCCTCTTCTAAAGAAAAATTGCTTTGTGTCATGTGTGTATGAAATTCATGTAGGTTGTCATAATATAGACAGACTAATCGTAGATAAATATTAGAAGGAGAACACATTCTGCAGTGGGAAAATCAATTCATCAGCTATTTATTCTCATATTAAATTAAAAATCATGATATCAATTTTGAAAAAAAAATATTTTGAAAATGAAATATGAAGAGATTGCTAAGAGAATATAGAGATTTTTAAAAGGAAAGTAAATGAAAGATTGAGTTAAAGAGATTAAATTTGGAGAAATATTGGAGGAAAATAAATTTTAAAACTTCTCAATAAATTAATAGAGGAGAAAATGATAAAACGATTTTAAATTACACATTCTTATGATTTGAGAAAAGGTCTGAGGAAGGTATTGATATTGTACTGAAAGTCAGCATTTAGTTTTTCACTAAATATGAAATAGTAATAATAATATGACATCTTTTATCCGTGAAAACATTAGAATTAATATATATATATATATATATAAAGGAAAATTTGATGTTATTAATCATTCCAATAAACTGCATTTAATAATATATAGAATATTTAATCATACTGATTGAACTATTTCACTAAAATCATTTATATATAAAACTCTGTCATGCTTAATATAAAAAAACTGAAGAGTAAATCATATGTAAGTATATATAAAAAATATTTCAAAATTTGATACATATCTTGGCTAGACTATATTTCAGATATGTTTATTATAATCAACTAGACACACTGCAATAATATTAAATATATGACTGTATGGGCAAATATTCTTTGGGATGTGCATATAAAGTGAATAAGTAAGTAGTAACAGATCTTCGGAAAAAGGCTATTTTTAACTTGAATATGGATTAATATAAAAAAATATACCTTTTATAAAAGTTATTTTATACATGTTAAAGTCTCAAAATGTAATAATTATTAGATCAAATGTCAATCTTTCACTTATAACTATTCAAATATATTAATTTGAAAAAAAAAATGTTTTTTTTACTTGAAAACATATTTTTTACAAACTGAATTTATTATAAGTGTACATGGAAATAAAAGTGAACATAGAAATAAAATTAACCATGATCTTTAATATTTATGAATTAAATTTTATTGCAGAAAAGTTTAAAAACAATTTGCAATGTGCAAAATAAACAAACAAAAAATGTATATAATAATCCAATCTAGAATATTTGGGGATTCTCAGATTTATACTAGCATGTCAAAATTCAATAGTTTTATTTTCTTTCTAGAGCTAGAATATTTATATTTATTTTCAATAGTATAATACAATTAGCTATTTATAGTCAAAATAAGAGTCATAGATCACATGACCCTATCTCTTAAGCTTGTAAGTTATAAACAGTAATGATTGCCAATTCCTCTACAAGCTTATTATAAATGCTTAACCAGAGCCAGCACTTAAAATATCTCTGTCAGGACCCCTCCCCAAACCCCTGATCAAGGTTTTGTGCTTTGGCACTCCTCAGAGAGGTGTCATGGTGTAAGTATCACTTCCACTAAAAGTAAAAAAAAATATGTACAAATTTAATATTTTTATTTTCTGTTATTATTCATCTGTTACAATTAGTGTATAAATGTAAAAGTTTGTTTTCTTAGTTGTTTGTTATTTTATATCTCATCAAGTATTTCATTAAATTTGATAACTCTTGCAAAATTTTCTTTTCTTTTTGATGAAACATTTTATAGATGCTGAATTTTTGCTTTATGGTATAATTGTTTTAAAGAACTTTGGTAATTTGCAATATAAAATGTGTCAGAAATTTATAATGACACCATAAAAAATTGAAAAATAGAGCAGAACTGAT
Organism: Epiperipatus broadwayi; assembly: GCA_028023455.1. Classification (NCBI taxonomy): domain Eukaryota; kingdom Metazoa; phylum Onychophora; class Udeonychophora; order Euonychophora; family Peripatidae; genus Epiperipatus; species Epiperipatus broadwayi. The sequence goes on along the minus strand of JAQFVV010006363.1, from coordinate 2,226,972 downwards.
TGATGTTGTGGCTTTTTTTTCTTTTGTATAACGAGGTTTGAAAAATAGTAGCAAAATCATAAATGCAAATATAGAGTAGAGGAATTGAAAATAAGAAAATATGAATTGAATTTGTATCCCACAATGTATATATATATGGTCAGAAAGAAATATCCCACAATGTATATCTAGACCATATATATATATATATATATATATATATATATATATATGGTCAGAAAGAAATTAGACATTCTGTGCTAGAGGGTACTATATATGATAAGGTGTTCCATTTGAAATGAATAAATAAGATTAGGAAAGATGTAAAAAGTGTTTAGTTATGTAGATTATGTTTAAATGTGGTAAAAATGATGAAAACAAGGTTTCTCAGTATAGGTCTCTAACAAAAATGTCAGGAGAAATGGAGGAAAATGTAGTTAAGAAAGATAGAATAGAGTATATATTTAATGGAGTGATGAAATATAGATGACAAAATAAGCAGTGCAATGAAAAATGGAGAAAGAATAAATAAGATAGATAATGTGGAAAAGGATATAAAATTAAAATTAAAAGTGTTAGAGATGACATGTGAGTAAATCAAGTAGTTAATGAATAAAAAAGATAAGAAAGAAATAGGTAAGGAAGTTCAAAAGATAGAAGAAAATGTTATAGATAAAATAGGGAAAGTAAACTATGAGACAACCTTGGTAGCGGACTTGCTAATTAGAGGATTTGGAGATTGAATTGCAGGAGTAAATAGAAATAGATATGTAAGAATATGATTGCCTAGATCTAGAATTAGAGATGTTACAGATAAGGTAAAGAAACAAAGGAGTAAATATATTTATGTTATCATAAGGACAAATAATTTATTAGATCCATCATAGAAAGTAATGGATGAATACAAATATTTAATTAGTAATTTGAATAAGGTTAAAGAAAGAGAAGGAATAGTGAGAGATTGAAAAAATTATGTGAGAGAAATAATCTTAGATTTATGAAATTGTGGGATTTTTTATTAATAAGAGGGATATATATTGTAAAGATGAATTACACTTAGCAAAAGAAGAAAGTGAAGAATTTTGGGGAGGGTTTGATTTATGAATATTATTATAGTTCAGAAAATTTATAAAGGAGGACAAGATTTTAAGTTGTAGTATTACCAAAAAGAAGTTAATAATGGAAGGGGTGTAAGAAATAAAAAAGGTAGTTGATTTACATATAAATGTAGATATGGAAAGAAAATGGGTCTGTAAAAATAATGATAAACAAGCTAATTACAAATGTAATAGAAATAAAAACATTTAAAAAAATTATAAAAGGGTACTAAGAATAACAGAAATTGTTAAATTATATATATGAATGCATGAGGTGGTAGGAGACCAGAAAAATGGCTGATATTAAAGCAAACAAAAACAAGGGCATGAAGCATTAGCAGTAGTGGAAACATTTCTAAGAGAAAAAACCTATACTGAGAGACTTGGTATGATAGGGTATAAATACAAAAGAAAATAAAGGGGGCAGTGGTATAGGACTTATGTCAAAAAATATTTAAATACTATACAGTGTCAAGAACATGTGTGGCTTGTGATAAGGTTAGCAAGGCAAGAATGGGTGGCAGATATAGTGTATATGGCCACTGGAGATGGTCAAATTATAATGGAGTGGAACAACTGCATATATAAACAATTATTTGAGGATATACAGAGTTTCAAAAAAAGAGGGAAAATATTCAGAAAAGTAAAAGTAATAGAAATTGACAATTAATAAAAATATAAAAGAGAGGAAATAAGCATGCAGAGAATATAAATTTGCTATTAAAACTAAAGAAAGTGAAAAAGATATTAATATTAAATGGGAAAAGTATTTTTTAAAAAAGAAGTTGGCTAAAATAGATCATTATAAAGACAGAGTGAAATTGGATAGTAAATTATCCGATGATATTAATAAAAGTAAAAGAGATGAGAGTAAAAAAATTTGGAAATATATTAAAAGAAGGAATGTATGAGGAAAATAGTATTACTAAATGATGAGAAAAAAGAGTCACTCTAGAGAAGAACGTGACAATCTTAAATAAGTATTTAATGAATATAAAAAAACATTAGATATAAAGGACAGAGTGATAACCAACATAAAAGCACTTAGTAATGACAATATTAGTTTTACAGAAAATGAATTGAATTACACAGTGAAAGAAATTGAAAAATGGAAAGGCAAGAGGTTTCCATGAATGGGTAGCAAAGAAAGAGATGAATTTGTGAAATAGGGCACATAAAATCTATTATCATGTTTTAATGAGATGGGAGAGGAGAAAGAATTTTCAGATAGCTGGAATAATACAAGACTAAGACATCTATTTAAAAAAACCATAGGAATCATAGCAAGTTAAACAATTATAGACCAATGTCGGTTATATCAGTGCTATATAAAGTTTTTGCATATATGGTGGTTGAAAAGGTGCCAAAATGGATGGAAGGAAATAATATAGTGGGAGAGATGCAAGGTTTTAGATCAGATAAGTATATAAGGGATAGATTATTTGTAATCATAAAACTATATATATATATATATATATATATATATGATATACAAATAAACTGATATATATATATATATATATATATATATATATATATATATATATCAGGGAAATTTATTGGATCAATAGGAGAAAAATTTGATAAATGAAGCAAAGAAAAGAAAGGAACTAATAAATATATTAACGGCATTTTCATATAATAAATTTGATGTAGCAAAAAATGCATGTGAGTGGCAGTAGCAGGGTTAACTTATGGTAACCATGCATTATGTGTTAGTAAAAGGATTTTAGATTACATATAAAAAGTACAATAATAAATAAAAAGATATGCATTAGATGCACATGTGTGAATGGCAAAGAAAGAATTCAAAGAGAAATGGGATGGTCAAATTTTTATATGAGGGATATAAAATGTAGAATGAAAATACTGAGTTGATTATAATTTATGGATAATAAGAGAATAGCCAAAATAATATTTAATTATGTTATGAGTATAGATCAAGCAACAAGTTGGATGAGAAAAGTAGTATGGCATACAGAATATTTGGATAAAGACTTTATGTCAGTATTCTTGTACAAAAAATGAGATGATGGGTGTTAGAAGAATTGTTGAGTATTATAGTGGTAAAGAGTGGGCTAGAAGAATAGATGTATTAATAAAAATAGGAAAGTGGAGAACCAGTGTGGAAAATAAAAAAAAATTAAATATATATAGAAATAAAGTGAATATTGGGTGTGACTTAATTTACAAGATTAACAACTAAAGTAGTTTACTGTTTAAGGCTCCAGCAGAATTATTAATAACAAGGGGAATCTAAACATAAATGGAGAAGTGAGGGTGAATATTAGGTATCTGTTAATTGAATGACAAGGCTTACAAGTACAAATAATGAAGTTGTGGAAATATAAATATAAACAATGTGATTATACAGAAAGTGTGTTCTTAATTTTCTAGCTGGGGTTGAAAATAGATAAGGGGGAATTAGATATAAGGCCATATAGTGGACAATGATAATGTGAAAATGGGTTGGAACAAGATAAAGAAGAATAAGGAAAAACGAAGGGTGTTGGCTGGAAAAGAAAAATAAGGTGTCTAATATGTTTCTCCGGGCATAATGACTGAGAGATTCCTGACTATGATAAAGAAAAAGCCATAGTGCATGGATCACATCACTTCAAAGCACATGAGGCTACATATTGGATTTCTCACTTTTATAGTATATATATATATATATATATATATATATATATATATATATATATATATATATATATGTAATAACATTGTTTATAATTCATGTGTTATTATTTGCAATATAAAAATATTTGCATATCCAAATCATCTGCAGCAAAATATTATGCAAATATATAAGCTGCAGGAACAGAATTGTCATTTTTGAAAAGATTTATTGAATTTGGTCAACTTTTAGGATTTCGTTTTAAAAAGATTTCTCAAATAACAAGCTTAATGTTAAAATGGTTTGCAAATTTTAATATGTGGGTGTGGTACAAATGAAATTTATTAAATTCTATATTTCAAAAAGAATTTTAAAATCTAAACTATCAAATTAAAAACATTTTATTGAAATTCAACATTATTAATAAAAATACATTACAATAGTTATTTTTAAATGTTGTTGATAAATATTACTTAAATATACTTTAATTATTAATTACATTATTTTCTTTTGAGATTTGCAGTCATGAATATTAAGAATTTATTATTTACTCTTGAACTATTATCTACAATTATATATATATATATATATATATATATATATATATATATATATACTTATATATATATATATATATATATATTTAAAAGTTGGATTGTTATTTAAGATATTGCCAAGATCTTTATAAATTTTGTGTGATGGTCTTTTTTTTTTTTCTGGATTTCTGCTTTATGGTAATTAATTGTTTTAAAAAAATTACTAATTCTGTATCAACGTGAGTAAAGCACTGAAACAGCTAGTTATATATAAATATGCTAATTTATGTCTTATATTAATTTATATTATTATTTACTTAATAATATATGTTATAATATTAAAATACTTTTAATGTTTTGTTTTATATTTTATAATGAGAATATCCTATTAATACGATCTTTAATAAATGAAATTGAAATGATCAAAAATGATTTTCAGCAAAATGTAATTAGCAAAAAAAAATAAACTTCACTAGGTACTTTTTAAGCATATACATTTTTATAAATAATTTTGAAAATTCATCAATTCAAAAATTGAAAATTAAATAACCTGTGTTAAGTAAAATACTTTTTGGTGTTTTTAAATAAATGCAGAAATGATTCTCTTTCTTTTTTTTTTAAAAAAAGTTAAATTGGTAAACTTTATTTTATAAAAAATATAAAGAACATCAAGGTTGATTGATTGTATTTTTTAAGATGACAGTTAGTCTGTTAAAAGTATCGATTTCTGAAAGAAAAAAAATATTAGCTTCATTTAAATCAGTTTGAATAATAATTTAAGAGAAAAAAAGAAAAAAGAAAATGGTGCATTCTTACTAAGATTAAAATTTAATAAATAATGAGTTTAAGATGGTAACATAATGGGATAAAACTCCTATTTTTTACTAATTTAGTAAAATTATACATATTGCATATTTACAGATGAATACCAATAAATTCTAAAATAATATTTCTTGCAGGTATCAATATAATCAATATATTAAATCCTTAAATTCTCTTGCAAACAGTTGTCATTATTATTATTATTATTATTATTATTATTATTATTATTATTATTATTATTATTATTATTATTATTATTATTATTATTATTATTATTATTATTATTATTATTATTATTATTATTATTATTATTATTATTATTATTATTATTATTATTATTATTATTATTATTATTATTATTATTGTTGTTATTATTATTATTATTATTATTATTATTATTATTATTATTATTATTATTATTATTATTATTATTATTATTATTATTATTATTATTTTAGCACTTATATTTTCACTAAATATTTTTACCATTATCTAAATAATATAAGTAAGTAGGGGCAGTTGATTTTACCAAAAACATTAATACCCCAAAAAAAATTTTGCCTACTGATTTTTAGTTTAGCTGTCAATTACTTTATTCCCTTTCAAAATTTTGAATGGTTAACAAATTAAAATACTAATGGAAGATTGGTAGAAATTAATTAAATTGGCTCTTTTTATTCTCATTTTACAAAATAGTATAAATTGTAAAACATTTTTTTCATAGAAGTAATGTTAAATACTTTTACAGGTAAAGGCTAGTGAAGTTATCTGGCTTTTAAATATGTGACTTTTTAGATTTGTATATAAAACAGAAACTACAGATTAATATCACCAATTATTATGGATAATACGTAGTTCTCAATAGCAACAGCTATTTTTAAAAATAATATTAATGGGAAGAAGACTATATAATTAGTTAAAAGATTAAAGAGATTTTATCAGTTTTCTTTTAAATTCTAGATTGAATAAAACATTTGACCACTAATGCTTGTGATAAGTAATCCACACTTTCTCTTTATCAATATAGTTTTAGTAATACCAACAACCAAAGAGAAATCTATATTACCCATTTAGAGGGCATAGCTGAAAATTTTCTAATATTTGAAGTGACTTTACATTTGATATATAATGGTGTGTGAATTTTATCAAATCTATTTTAAAACAATAAGGAAAATGTTCTCTAGTGGCCAAGTTCAATAACTTTTTATAACAAAGAGTTGGTCTAGGTTCTCTTTATTATTGTAAAACAATATTGATCTTGGCAGCTAGAAGGCCATTCAATTCTTATTTAAAATTAGATTTGGAAAATATCATATGACATTATATTTATTCATAATTAAAATATTATTTATCATTATATATTGTAACAGGATGGGGGGGGGCAGTATCATAATAGAAAAGAAGATTTGAACTGGGATGATGGAACATCATCATCACTCCCAGTCAATTTAAATACTAAATGAAATATCGATAATCTACCAAGTATATATAAGTAAGATATTTAAGGGAGCATGAGATTTGAGAATCTCTGAGAACATTGAGAGATCAGCCAGCCACTAAAAGCATAATTAATCACATATCGACCAGCATTATAAAGTAAAAGTAAGTATAAGTAAATATTAAAATAACTATCCATCACTCATCATCATTGATGGAAATAAACAAATCAGTATAATTAATCAACAGTCCATCTTGTGACTGGATTTGAACAATAAAAATATAAATTATCAGTCAACCTTGAAATGGGTCTTCTGTAGACCAGGCTACCTATTGAGCCTTTGCCAACTTGGGCAATTATATAAACATAACTTGGATGCACTAGCTTAGTGCCCAACCATTAAAATACATAAGAATCAAAAATCAAAACAATAATGCTGGGACATTAAAACATGCTGATCATCAGCAATGCTCTGACTACTTAAGTACCATTAATGTACTGGCCAACTAAAAACATAACTTTTAAATAAGACAAATAAAATATAGTGCATGGGCTTTAAAGATTATCATCTTTTGTGCCAACCAGAATGATGATTGATCATCTCTGGATGTACCAAAGCACTAAGTACACATCCCCATTCATCTGTGTGTGAATGAGAGATGATGTAATACAATTTTAACAATTAAATGTAAGTTGATTAATAACAAAAAAAAAATGATATTTAAGGTCTGATTTCGAATAACATACAATAATAAAAGTCATTACACCATAATTTACAATATTACTACAAAATTCAAGTTATCACATTAATTTACATAATTCCTATTCAAAATTTAAATTGTTACATTGATTTACAAAATTACAATTCATGTTATTACTATGGTTTACATATATATGCGCACAGATGCACAATTTATAATATAGAATTAATATTCAATAACAAAATAATTATCACACTAGTTTACATAATTCCTATTCAAAATTCAAATTTTTACAATAATTTACTATTTGTGCACACAGATGAGCGATTTGTAATGTACAATTAATATTTACTAACAAAAAAAAATGATTATAATTTTACATATATGAGTGTGTGTGTGTAAATATGCACACTGACTTTTACCTATTTAAACTTGTTACAATATTTTTTATTTCATAATTCATTTGAAAAACTCATACATTTCACACATATATGTGTGTATAAACAAAACTTAGATATAATTTACAATTTAGTTTCAGTTTATAAGTTCTTTTTTTTATCAAAGTAAATAAAGTCAACTTTTGTTTGACAGGTACTTGTTGATTAATTATCAATGTCTCTAAATATAAAATGCCTCTTTTTTTTCTTAATAAATGAAAAATAAAATCGTTTTATATATTTGTCATTTCAGACCAAAGAAATTACTTACAATTTTATTCTTATATATAACTGCTGTTAGATTTCAGCTCAAGCAATAGTTACTTGTTTGTGTTAACTTCAAGTTATTAAATTATAATTTTAAAAGTCATTTTAAAAAATATTAAGATAAATAACTCACTGTATATACATGTGACATATTTATTTGTGATTCCTTGTGCGTATAGATAAACAGCAGCATAAGTATAAGTACTTCTTTATTCAGCTGATATTCATCTTGGGTGAGATGTTTTTGTCAATCCGGGCATATGTCATCATCACGCAAAAGTATATAAATCAGGTATTGTTGGTGTTTTTTCCTTCTGTAGTCAGTTCCACTTATACTTGGATTTTGTAAGCTTCAAGTCAGCAAGCTGTTTTTTGGAACATTTTTAAGGCAATGGATTACAAAGAATCTTGACCCATTTCCTCTATGTAAATTCAAATTCCATCAGGGAATTGTAGAGCAGCCACTTCCTTGCATTCTTAAATACTCCTGGAAGTTCTCTTGATAATTATTCTAGCCATCTTTGCAGCTATCTTTACTATGGCCATTTTCTGCTACAGTTACCAACTTTTCAAAAAATATTTTAGCCAATTTTACAGCAAGCTTTTCTGCTAACTCTTACAAAATTGCAAGCCAAACTGTTCTGCTCAGCTCTTACAAAATCTACTATTCAGACTGTTTTTTTTTTCAAAAATCATTATCCAGACTTAGCAGCTTAGTTGGCCACTGCAAAAAATATTACAATCAGACTCCTCTGGTCAACTCTTACAAAACTGCAAGCAAAAACTAACTGAGTTTTTTTATCAGTCTTTTTATAACCTTGGGTAGGTCAGGTGACAAAAACACAGTAGCTGTTTTCAATCTGTCTAATACATTTGGAAACAAGCTGGAAATTTCTATCAAAGTGTGATTTTCATGTTTTTATTTTAATCTTTGGAATTTGACCAAAAGTGTAATAATCCTTTATAATTTTTAATCTACAAAGTTTTTAACTACATAGTAGAAATGCAAACAAGCATTAATTTAAAAAAAAAATTATACAAGTATTGATTAAAAGATTTTAAAAAATAAATTATGCTAGGTTTTTTTTGTTAATTTCAAAATCAGAATTACAAATATTATTTATCAGACTTTTTTAAAATACTTATTTCACAATGAAATTTTACTTTAAACCCAGTGTCATTTAACCCTTTACTTATCATTATTTTATTTTAGGAAATATAAAAACAATATCTACAAAAATTTATGTCTGTGTTTATTTCTAATTTTTCTTTACTTTTTATATATACATATACAAACACACACTATATATTTATAGGTGTACCATGTTACTCAACAGGTTACAATATATATATAACATGGATTTGGGTTTGTGTCCAATTAAATATCAGTCATACTTGTTGAGAAATTTATTCTTTTCAGAAATCAAAGAATCAATTTCCAAAAAGTCAATTTGTAGACATAGATATCTCTCCATAAAAAGACTAATCAGCCTTGTCAAACATAAAATGTCTTGGAAAACTAATGTGTTTCATATAATAATTAAATTGTGTTTATAATTAACATCTTCATTATCACTGTTGTTATTATTATTATTATTGTTGTTGCTATTGTTAGTTGTTGTTGTTTTTCTTCTTTTTACTTCTTTTCAATTGTTACAGTTGTTTTTTTTTTTTTATAAGAATGACATTCATTAAAAAAAAACAAATAAAAACAATTCAATTCCATGAGAACTCATCATAAATAAATATCATTTATCTATCTGAGAAAAATGGAATGTATTTTACTAATCTCATTAAATAAATAAATTTTCAAAAAGATTGATGATAAGCAACTACATATTATATACTAGAAAGAACATAGACAGGCTTAAAGACATATTTTTGAAAACTGTAAATGTATTATGTATTCTCATGGCAAAACTGGCAAATATATGTATTGTGATATAATAAATAATACCTCTATAACAATAATATTGTAAGTATAAAAATCAAAATTTGAGTTGATATTTTAAATCTAGTGTCTGATTATTTTAGCTTCTCACTGAGATAAGCCAAAAACTTGAAACTAATTGGTCTGGGTATTGGAATGTTCTAGATAGAGATTTTAAGTATTTTTCTCTTACTACACTTATCAATTAAGATCTTGTTTGAGCTATTACTATGCTCCCTATATTACATATTTGTAAATACAAGCTCATATATGCAATGCCATGCTATATATGACTTGCTTTAAACCAGCAGTCATCAACATATTTCATGCTAAACAAGCAGTCGTCAATTGGTCCAGATCATTATCTACCACACATATACACAAATACATAATCAGTGCTTGGCTTATACTAAGTAAACAAATAATCACATTTTAATGGACATGCTTCAATGTACTCCATTTCCCAAGTCTTCAACCATCCATACTATTGATAAACTGATGATGGGATGCCCAAATCCATTGTTAATGCAAATATTATTATTATTCCCAAGTTGACCATAAATCACTCTGACACCTCATGTATAGGATATTATCCATATAAATATACAGAAGGGGGATGGGCAAGATGCAGAACAAATTTATAATATTTTAAATACATTTATATTTTATATACCTGCAGTCAATATTCAATTTTTTTATATTACATCTAGAAAACATATATATATATATATATATATATATATATATGTTTTCTAGATGTATATATCTATAAAAGCATATATATATATATATATATATATATATATGCTTTTATTTAAAATATTACTTATTAAGCCTATATCCTGGTCATCTGTTTTTGTGTATGATTAAATGAACACTGTGTTATATATGAGGTGTCAGATTGACTTAAAATCAACAAGGGAATAACAATAATATTGGAATTAATAAGTAATTTGGGTTTCTATCATCATATTTTCAATGGAATGAATGACTGAAGAATGGGAAGTCTATCCAAGAAGGACGAGCAAGATCCAGTCTGAATTTATAATATTTTAAATACAAGTATATTTTATATACCTGGAGTCTATGTTCAAATTAGTTACCTTACATCTAAAAAACAGATACATAAAAAACTTGTATTTAATATATTACATATTCAGCCAGAGTCCTGGCCATCTGACTTGTATATGATTAAATGGACAATGTCCTATACATGAGGGGTCAGATTGACTTAAAATCAACATAGGCATAACAATAATACTGACATTAACAAATAATTTGCATTTCCATCATCTGATTTTCAATTAAATAAATGACTGATGAATTAAAAGTGTGTCCATTAAAGTGTGAAGATTTTCTAACTTAATATAAACTGAATACAGATTATATATGTGTCTGGAAGAGGTTCTGAATGAAACGATGAGTTTTGACTAAGCATGAAATATATATATATATATATATATATATATATATATATATATATATATATATATATATATATATATATATATATATATATATATATATATATATATATTGGAAATCATTTATATTTATACATGTGTGGCACATGTTTATCCATTGTATGAGGTAGAATGGTTGACTGAAAGTAGCTTGAAAACCTGTGTTCCAATCTTTATTATATCTAGACTCCTGTATATAAAATACACCTGGATCGAATTTTTAAAACAGGTATATTATCTACAATAAACTTAATGTAATGACATGGACTTGAATCCCAGACTTTCAACTTCCTTTTAGCTATTATATCTGTCTTATACAACATAAACACATGGCCACATAATGTAAAAAAGATATATGATGCCCAGTATACGTATATCATGAAGAATCAACTATCATTAGTTGGTTCTATCACCATCTTTCATATGTACATACAATCAGTGCTCAGTTTAAATTAATATAGCAAATCTTCAAACTTTAATATATATATATATATATATATATATATATTATATTTATATATATATATATACATTATATATATATATATATATATATATATATATAATGTCTGTATTTGTTCAAATCAATATACATAATTTTATAATTGAATATTTATAAATACAATAATTAGATATATGTATAGTATAACTTTAAAAAAATTATCCACTTAGGAGTGCTTTTGACTATCTTTGTAGTCATTGTCAACTACCACTTTGAATTGCTAATATTCCCACAATTCTGTGATCTTAACATTTGCTGCATGTCTGTTAATTAAGTCTGGTTTGTATTTTATATTAGCATATATTCCTTTATTTTCCTGTTGTTATTTTTTTTCCATTTTCATTATTTTTACAAATATTGCAAAAATGTAAAAGGAAAATAAATTAATCTATGCTAATATACAAATACAAACAAGACTTAATTAACAGACAGGCAGAAAATGTTAAGATCATGGAAATGCAAGAAGGTTAGCCTTTCAAAGTGTTAGTTGACAAAGACTACAAGGATAGTCGAAAGCACTCCTAAGTGGATACAATTTTTAAAATTATACTTTACATATATCTAATTGCTGTATTTATAAATATTCAATTATATGGTTACACACACACACACACACACACACACATATATATATATATATATATATATGTATATATATATATATATATATATATATATATATATATATATATATCACTAACCTGCCATTTTAAATATTAATGTAAAAAATATTAAAACAAAGTTTAAATATAGAATTTAAAATATTTATTATACCAAGAATACATTCAACACTTTTGCTTCATATTTAAGAATGGGAACATTATTTTTACTGATTCAAATGCTGTTTGATTTTTGGTTTATTTTGTACAATAAACAACAACTCTTTTATTTTAAGTTTGGAATCATTTCTTTCTTCACACATAAGTTAGAAAACATTTGGATCACAACTATATTCAAGCTCTGTTTTATTATTACGAAAGACAAATAAATTAATAACTTTGAGCTTAATCTTAGATTTTTATACATTAATGAATGATGAGTCATTCTAGTTCTAAGATTTAACCTGGTCTCACCATAATATACATACTGGCAAGCATAATTGGCTCCAGTTTTCAGCATGAAAAAATTGTAATGCTCTGGTATGAAACAGTGATTAACACATAATAAAAGCATGTGGGAGAGATAAGGCTATACCACATTTAAGGATCACTGTTTCAGCATTTGGAGGAGTATTTTCTTTTTTTAAATATCACTAGTAATGTGGTTTTGAGTGTTGTGTATATAGAGGTTTTAAGTTTACCTTAAAAAGATAATAGAGCAAAAGCATAATTAATGAGAGCACTTGTTTATGTAAATTTTAAAAAAAAAAGTACATTTTCATTAAAAAAAAAACAACTTTATTATCACTAAACTAATCTGGAATAAAAAGCCAGTAGCTCTAAGCATAAATATATACTAATACCTATTAAATTCAATGGTCATACATTACATGGCATTTTTATCTTTTATTTTCAGAAAACCATTATGAATTGACTAAAGTAATTACTTTCTTCCAGTTAACACTACTGACTCTCTACCACTCATTAATAATACTTTAATCAAAAACTTAATAGTTATCATAAGTAAGTATACTATTCCCTCCAAATAAAATTAACTATTGGTAAATATATAAAATTGAAAACAATACTAGTATCTCAAATAATAATCAATCTTTCTTGTTATGTAGTAACAATTACATTATTAAAAAGTTTAGATATATAACCTAAAATCCAAGTATGTAGACTTCTTCATTAAAATAAATGTCAAAGCCTTCCCCATTAATTTTTTCTCTCCTACAAGAGACATTTCACAAATATAGATCTATTATGTGTTCTCTGTCATAGAAATGACAAAACATTGGAAGATTTTATAAACTGTTCCTCACTTCTTCCTTGTCAAAATCACTAATATTACTCATTCAAACTTATTAACAATCAAGATTCTCATAAAAAAAAGAAAAAGTGTTTTTTTTTTTTTTTTTTCTGAATATAAGAGTTAGTATTATTTTCACACTCTGGTTTGTAATATGCAATCTAAGCTTTAATCCCACATTTCACAATACTAAGTCACTATTTCTACAAAAATTAAATAGCATTAAAATGAGATCAAACCCATGCAATAACTGATGTTTTTGCAACTACATGAAATTTGATCTCATTAACAAACACCCAGTGATTTGCTTATTGAATATATTAATTAATATGCAAATATATATATATATATATATATATATATATATATATATATATATATATATATATATATATATATATATATATATATATATATATATATATTGATACAATGATTTTCATGGGTTTGTGGGTTCATCTGTGTTAAAAAAAATATTGATATACCAACATTTTGACTTGATCACACAAGTCATCAACTGGGTGCTAAAAGATAGAAAGATGGTAGTAAAGGTGCTACAATCACTGATTTGGGAAAAAAAAAACATTAATGTTCCACTAATAGCAAAAATGTTAAATTAAAAATGTTTTTTTTTTTTTTTTAAATCTTTTCAAATAAGAGGAAGTTTGCATGTATCCTCTCAATTATTGATACAATCTGGCCTTTTAAGTACCTCAATGGCTTCTCTAATTTTGACAAACCTAGCCCAGAATGTGATCCTAGTAAAACATTTTTAGCAACAAGTGATAATCTAATTTAACATCTTATTAAATTACAATTAAAAAAACTTGCAATTAAAATTAAACATTAAAAACCCTTCAATTTAATTTATGATAGTATACTCAGATATATTGGGTAACATAAAAGACATTTTTTGGTTAAATAATTTTTATATAAAAATGAAATTATACCAAAAGAGATCTCGTTTGAGATATATGATAAAATATTTAGCTTGCTTTAACATAATAATTGCATAAAAATAGATTAAATAATTTAAATGTTAATTTTGCTTAGAAAATGAAATTGACATTGTTTTTACAAAGCAGGGATAATATCTTTGGTTATGCTCTTTAATAAAAAACAATTACAATCTTGAAACATTCTCAAAAGGATTTCACATAATACAGTTCTGTTTGAAACTTTAAAGTATTGAGAGCATTCAGTTGTAGAATACACTTTGATAAACATTACTTTTAATAATGCATATTACAAACTTATCAAAACAAAATCAGTTAAAAAATTACAACTGATGAGAGATTAAGATAGGTGCATGGATTAGATAGGTATGTGTATATGGTAGTGGTGTGTAGATGTGTGGCTTCTCACACCTGTCATATAATGCAGATCATGTGATTGTATTTGATTGATATGATTGATAATCAAAATCCATTCCCAATTGACCCAATTAATAAAATGTTAATCTGTCAGAAAATTCTAATAATAACTACAATTAGCATTTTCAGAGATTTCTTGAGACCATTGTCTAGATAAGAAGTTGAAACAAATAATTAATATAAAATTATATCATCTTTTTAAATCAAATTTTAAATTATTTAATAAACTGAAATATATTATGTTAATAAAAATACATTCTTAAAATAGATAAAATATTTACATATTTAATAAAAGATAGTTATGTCAATGAAATATTAAAATATTTCTTTTAAACACTTATTTATAGATAAGAACTCAAAATATATTCTTTATTATTGCATCTTTTAAAGTGATACATTTTAAATACATTAACCCTTGTTGAGCTCTGCATGCTAATTTACATCAACAGCTTTAGATCACTTGAAATCGGCCACTTTTTGAGCTACAGGACTGTTTTTACACTTGTTTAAAAGCTTAGAAAAAGTTTTGTATAATGCTGACTTCTCTCAAATTATTTTACAAATAAAAAATCAATAAATGTGACATTGAAAGTCAAACAAAAAAAGGGGCAGTTCATTCTAAACTCTGATTGGCTGATAATTATTTGGTCAAAAAGATTGCCGGTAAATAATTTTCACCGCTGAAAATGAAATATATGTTTTAGAGTGGTTTTTTATGTTATTTTTCTTACATATTATGAATTACTTTCATAAAATATGCTGATAATATAGTTATTTTACAAAAATAGTAAGACTTTATTAAAAAAGTGTATACTTTACATGAATGTAAATTGAAAAAGAAACCAGTGGTAGCAATAATTTTGATATGCCTGTCAAGAATTTGGATTGCCCCAAGTTATATATTTGATTTTCAAAAACAATTATTGTTTTAGAATATTTTTCTCGCATTTATTAACATATTAGAATGTATTTTGGTAAAATATGCTGAAAATATAATTATTTTTAGAAAAATTCTAAGATTTTACTAAAATATTCTTAAAATTTATAATAACGTCAATCTAGAAGGGACATCAATGACATTTACATGACTTGTAATTTGCTACGATCTTTATTTGATTTTTTCCACTATTAAATATTTTTATAATTATAAATAAAAAATTATTTTTAAAAAAAAATTGTTTACTTTCATAACCTGACAAATCATTAATATACTTTTAGCAAACAAAACTAAAATGAATATAATATTAAAAGATGAATGTATTTTTATGGATGAATTTGTTAATTGACTGATCAAACTTCAGAATTTTAATTCACTCAGACAATAAATAAATTGAGCTATTTAAAGGTTAATATCTAATAGTAAATTTTTAACTAGGAAGTTCTTAAGTAGTTGTTAACTTTCACTTGCAACCCATTCACATATCCTATTCCTATTTTTTTTATTTATGCATGCTAACTTCAATATAGGAATTAATTACTGGTTTTAAAACAAGTTTTTTAAACAGATAAACTTTTAAAATTCTCTAATTAAAACTAACTTACAATACTATTTAAATTAAGGAATACTCTTTTCTGGCACTTGATTTAAATATTCAAGAAAACTAAATTACAATACTATTTAAATAAACTACTATACTTTTCTGGCACATAATTTAAATATTCAAGACCTTCTTTAAAGTTTAAACTGATTTTACAGTTCTTCTAAGATACTTTAAAATAATCTATTTTAACAATTATACTAAAATTATATCAGTTTTACTACTTTAAAAATTGAACCAATTAGGACTTTAAATCATAACAACTTCATGTCCAAATACTTAAAATTATAAAAGAGTTATTCATGGTGTATAAACATTATAAAATTACACTTTTAAAACCATTTTCAAGCAATTACTTTCTATAATACTTATTTTAAATGATCAATCAGTTACATAAACTTTTAATTACTATTTAACAACAAAATATATTTATTAAAAAAATTAACTGTTACTTGTTTAATAATTTGTCATCACAAAACTTGACATTGAGTTTTATTGTCAAGACCGAATGTCATAATATATATTCTTTATTAATGAATTTATAATCAGTCAATATGTCTCTGTCTTGTTCTGTACTAGATCTAGATATTTACATAATATTTGGTCCAAGAGTCACAATTGTTTGTTTTTAGTTATGATAGGCCAGATGTCATGCAAATTAAAATTTGGATCTAGTATTTCATTATTATTTTTTTCTTTATATTATTTTCAGAAGTAGAACTTGTAATACAGTACATTATTGCATAGTTAAAATAAAATAAAAATATTATGCAAAATGAATCACGAATCTATATTTTATCACAATATCCCATACAGAAATATTGAAAATAACATTAATTTTAAAGGATTTTTATTTTATCTTTCTAATTATAATAGATTAGTTTGCAACCATGTTTCTTCATTCATAACTACTTTCATAAAGAGAAACTACTAGCTAAAATACAATAAAAATCTTAATGGTAAATACAATATTATAGTTTAATTTTTTTTGTAGCGCTTTTAATTACATGATAATCCTCATCAGCTAAAGTGCTACAACAAATTAAACTATAATATTGTATTTACCATTATAAATATATATATATATATATATATATATATATATATATATATATATATATATATATATATATATATATATATATATATATATATATATATATATATATAGATGGAGTTTACCAATAGTTCTCAAACAAGTTTTGTTTTTATAAGTGCCTAAAGAGATAGAATTCAGAATCCCTATCATTATCTCTACCTCCAGACCAGCTGTGTTTGAGATTATGACTGACACCAGTGGAGAGGTGGAAGTCTAGAAACTAAATCCAAAATACTAACTCAAAAGTGAGCACTTATAAACATGTTTTTTTTTTTTATCAATTTAATAGCATAAATTTATCAGATACTAAAATGTCTTCAAATCCAGCCTACCAAACTAGATAAATATATGGGTCTGAAATCAGCTCAGTTTTGCTATATAATAATAGCCTCTGCAATATATAGCATTGCAAAAATCTCCAAAGTTACACTTATAATAATTAAAACAAGTTATAACTTTTGTAACTTGTAAAGTGTTTTAATTATTATAAGTGTAACTTTGAAGGTTTTTGCAATGCTATATATATTGCATAGGCTATTACTATATGATGAAACTGAGATGATTTCAGACCCATATAAGTATTTGCTTTGGTAGGTGGGATTTGAAGACATTTACATGTCTGATAAATTCATTCTTTAAAATTGAGATAAACGTGTTTTATAAGGGCTGAATTTTGAGTTAGTAATTTGGATCTAGTTTCTAGACATCTACCCATCCACTGACATGAGCCAAAAGCTCAAAATGAGCTGTTCTGGAGGTAGAGATAATGATAGAGATTTTGAATTCTATCTCTTTTGGTACTTATAAAAACAAAGCTTGTTTTAGAACTATTAGTAAGCTCCATCTAGTGATCATAAAATGCAAGCTTAAAAGCAAATTACAAAATTTGTAACTTGTTTTAATGTTATATATATGTGTGTGTATGTGTGTGTTGGAATGTGTGTTCTCACAGGTAAAACATGTTTTATAAAATATGTTTTCAGAAATAATCTTGTTTAATAAAATAAAATAAATATATTGATGTATTGATAACACTTATCTACAATTTAGTAACAAAATAAAGGAATAGTTATATAGTTATAATAGATAGAATTGTGTTTTTTGGTCACATGGTTGTTGAATAGTTTGATTTATATTTAGATGTATTTTTTATCTTCATTTGCATCAAGAAAATCTTTCAAATTGTTAGAAATTTTAGAGTTTCTTCATGTTTATTAGTGGAATTTTTGTTTTTAAAAATTTATAGAGCTTCTCTGAATATTCTGTGGTCATGAATATTGTATGTGGACAGGCATTTATTACTTAGAAAGTCTATTTATTGGCCAGTATTTAAAACATGGTAAGCAAGCGCTGAATATGTTGATAGTTGCACTAATGAATTCATTTCTTCTATGACATACCTGCCAATTGTTTATTCCTTCATATGTAATTATGCATCTGCTCCATGGAATTTTATAGACATTGTAGGCTTCTCGAATGAACATATTTTCATGTTTGATCAGAATATTATTAATCATTTGCTCAGTTTAGAATATTGTTTTTATGTTGCAGTGTGTCAGTACATTTTCACCATGATCTGTGATCCTTTTTGTTTAAGGAGAGCACAATATAATAAAAATATATGCTTTTTTATGTTTCTTTTTGTGGGATTTTTCTTTTTCCATTGCCTTATTTATAATAATAGTATTGTAACCATTTATTAATGACTTCATATAATTGTTTGATCTCTTTTCATAATGCAAATATATTTGCAAAAACTGATTTTGTCTTAGATAAAATTTTACTATATAATGATGTGATGATACGTTTAGGTATATATCACTATATGTACATTTTCTATATAGAGATGATAAAAATTATTATTGTTTGTTTTAGAAATAAGAATATCAAGAAAAAAATGTTTCGGATCGTTTCTATTTCCATAGTGAATTTAAATTTATAAATGTAGATTAATCACATGCATAAAGAAATTAGTGAGTATTTTTATTCTATGTGACCATGTAACAAATGTATCATCATTATATCTGAGCCAGTTAGATGGTTTGTATAATGCTGATTTTAAAACTTGTGTTTTCCATTTTTGCATCACTATTTGGCAAAAATATTGGTTATCGAAAATCCCATTTAGGGTTCAAATTATTTGTTTGTACAATTGATTAATGTAATTAAATTAAGTATTGTTAAGACAATATTTCGCTTATACCATTTATTTTATACTCTTTTTATAAAATAACTAAAATTCTTATTATTAAAGATTTAATTGATAATAACATAAAAAATAAAATCATCCTTAGGAATATTCATCTATAGGACCTGAATTTTATGGTCTTCCAAAATAAATAATAAAGACATTCCATTCTATTCAATTGTTAGTGCCATATAGGTATCTACTCAACTACTAACAAGATACATAATTAATCAAATACAACCAATTATTTCCTCCATAAAATTGTATATTAATAAACATCTCATTTGTTATCTATTTTAATAATTAAATTAACATCAAATGATATCCTTGGAAGCTTTGAAATTGTTTCTTTATTTACAAAATTACTGATTGACGAACATTGAATATTGCTTCTACCAATTACAATTTACAAATTATATTATTCCATTAGTTAAACATTATCTTAATAATATTTATTTTCCTTACAATAATAAATTCGACAAATAAATAACTGGAAACCCAATGGTATCTACAATCTCGAATGCATTCAGTAGTTTTAATCATGGAAGAATTTGAAAAACAAGCTTTAAACTCAGCATTGTACAAATAAACTGAGGACACATTTGTCATTTGGTCAGTCACATGAAAAAAAAAAGAAACTGAAATTTTTTTATTCATATTAATAACCGACACCCATAAATTATATTCACTATGGAAATACAAAAATATGATATTTTTTTTTCTTGATGATCTAATGTCTAAAACAAACAATTCTGCCTTATCATCATCTATATATAATCTGCACATACTGATATATATATATATCTGCACATACTGATATATATATATATATATATATATATAATACATATTTTGCAGGTTCATCCGTGTTAAAAACTTTTAATATTAATATACTGACATTTCGACTTGGTCACACAAGCCATCCAAAGAGTTATAAAAGGTAGAAAGATGGTTGCAGGGGCGCTATGATCACTGATTTGAATAAAATGTTAAAAATCCACCAATAGCAAAAAAATTTAAATTTAGGAATGTTTTTTAAAAAAATCTTTCCAAATAGGAGGAAGTTTACATGTATTGTCTTGCTTATTGATACAATCTGGCTTTTTAAGTATCTCAATGGCTTCTCTAATTTTGCATTGGTAGAAATTATAACATCTGGGTATGATCCTGGTACTAGAAAAATCAATTTTATGACCTGAATCTATAGTATGGAGTGAGAGTGCTGATGATGATGAGTGTTGTTTAACTGCATTAGCATGCTCATCTCTCCTAACACTGATGTGACAATTACTCATACCTATGTAAGAATCTCTACAATTTTTACATGAGATTTGATAGACACCATGAGATTCCAGAGGGATTGAATCCTTAGGCTTGGTTATTATATTGCTGATCTTTTGATGAGCATAAAATGCTGTATCTATATTATAGCATTTTAATATATGTCCGATACTGTCTGTAGTTCCTTTTACATATGGAACACAAATCCTAATACTGATTTATCATCTTTTTGTTTCCTATTTTGGGCTTGAAATAAGGCTTTTTTTATAAATTTGTAAATAGAGCAATTAACCTTTCAGATGAGACACATCTGAAAGAAGAAATAAATCATATTAATAGTGTTTTATTAGCAAATAGTTATAATTACAAATTTATAAAAAAAAAGCCTTATTTCAAGCCCAAAATAGACAAAATAAGAAACAAAAAGATGATAAATCAGCTATTAGGATTTGTGTTCCATATGTAAAAAGAACTACAGACAGTATCGGACATATATTAAAATTCTATAATATAGATACAGCATTTTCTGCTCATCAAAAGATCAGCAATATAATAACCAAGCCTCAGGATTCAATCCCTCTTGAATCTCATGGTGTCTATCAAATCTCATGTAAAAATTGTAGAGCTTCTTACATAGGTATGAGTAATCATCGCATCAGTGTTCGGAGAGATGAGCATGATAATGCAGTTAAACAACACTCATCATCATCAGCACTCTCACTCCATACTATAGATTCAGGTCATAAAATTGATTTTTCTAGTATCAGGATCATATCCAGATGTGATAATCTCTACCAATGCAAAATTAGAGAAGCCATTGAGATGCTTAAAAGGCCAGATTGTATCAATAAGCGAGATGATACATGTAAACTTCCTCCTATTTGGAAAGATTTTTTTAAAAAACATTCCTAAATTTAACATTTTTTGCTATTGGTGGATTTTTAACATTTTATTCAAATCAGTGATTGTAGCGCCTCTACCACCGTCTTTCTACCTTTTATAACTCTGTGGATGGCTTGTGTGACCAAGTCAAAATGTCAGTATATTAATATTAAAAGTTTTTAACATGGATGAACCCGCAAAATATGTATTTAACCCATGCAAATTTTCGTTTTAACAAATATATATATATATATATAAATATATATATATATATATATATCCACAGAAGGCGTTCTACCAAAAACACCTATCAAGCGTATGTTTCGTTTACATAAACGTCAGAGTAGTTAATATTCACTATCTCTAACTATAATTCCACTTTCAGATCATGATTTCAAGCTATTTGCTATCGTCAGTGAAAGACAGGAATAAAGAAACTAGATCTAAATACAAACTCTGAGCGTTTATGAAACAATTTCTATTCAGCTTGCAAGCGTGAATTTTTTAGACACGTAATGTCTTCAAACTCAGCATAGCAAACCAGATAGCTATATGGGTCTGATCTCAGTTCAGCATCACCACATAGTAGAAGCCTCTGCAATCTATATCATTGCAGGAAAGACCTCAAAGGTACATTTATGATAAACAAAAATGCAAGTTAAAAAACGCTCAGAGTTTGTATTTAGATCTAGTTTCTTTATTCCTGTCTTTCACTGACGATAGCAAATAGCTTGAAATCATGATCTGAAAGTGGAATTATAGTTAGAGATAGTGAATACTAACTACTCTGACGTTTATGTAAACGAAACATATGCTTGATAGGTGTTTTTGGTGGAACGCCATCTGTGGACATAAATACAAGCGTTAGCAAGTTTTTTAACTTGCATTTTTGTTTATCATATATATATATATATATATATATATATATATATCACTATTTACTCCACATCTTCTCTGTAGCTAAATCACTTTTTAAGAGCATTTTTGTTTCCAAATACACCTTCATTAAGAAAAAACATAAAACACATACATGAAGCCTTATTAATGAATAATTACAATAGAATCATTATAAATTAAAAAATGCAAAATGTAAAAGACCCCCCCCCCAAAAAAAAAGGTAAAAAAACAAGAACATAATTC
The DNA here is from genome assembly GCA_028023455.1 of Epiperipatus broadwayi. Taxonomy (NCBI): domain Eukaryota; kingdom Metazoa; phylum Onychophora; class Udeonychophora; order Euonychophora; family Peripatidae; genus Epiperipatus; species Epiperipatus broadwayi. Next base: position 2,203,768 of record JAQFVV010006363.1, on the reverse strand, counting down.
TTCTACTAAAAAAAAACCATACATTATATAAAATTTTGGAACCAAAGATAAAATTGGAAAGATACTAAGATGATATGCCATAAAGTCAGCATCCTTTACAAAGAAAAACTGTAATAATAATTTGATCATACCTAAGTATGTAATCATTCTGCCACTTTAGATATTACTGTAAAATCATATTTATACAGAGTTTAGATATAAAATTTTAATAATATAATTGTATCCAGTATATTTTCAATGTTTTTATATCATATTCATGGGAAGTCTGCCGAGAACAATATTTTTTTACTGATTTTAATGCTATTACTTCTTTTGTTCATTAAATATTCATTCTGTATAATGAAACACATCTCTTTTATTTTGCATTTGGGGTTATTTTTCTGTCCACATATAACTCTAACATCACTGGAATATTAGGATTGACACAGATGGATGAATTAGAGGTTTAAAGCTTTATCTTAGATTTCCTAGACATAAATGAGTGTTGAGTCAATTTGATTCTAAATTTGTCCTAGTTTCTCCATTATATATATATATATATATATATATATATATATATATATATATATATATATATATATATATATATATATATATATATATATATATAATATACATGATTAATATGACACAGCAATTTTGCATTTATTATTTTGGCCATCATGGGTTTTATTAATAATTTCTGTTCTGAATTGCTCTCTCTACTCTCTCTCTCTCTCTCTCTCTCAATATATATATATATATATATATATATATATATATATATATATATATATATATATATATATATATATATATATATATATATATATATGCATGTGTATTGTATAATAATCTGATATTATCAAGTCAGCTACTAAATGTTTAATATTCTCAGTTCTATCAGCTTTATAATGACATAAGTAAGAATTGGAGTTTAAAAAAGATTTTAAGACCCACAAATTTATGAAAATGTCTTTTGAATTTGCAAATAATATTAAAAGTGTTGCTATTTTTAATGGTTATATTATGCCTTTCTTTGATGTGATAGAACTATATGGATCAGTTAAACATAAAGAACTAATTATAATTATTAATGAATTACTAAGAAATAAGATTACAAATATATATAGAAGTGAATTTATCATAGAGTTCTTAAATTGTATAGACAATGATATTGTGGCTACACACAAAGGGAATGAATATGAAATGACAGAGGTTTGGGCAAGAGGGTTATCCATTTGTTGAATAGTTTGCAGTAAAGTATATGGCTTACAAAGAAACAAATATAATTGACTCTATACTAAATACACAAGAAAATACAATTAACTATTTGCTCAAAGATTTGAACAAAAATTCACATTTAAATTGGATAGTTGAGTGAGAAGATAATAATCTAATTCAATATCTGGATTTAAATTTAAAGAAGACACACAATGTCTATAATGGAAAATTGTTATAAAGCCCACCCTCTCATATCAGAAGGTACATAGATATAAAATTTAAAGTGCCAACATCTTATAAATTTGTGGAAGTTAAAAACATTGTATACCACAAATATTATCATTGTCAATATAAAACTGATACAACTGAGTACATTCAACATTATGTAGTTCATTTGATAAAAGCATGTTAACACACATACTTAGATATATAGACTAATTCAGAATCAGAATTATTAATAAAACAGCTGGTGAACAAAATAATACAATCTGGAATGTTCAGACATATCTGTCAAATATAGTTGATAAGACTCAAAACTCAGAACAATAAATTTAAACAACTTCATTAACAATACAAATGACAAATTATTAACACTGCACCAACCCAATGTATTCTATGTTGTATGTTGCAGACAAAGAGACTGTCTATGTCTCTTTCTCGCTCTCTCTCTATATATATATTGTACCCTTTTGTTTAGGTTAGAATGGATTATTTGTAATAATTTACTGAAAAATTTTAAATTTTGAAGTTGGGTAGGAGATGATGTATATTGTGTGTTAATAGTCTTTGAATAATATAGTTAAGGCAAGTAAAATAATTGATGTATAGTATTAGGTTGGTATTTGTAAGAAAACAGTTAACCAAAAATCATTATAAGATTGTATGGTTGGGAGAACTGACCATAATAAATACTGATTTAATAAGTCTTATAAATAATAATTAGGGTAAATTTTAAAAGTAATACTTTAGAAGTTAAAGAATAGATTTAGTAATAATAATTGTATTTAATGTCTATATTTTTAAAATCATTTGATTAAAAAATAATAATGTGGTAGAAAAGTGTATTTTCTAGTTTTATAATATTAAAATAATTATTTTAAAATTATGCTATAATAGTGATTATGTAATATTTTATAAATTAAATTATTATTTTAGTCTTTAAATTATTAGTGCCTTATTTAGTTTTGTAAATCACGTGATGCACACCTGTGTTTGAAAATAGAATAATATTATCTGTTATAAATGTTGAATTGGATTTTAAAAGTGAATATAATAAATAAAATCAGATTTATGTTTTTTTGTTGAAAATAAATATGTTAAGTTCAAAATAAAGGTAGAACAGGGAATAAATATTGAAATATGATTTTAAAAAATTATTTTAAAGTCTTTAGTAAGTGAAAATAAAATTTGAAAATTAAGTAAGAATTGAATAATATAATAAAAATAAATATTTAGTAAATTATTATTAACTTTAATTTTAAACCAATGTTTGTGGTCTCAGATAATTTGAGGCTAGGATTGTTTAATGGACTAATCAAAATCGGAATCAGCTGGAGTATTTAAGAGCTGTTTAAATTTTGGCAGACAATTATTAAGCTGTTATTTCATTCTACCGACGACGTACTATTATAACATCATTAGCATTTCTACAATTTCAGTAAAGTATATTTAGTAGTGTAATAATCCATTTTATTTAGCTTCAATTTTTATAAAAATACAGCAGTTTATTATTACAAGATCATGATATGGAGAAAGAGGGCTAAAACTTAAATAATTCCTTACTTAGCTGATTTGTTTTCGTTCAATTTGTCATCAACTTAAACATGAAGAAGTCATCACTAAATATAAAAAATTTAATGGAAGTATTCAAATGTTATTATTGTATAAAACATATAATTTTGCCTGTGTTGATAGGTCATATTGATTTATGACTAAGTTTCATAAAAAGAACATCACGGAGAAAAAAAAATTTCATTAAAAGAAATAAAGTGAATTGATATAATATATTTTATGAAGAAAATTTATTTAAAATACAATGGAAAAAATACTTTAAAAAGAAAAACTTTTAAATTTGACGGAACAATTATTTTAGAATGTGGAGATATTTCTTTCTGAATAAATATTGGAAATATTTTAAAATTGAATTTTTCCTAGAAAATATAAGATCATTTGCGAGGATGTAACTTATATCCTATTTTAAAAATAATTACAAGTTAGTTATTAAGGTATGATGGACATACAAAAGGTTATGTAAATTATTTGGGAAAATAATTTAAGTTATTTGAAAATATTGGAAGAAGTATTGGTTGTATCAGAAAATATTAAACCTCAGTAAATATGGAAAAATTACAAGAATTTGAAAAATTATCTTGATGCAAAGTATTTAAAATTAGATATTTACCTAACAATACATATTTAACTATTTAAAGTTTTGGAGATAAGAAAAAATATTAATTATATTAGTGTAAGTCTTATAGAATAAAAGTAAATGTACATTATTTAACTTGAACAGTGAGTTTGGATTATATATTACAACATTAAGAACCAGAGCATGTGTGATTATTGAAGTCAAAACTGTGTATTAATGTTTTTTTACCAGGAGAAAAGATACTTCCTGTAATGAACTTATTATCAAGAAAAGAACATTTCATCGTAAAAAATTCTAATAAAATTATTGTAAATATGGTTTTAAAATTATTTTTTTATTACTAACAAAATTATGGTAATATTTATTCATAGTATAAATATAGCGTAGAAACAGAAAACATTAGATTATTTACTAACTTAGTAATTAAATTTTATTGTTTAAAAAAAATCTTTAATAATAATTAAAAAAAAAAAAAACTTAATATATTTTAAAGTGTGATAATGTGGAAGAAAGGATAATAAAATGTTTATTTAGATCGTAATCCAGAAGACATCACTAAGTAATTGCCAACAAAAATTACTTATGGTAATAATGAAAATTATCAATAGTTTTAAAATGTGTTTGTTATTTTGTGTGGATGGATGCATATATAAAACACGAGACCTACACATAATTTATAATTTGTTTAGAATTTAGGAATATGCATAATTTTAATGATATCGTAAAGATATTTAAACATAAAAGAAATATAAGTATATGATTCTATTAAAATTGAATTGGATGTTTTGTTGAATAATTTAAAGTGTTAAAAATATGACACTGATTCTGATTGTTTGTGCTAAAGTTTGAGAACTATTAAAGAATGAAATAATCTTGTCTTAATCGTTAGTTAGACTGTTATTCTAAAAATGAATTTATTTGTTATTATAGAAAGGAGATGAATTTAGCGATGTAAATGGGTGAATGTTCAATGCTATTATCTTAATATTAGGTTATATAAGACAAGGATAATATTGTATGTAAGGTTTATTTATATGGGAAGACGAATTTACTATATTGATGTTTATACAATTATAGCTAACATAGCCCTATATCTTGTTTATATTCATGGCAGTGTTTATTTTTCTATGTGTTAAAGCTTAATGTGCCATAGTGCTGAATGAATAGCCTGGACATTATACTTGGTAGAAGAGGTTATTAAATAAATAAGTTATACCTCAGTTCATGTACCCTGTGCCCATGATGATTAGTTGATACAGGTGTTAAGTTGAAGTTATAGTTTACTCCATATGCCTATTAGTTTATGTGTTATTGAAATATATTGGTGTACATTGTAAAGGATGGCTGTTTTAAAATTGAAAATAATAAAGAAGTTTGGAAATAGAGAATTGTTAAATTGGATAAGATAAGTTATGTTGCTTAGATTATAATAAGTGTAAAAAAAAATTATAAGAACATAATTTCATCAGTGAAAGAATCATAAAACTTTTATAGTTATAAAATAAATAGTTGATAATTTAAAAGAATTTGTAATGATATTACTTAATTATTAAGAATTTTTTTTAAAACGACCTACTTATAATGCATATTTTTATTTATTATTAAAGGTAATAGGCTGAATCGTGTTGAATGAATGAAAGTAGTCATAAGTTTTACAAATATAATTTTATAACAACACACTAATACATACATGATATATAAAGTTTAAAGTAATAATTAGTAAGTAGCTTAGTTTGATGGTATGCTATGAATTAAGGTTGTTCACATGAATATTATTGAAAAATGACTATACAGAATAATAAATATTTTTTAAAAAACTAAATAACAAGGATAAGTTCATAGTAAAAGTATTACCTATATTTTTTTTAAACCTATAAAGTAATAATATTGAATAACTGTAATAAAAAAGGTATATAATGATATTTTAAAAAATAAGAAATATTTTATTGAAGAGATGTTCTGTATCTTATATTTTAAGTCATTTAATTTTGTATTGGAGAAGTACCTGGATAGGAATAAATAGAATTCTATTAGAATGTAAATAATGTAAATAATTTTTATTGTTAAGTTTGTTAATAAAATTGTTAAATGTCTTTTATAAGTCTTGGTGTTGACTCAATTTCTTCACATCACAATTACATAATCACAGATAATTATAATGAAGACATAATATTTGCACATCATAAATAATTTTTTTTATTTAGGAGTTTTATTTTATTGATATATTTTATTTAAGAAGTTTTACTTATGGTATTATTATGATGGTCATGGAATAATTACCAAAGATTTACATTAAATTATTTTCGTAATGATTGCCACATATTCTCAGATTATAATATCACACTAAATATATTTATTTAAGATGCCATATAAATAATAGAGAATTATATTACATTTTTATTATAAGATATACAAGAATAACATTATAAATAGAAAAATAGGAGAGTGAATTATAGATTAAAGATTAGTATTACTATTTGTTATTATTAATATTCTTAAATTGTAGTTAGGAATGATATTAAATCTCTTATCATACTTGGTTACAAAAGTTATTATTAATTTATCATTATTTTAAGAAAACCTGATATAATTTAAGTTAAATTAGTTTTGAGAAAAATATTTAAATTAGTTTGTTAAAGGTAATTTACTTAATTAGTTTTGATTAAAGACATAAGAGTACTATAAATGTAGTATTTGAGTAATAGGAATAAGGATAGTATTCTTATGCCATTAAGGTGATATCCAGTGGGAGATTAGCTTAATGTATTCGTTCTGCCCTTTGTAAACTCACTTCATAGTCTCATGATTTTATTAGATATCGATTTCTTTCATTTTATAAACCAGAACTATATTATTATTCATTAATTAAGTTAATTTAATCATCGATATTCTTAAAAATATAGTTATTGTTAATGTAGATACATTTTAGATATCATAGTTATTTTTCTGAGCTAGATCAAGTGATTATAATTGTATATTTTCTGGAGGTGAGGGTACAATGGTAGAGGGAAAATTGTTGCCCAACATGGATGCACAATGTGTAGTGGGACTACTCACTGCTAAGGAATGAATTAGCGACTAACATGACTGGAATGATAGGTATTAGGGGGTGTGTAGTGAGCATCAATTTGGTCAGAGGAAGAATTGGCACCACAACTTTTGGGGCATCGATAGGTGTTTGTAAGGCAGTTAAATTTATAAAACACAATGGTAGTTATGCTATGAATTGATACTGTAACTTTGAAACTTTGAGGTAGTAGGAGATAGTAAAATCTTCTGTGTGATTATGTAGACATGTGATAGAGGTATGATAGACACCACTTCAGTCAAAGGTCAAATTGCTGCCCAGCCATGAAGGCTTAGATTTATATTGTATAGGTCTTAGATGTATGTGTAAGCCTGTGTTAGTTGTTGATGGATTTTGTTAGATTTTATTGACTTCATTTGGAGTCATTAATTTTTGTTATTACCCATGCATGTTGGCATCAATAGATGTTAGGAAGGTATAGTGATAGTTGTAGATTTGTTGATAAAAAATAGTGTATAAAATAAAAAATAGTTTAGTTATGTTAATAGCAGTGACAATTATTTTAATGTTGATTATGAAATTGAAGTAGATGTTTTATTATTAAAACTATTATCATATTTGGTATTTGTGGTCTTAGTATTTAAAATGAAATATTATATGTTGCTTGTAAATTCATAAGCAAATAAATATATGAGATATGTAAATGTGGCTAATAGTTATTTTATGATATGACCATATTAATTATTAAAGTGTTTAAAATGAATATTAAAAAATTCTACTATCTGCAAATTTATCTGTGAATTGTGTGTGTGGGGATTGAGGACATAACACATATAATTTTGTTGTATATAATTGTTATTATTTAGGAGGTATTAAGTGGTGTAAGGTTTAGATAGTGATATTCTGTAGTTTATTGTGGATGTGAATTGGATGGTGATGGAAAACCTGGTAGGGAATTATTTTATGAAATATATTTATAATAATACTGTACACTGTTTAAAATTGAATTTTGGAAATATTTAAAAATGAATAATTGGGATAAAAAATTAGAGACTGTGATGTCTGGTTTTATTATTGATGATAATATTGGTGAGGAGGAAGGAGGAGAATATTTGGTGAATCTTGAGACAGGTATAGAGAGTACTCAAATAATGGATAGTGAGATCAAAGGGAAAGAGGAAGAGATGGTGGAGATAAAAATAATAGAGAAAGAGTTAATCAAAACTGAGAAAAGAATAGAGAACCTTTTGATATGGGATTTAATAAATTTTATGAAGGAGGAGAGTCATAAAAATAGTGTTAGATTTGAGTCTCTAAGGGAAGATATGAATAAAGGTAGAATAGCTTCAGATGTTAATTTTGATTCTTTTAAAAAAGATATGAAAGATTAGAATAATTTTCTAAGAGAAGACATGAGATCTCTTAAACAAAATAGTATGAATTCAGATGCTAAATTGAAATCTCTTAGTGAAAACATTAAAGAAATTAGAGAAGACTTAAGAGAAGAGATTAGAATTTGTATAACTAACATAAATCAGAAACTTGAGGATAATGCTAGAACAGTGGAGGAATTTAAAGAAGAAGTAAAAATAAATTTGACAGTCTTGATTTGAAGTTCCATAGGAATGAGGAGGCCATTGAAGCTTTGAAGATGGAGGTTATACAAAGTGATGATAAAAATCAAAAATTGTTAGCAAAAAATGTTTGTGAATTCTTGGAAGATACAGTCAAAACTTTAAAGTTGCAGATAGATGAATCTTTTAACCAATGTAAGATTAATAATGATGATTTGGTTGTAAAAATAGATAACCATCAATTGAATGTTAGTAATGAAATGTGTGAAGTAAAAGGTCATACTGATAGAGTTAGTGAAGATATTAAAGGTATTAAGGAAGAAGTAGTCCAGACAAAAATGAGCATAAAAGATGATATAGAAAAAGAATTGACAAAATAGTTTAGAAATTTAGATATTCAAAAGGCAGATGAGGATAAGTATCGATATAGAGTAGAAGAAATGATAAAGAGTTTACAAAAATATATGAAAGAACAAGTAAGTAGATTAGAAAAGAATAGTGGTGAGAGTAGAGAGATCTTAGATCAAGGCATAGATCAATTTAGAAAAGAACAAAAAGTATACATGCAACAAGTACTTGGACAAATTAATTTTGAAGAAAAGCTTCAGAAATTTGTGATCAAGTGAAAGAAATAAAGTCTATAAATGATAAGAAAGTAGAATTAATTCAAGTGAAATTCATAAGTGAGCAACCTGAAGATTGTATTTATGTTTTACCAGTAAATAGAGTAGAGAATACAAAAACAAGTAATGATAGTCAGTTAGATGATACTTTTGTAAAAGAGGTTAATAGTAGTTCTATTAGGGAAAGTATAAATTATGAAGGAGGAGTGAATAATTCTATGGCTTTACATTTCATGAAAGTGAAACCTTTTAAAAGAGACTATGTAGAAAATCCCTCAGAATTTCTCAATAATTTAGATGAATTATTTTCTTTATGTCAATTGTCAGAAAAAGAGAAAGTAGCCATTTGTAGTAATCATTTGTATGGTACTGCCAAAGATTGGTGGCAGTCACTGTTTACAAAACCTGTAACCTATGGTGATTTCAAATGTTAACTCATAGGAAGCTTTTGGAATTCTGATAAGCAGGATTGTATCAGATACCACATTACTCAAGAGAAGTATCATCATAGTAAGGGAAGTTATATTATTGTTTTCAGAAATCAGGCCATACATTTAAAAACTTTAACTGCTTGTCCACTATCAGAAGGACAAATTGTGAAGATAGTAAGGCATAACTTACCCTGAAATATTGAACAGTTATTGATAGCTGCTCACCGTAGTTCTATTGAGGATGTCGCAGAAGTGTTGGATGCTTTGGAAGTAACCAAGGTATCTGTGGAGAATAAATTTAGATCTAATAAAGAAAGAAATAATTATCCTTTGGCTAATGTCAATGTATATAATAACAGGAGACCTCCTGGTGGATTTAAAAGAAAACGGGACTATAGGGATAAGGATGGGATGATTCCTCAGACAGGAAAAGCTGTTAAGTTTAATAGATTTAAAGGCAAAAATGATAATCAAAGTAGTCAACCATCTACTAGTGGTGTAACCACTATATTGAAAAGACCAGTTGGTAAATCTAGTGACAACAAATTAAACTAGAAAGGTCTTTGTATGCTAGTTTCTCTTTGCAAGGACCCAGTGCTAACCAAATGGGGAACGATCAGATGTGGATGCTAAATACTTTAGATCTTGACATTGATTTTTTTTAACCATTTACTATAGATGAACCACCTATAACTTATCAGTGTCCCATTATAATTTTACATATCAATAATATCAAAGTAGAAGCTTTAATCGACTCTGGAAATCAAGCTTCCATATTATCAGAGTCAACATATCAAAATCTGGTAAGCATGGAAGGTGATATACCCTCATTACCAGTGAAACAGATACATGTAAGTCTAGCAAATGGAAAGAGAACAAACTTATCAAATAGACAAGTTTGGATTACCTTCAAAATAAATAATACAGAATTTGGGCATGTTTTTATTATTATGCCTCGGCTAATACATGAAGCTATAATAGGTGCTGACTTCATGATTTTGAATAATTGTCAAATTGATTTTTCTGGTAAAATTTTTACTTGTAAGAAGGAAAGGCTTAATTTTGAATATGGTATGCATAACCTTTCCAATCAATTACTATGCATACAGAATACATTAATTGATGCTAATAGAAAAGTTAAAATTGAACATGTATATGTAATTATTTCTAAATTGGGTGAAAATTTATACCAATTAATGTATCGTTTTAAGAATATATTTTCAAAAGTTCCTGGTATAGTAGAAGGATATACTCATAGAATACAATTGAAAAGTAATGATCCTTTCCATCAAAAGATGTACCCAATTCCTTACCAATATCAGGATGAGGTACAGAGTCAAATTGACAAAATGCTGGAGTGGTATATTATTAAGAAATGCCCTTCTCCTTATTATAAACCCATTGGTTATTGTAAAAAAAAAGGATGGCAGTATTAGGGTATGTCTAGATGCTCGAATGTTAAATACTGTAACTATACCAGAGTGTGACATTCCTCCACCTGTACATGAGCTCCTTACTAAGTTTCATAAGAGGTCAATTTTCTCCACATTTGATTTGACAGCTAGTTATTGGCAAATACCACTGCATGAGAATGATCAGCAATATACAGCATTTCGATTTCAAGGTCAGTCATATGTTTTCAGACAAATGCCTTTTGGTCTCATTAATAGTGGTGCTGGCTTAATCAGATGTTTGTATAATATTTTTTCAAAACAATTGAAGGAAAAAATAATCATGTATGTGGATGATATAGTCATTGCTTCTGATAATTTGCAGGAGCATCTCCAACATTTGGAATTATTTTTCACTGAGTGTGCTATAAAAAATGTTAAAATTAATCTGAAAAAGTGTTCAATAGCAGCTAAAGAAATAACTTTTCTGGGTCATTTAATAAATGAGCATGGGATCCAACCCCATCCTGAAAAAATTGCAGCTATTCAACACTTTCCCACTCCAAAAACAGTAAAACAGTTAAAATCATTTATTGAGTTATGCAATTATTATAATAGGTTCTACAAAAACTTTGCTGAAGATACCATATACTTGTCTAGATTGTTAAAGAAAGCAGAGAGGTGGAAGTGGACTGCTAATCATGATAGAGAATTTAGTATAATTAAAAGTAAATTTTTAAAATGCGTGATTTTAATATATCCTGACTTTAATAAAACTCTCTATGTACAAACAGATAGTAGTTACTATGGTCTAGGAGTGGTGTTATATAAACTCAATGAGGATCAGGTACCTCATGTATTGTTCTTCTTAAGTCAACATCTGAGAGGTGCTGTGTTGAATTACACTATTACTGAAAAGGATACCCTAGCTGTTGTTTGGGCTTTTCAGAAATTACGACAATTTTTATTAGGTTCAGATGTGATTTTACTGACCAACCATAGGAGCTTAGAATTTCTAAATAAGAGCTACCTCAGTAATGAGAGACTTGTTAGGTGGAGCTTGTACCTCCAACAATTCAGTTATAGAGTTATCTATATTGAAGATAGAGAGAATACCCTGCTGATATTCTTAGTCACCACCCTATCTGTTTGGTGTCACAAAATCCTGACACACAAAATATAATTGCTAGTAATGTTAATTTGGATAGGGATCGATCTATAGTTGATGATTATAATAATCTCACTATGATTCAAGGTCAGGATCAAAGACTAAATAGAATCATGACTATCTTAAATAATCATGATAATATAAATAGTAAAGATAAACATATTAAAAACATTTTCAGTAAGTATAGAATGTACCAGAATTTATTAATGTATAATTTGACATCTAGGCAGAGGAATCATGGAGGATAGTTGTGCCTGACTCTATTATTGGCAAGTTAATTATGTATGTTCATACTAGTTATGGTAACTATTGTGCTCCAAAAATTATGTATGTTTTGAAATCCATTTTTTACTGGAATAAAATGTATAAACATGTAATAAGAAAAAATAAAATGTGTTCTACTTGTTTAAAATCTAAATGTAATAATAAATCTTATGTAGGAATTATGCAGTCCATTATTCCTGGTAGACCTAATGAGTTGTTAGCAATTGATTTTTACATGCCTCTTCCACCATTTAATCAACAGAAATTTATTTTAGTAGCTTATGATGTTTTCAGTAAACTAGTGTCAGCTTATCCAGTGCCTAAAACTAGTGCACATAATGTCATTAAGTGTATGTTTAAATATCAATTTTCATTAGTAGGAAAACCACAAGTAATACTCACAGATCATGCTACAGCTTTTATATCTGGTAGGTGGAATGAGTGGATTTGAACTCATAACCTTAGACATGTTATGAGATCCATAAGAAACCCTCAATCTAATCCATGCGAATGTGTTATGTGGGGAGCTTAGTAGATTATTTAGGGTGTATGTAGCTGATAACCATAAGAAATAGTTTCAAAAACTTCCTGAAGTTATCAATTACATCAATAGTACTTATAATGAATCCGCTGGTTTTACACCTATTCATTTGCATTATGGTAAACACAAACAGTTATTGATTGAAACATCTATTCCAATTTTCAGAGAACCAATTAATGTAGATGAAGATATTAGTCAAGCTAAAGTAAAGCTACATCTTATTGGTAATAAAAGAGTAAAAAGATCCCATAATAAACCACATCCTTTTAAAATTAATGATTTAGTTCTGTTTAGAACACCCCATGTTAGCAACCAACAAATAAATTAGTTTAAAAAATTTCTTAGTTTGTATGAGGGTCCATTTAAAATAACTTGCAAAGTAGGTGAAAATGCATTTATGTTAGCTATACCAGAAGAAGAGATAGGAACTTATAATGCAAGAAGTCTAATCCCATACCCTTCTGATGTGTAGATAGTAATGTTATTTAAAAGTGCTTTCTGGTTAAGATTTTATGTGATGTTCTAATATCTTGTGAAATTTTAGGTTAAAGTGGTTGGTTGTGACATACAATAACATAGGATAAATTTAACTATAAAGGCAATAGGAATTATAAGTATAGATTAAATAGGTTGAAGATAAATGGTTAATTTAAAATTTTATTAGAAGGGAGGGAATATGTACCCTTTTGTTTAGGTTAGAATGGATTATTTGTAATAATTTACTGAAAAATTGTAAATTTTGAAGTTGGGTAGGAGATTATGTATATTGTGTGTTAATAATTTTTGAATAATTTAGTTAAGGCAAGTAAAATAATTGATGTATAGTATTAGGTTGGTATTTGTAAGAAAACAGTTAACCAAAAATCATTATAAGATTGTATGGTTGGGAGAACTGGCCATAATAAATACTGATTTAATAAGTCTTATAAATAATATTTAGGATAAAATTTAAAAGTAATGCTTTAAAGTTAAATGAATAGATTTACTAATAATAATTGTATTTAATGGCTATATTTTTAAAATCATTTGATTAAAAAATAATAATGTGGGAGAAAAGTGTATTTTTTGGTTTTATAATATTAAAATAATTATTTTAAAATTGTGCTATAATAGTGATTATGTAACATTTTGTAAATTAAATTATTATTTTAGTCTTTAAATTATTAGTGCCTTATTTAGTTTTGTAAATCACGTGACACACACCTGTTTTCGAAAATAGAATAATATTATCTGTTATAAATGTTAAATTGGATTTTAAAACTTAATATAATAAATAAAATCAGATTTATGTTTTTTGTTGAAAATAAATATGTTAAGTTCAAAATAAAGGTAGAAATGGTAATAAATATTGAAATGTGATTTTTAAAAATTATTTTAGAGTCTTTAGTAAGTGAAAATTAAGTAAGAATTAAATAATATAATAAAAATAAATATTTAGTAAATTATTATTAACTTTAACTTTAAACCAATGTTTGTGGTCCCGGATAATTTGAGGTGAGGATTGTTTAATGGACCAATCAAATCATAATCAGCTAGAGTATTTAAGAGCTGTTTAAATTTTGGCAGACAATTATTATGCTGTTATCTCATTCTACCAACGTACTATTTTAACATCATTAGTATTTCTACAATTTCAGTAAAGTATATTTACTAGTGTAATAATCCATTTTATTTAGCTTCAATTTATATAAAAATACAGCAGTTTATTATTACAAGATCATGATATGGAGAAAGAGGGCTAAAACTTAAATAATTCCTTACTTAGCTGATTTGTTTTCATTCAATTTGTCATCAACTTAAACATGAAGAAGTCATCACTAAATATAAAAAATTTAATGGAAGTATTCAAATGTTATTATTGTATAAAACATATAATTGATTTACGACTAAGTTTCATAAAAAGAATGTCACAGAGAGAAAAAAAATTTCATTAAAAGATATAAAGTCAAATGATGTAATATATTTTATGAAGAAAATTTATTTAAAATACAATGGAAAAATACTTTAAAAAGAAAAACATTTAGATTTGACCGAACAATTATTTTAAAACGTGGAGATATTTCTTTCTGAAGAAATATTGGAAATATTTTAAAATTGAATTTTTCCTAGAAAATATAAGATCATTTGTGAGTATGTAACTTGTATCCTATTTTAAAAATAATTACAAGTTAGTCATTAAGCTATGATGGACATAAAAAAGTTTATGTAAATTATTTGGGAAAATAATTTAAGTTATTTGAAAATATTGGGAGAAGTATTAGTTGTATCAGAAGATATTAAACCTCAGTAAATATGGAAAAGTTACAAGAATTTGGAAAATTATCTTGACAAAGAATATTTAAAATTAGATATTTACCTAACAATGCATATTTAACTATTTAAAGTTTTGGAGATAAGAAAAAATATTAATTATATTAGTGTAAGTCTTATAGAATAAAAGTAAATGTACCGTTTTTAACTTGAACGGTCAGTTTGGATTATATTTTACAACGTTAAGAACCGGAGCATTCATGATTATTGATATCAAAAGTGTGTATTAATGGTGTTTTACCAGGAGAAAAGATACTTCCTGTAGTGAACTTATTATCAAGAAAAGAACATTTCATCATAAGAAATTCTAATAAAATTATTGTAAATATGGTTTTAAAATTATTATTTTTTACTAACAAAATTATAGTAATATTTATTCATAGTATAAATATAGCGTAGAAACAGAAAACATTAGATTATTTACTAACTTAGTAATTAAATTTTATTGTTTAAAAAAAAAAATTTAATAATAATTAAAAAAAAAAAAAACTTAATATATTTTAAAGTGTGATAATGTGGAATAAACGATAATAAATTTGTTTATTTAGATCGTAATCCAGAAATCATCACTAAGTAATTGCCAACAAAAATTACTTATGGTAATAATGAAAATTATCAATAGTTTTAAAATGTGTTTGTTATTTTGTGTGGAAGGATGCATATATAAAACACGAGACCTACACATAATTTATAATTTCTTTAGAATTTAGGAATATGCATAATTTTAATGATATCGTAAAGATATTTAAACATAAAAGAAATATAAGTCATGAATCTATTAAAACTGAATTGGATGTTTTGTTGACTAATTTAAAGTGTTAAAAATATGACACTGATTCTGATTGTTTGTGCTAAAGTTTGAGAACTATTAAAGAATGAAATAATCTTGTCTTATTAGTTAGTTAGACTGTGTTTCTAAAAATGAATTTATTTGTTATTATAGAAAGGAGATGAATTTAGCGATGTAAATGGGTGAATTTTCAATGCTAATATCTTAGTATTAGGTTATATAAGACCAGGATAATATTGTATGTAAGGTTTATTTATATGGGAAGAAGAATATACTATATTGATGTTTATACAAGTATAGCCCTATATCTTGTTTATATTCATGGGAGTGTTTATTTTTCTATGTGTTAAAGCTTAATGTGCCATAGTGCTGAATGAATAGCCTGGACATTATACTTGGTAGAACAGGTTATTAAACAAATAACTTATACCTCAGTTCATGTACACTGTGCCCATGATGGTTTGCTGATAAAGGTGTTAAGTTGAAGTTATAGCTTACCCCATATGCCTACTAGTTTATGTGTTATTGAAATTTATTGGATTACATTATAAAAGATGGTTGTTTTAAAATTTGAAATAATAAATAAGTTTGGAAATAGAGAATTGTTAAATTGGATAAGATAAGTTATTTTGCTTAGATTATAATAAGTGTAAAAAAATATATATAAGAACATAGTTTCATCAGTGAAAGAATCATAAAACTTTTATAGTTAAAAATGATATTTATTTATTTATTTATTATAAAATAAATAGTTGATAATTTAAAAGAATTTATAATGATATTACTTAATTATTAAGAATTTTTTAAAAAAAAAACATACTTATAATGCATATTTTTATTTATGATTAAAGGTAATAGACTGAATCGTGTTGAATGAATGAAAGTAGTCATAAATTTTACAAAAATAATTTTATAACAACACACTAATGCATACATGATATTTAAAGTTTAAAGTAGTAATTAGTAATTAGCTTAGTTTGATGGTATGCTATGAATTAAGGTTGTTCACATGAATATTATTGAAAAATGACAATACAGAATAATAAATAATTTTTAAAAACTAAATAACAAGGATAAGTTCATAGTAAAAGTATTACCTATATAGTTTTTTAAACCTATAAAGTAATAATATCAAATAACTGTAATAAAAAAGTTATGTAATGATATTTTAAAAAATAAGAAATATTTTATTGAAGAGATGTTCTGTATCTTATATTTTAAGTTATTTAATTTTGTATTTGAGAAGTACCTGAATAGGAATAAATAGAATTCTATTAGAATGTAAATAATGTAAATATTTTTTATTGTTAAGTTTGTTAATAAAATTGTTAAATGTGTTTTATAAGTCTTGGTGTTGACTCAATTTCTTCATATCACAATTACATAATCACAGATATTTATAATGAAGACATAATATTTGCACATCATAAATAAAAATTTTATTTAGGAGTTATATTTTATTGATATAGTTTATTTAAGAAGTTTTACTTATGGCATTATTATGATGGTCATGGAATAATTACCAAAGATTTACATTAAACTATCTTCGTAATGATTGCCACATATTCTCAGTTTATAATATCATACTAAATATATTTATTTAAGATGCCATATAGATAAGAGAGAATTATATTACATTTTTATTATAAGATATACAAGAATAACATTATAAATAGAAAGATAGGAGAGTGAATTATAGATTAAAGATTAGTATTACTATTTGTTATTATTAATATTATTAAATTGTAGTTCGGAATGATATTAAATCCCTTATCATACTTGATTATAAAAGTTATAATTAATTTATCATTATTTTAAGAGAACCTGAGATAATTTGAGTTAAATTAGTTTTAAGAAAGATATTTAAATTAGTTTGTTAAAGGTAATTTATCTAATTTGTTTTGATTAAAGACGTAAGAGTACTATAAATGTAGTATTTGAGTAATAGGAATAAGGATAGTATTCTTATGCCATTAAGGTGATATCCAGTGGGAGATTAGCTTAATGTATTCGCTCTGCCACTTGTAAACTCACTTCATAGTCTCATGATTTGATTAGATATTGATTTCTTTCATTTTATAAACCAGAACTATATTATTATTTATTAATTAACTTAATTTAATCATTGATATTGTTAAAAATATAGTTATTGTTAATGTAGATACATTTTAGATAAACATAGTTATTTATCTGAGCTAGATCAAGTGATTTGAATTATATATTTCCTGGAGGTGAGGGTACAATATATATATATAATTTGAATTATATATTTCCTGGAGGTGAGGGTACAATATATATATATAATAGGGCAAAAATAGACTCGAAATGACTCAACACTTATTAATGTATAAGAAATCTAAGATTAAATCTGAAACATCTAATTAATCTGTCTTTCTCCATCATGAAAGACAACATGGTCATAGCTGCAATTTGAGTGCTGTTAGAGTTGTATGTGAAAAAAGAAATGATCACAAATGGAAAATAAAAGAGGTATGTTTTATTATATGGTATTTGATTACTAACCCTGCAACATGAAGCATGGATTATATCTTCATGTGCCTGTTTACATTGGTATCAATCTGACAATTCTGATGTGACCAAAATAATATGTAGATGGGTCTTTCTTGTGCAAAAAACAAAATGTGTTATATGAAGGTCAACAGCCACAGAAGGTCCAATATATGCTCTATGATGCAGGACTAAAAATAAGTGAATATACATCAAATGAACAGTAAATGATTTCAAATTATACCAAACATGATTTAAAAATATATTATAAATTTCAATATAGTGTACTGTATTTTATTCTAGTACAAGCTGCATTGGAAATTTAGAAGTTAAACTACTTAATTTTTAAAAACAGAATGTTTTTTTTATTTAAATATCTGCTTTATTTAGTTTAGATCATGTGAGTTGTATAGATTTTTTGTGTGTGTTAAAAGAAATCAAAAAAAAAAAAAAAGAAAGGATATAAACAGTATAATAAAAACAAAATGGGAAACTATTTTGTGTTTTTGTAAAGATGAGAAAACAAACCTTTATTGTAAAGCCATTTGCAGTATGTAAAACAAAATCACATCATTCCTTTGGTAATTAAAAATGATGACCAAAGAAAAAAAAGAAGACTTTGTCTGCTAAATTACATTAAATTTGATCTAAATTAAAAGTTATCAACAGAAGTTGTGCAGAGAGACTAAAAAAATATCAGTACTAAAAAAAAAAAAAAAAACACATCATTAATCAGGATATTTAGATATTTGTTTCTGATATAAAACAGTTCAAAATAAATATTAAGCATTGAAGAAATTATAAAGAGTGGGACAAATTACTCTCACCAGCAGCCTAAATTATACTAAGATGTGTGAGAATAAGTCATTTTGACAATGTTGCTTTTTTGCCTGATGTCATGAACTACCATGCGTGAAGCCATCTTCTACTAAATTTAAAACCATTGTGTACTTACAGACTGCAAAAACATTGAACAGCTGACCTTTCTTAAGATAAATCCATGCATGGTAAATTCTATAATATGATACATGAACAGTTAAACTTACTTGCAAGAAACTTTATTAATTTAAATACCAGTGATCACTTTCTCATGAACACTTAAGTGTGATTAGATGTCATCTCCAATCATGTCTATTAAAACAAAATCTTATCAGTAGTTTTAATCCCTAGTTCTTTTCTCTTATATTTTATTTTCTCAATAATATGATAAATGTTTCATCGGGTATCAATAAATTTAAATATAACTTCCATTGATATTTTGTAGTTAATCATTATTTGTCTAAATTTATTAAAAATTAATCATTATTATAATGTGATTAAATAAATTGCTGATGCTGTATTTGAAAACACAATGTTCCAGTCATTTCAAATAACTTACGATAAAAGTTGACAGAATAAAGAATGGGTGAGTTGGTGGACTTTCATGCAAATTAAAACCAGCTTGCTCATACCTATTATTCTAGTAGTTAAATTAGGTGAAATAGGAGTGGTGTGATTAGGAAAGATAATTGCATCACTAAAAGTCACTGAAATTTTCTGATGAAAAATTTAATAGATCGATTGTAATTTAGTCGCCAAATATGAGGTAATTAACTTGTAAAAACCTTAATTATACCATGGATGGTGGAATTGTACCCAACATGAGGCTTCAACAATAATGATGTCCTGAGATAAAAGTAAAATGATAGAATAATAAAATTTTAAATATGTGTTGTGGAAAAAAAAATGTTTTTTTTCTTTGTTTTGCATATGTAGGTAAAAGAGAGAGAGAGATAAAGAGTAGGCAAAATGATGGAAATAAAGCAGCTAATAAGGTAATGTGACAGCAAGAGGAGCTACTTCAGAAAATGCATTGGTGAAGTATAAATAATAAAATAAAAATCAAACAAAGTATACAAATTAGAAAAAAAAATATTAAAGCCATGACAGAGGAAATGAAAAGAGTAGATAATCTGATTTGTAAATGAAATAATGAGAACATAAAGTTTGAATCCCAAAAATGCCCACAAATTACAATATGGAGTAATAATATTGAAGTAGAAGTGTCATTTGATTCTGGTAGTCAAATATCAATCATGTCTGAGACCGTATATGCATGGATAATACAACAAACCCATGATATTCAAACTCTACCTATGAGGAAGACCCTAGTAACATTGGCTAATAATAAAAAGGTGCAACTGGAGGCAAAACAAGTCGGGGTACAAATAATAGTGGGATAGAAATATATCAAACATGTTTTGTTGATATTAAAAGGACTCATACACAACATAATATTAGGGTCAGATTTTATGCATAAGACAGGGTCTTTGATTAATTATAAAGTTGGCAGTATCACATGTGAAGAAGAGTTAATATAATTTAAATCAAAAGAAAAGACACTGCCAAAAGAAGTATTTTGTATACAAAGAAAAACTGAAAGGGCTCAAGTGAAAGGATGAAATGGAAAAGAAAAGCAGTGAAGAAATTACTAAAGAAGTATAGTGAATTTTTTTGATAAACCAGGGGTAATTAAGCAATACAAATATCAATTTAAAATTATTGATGGAATGCTGTGTCAGGTATGATTGTATCCAGTACCTCATCAGTATCGAACATAGATTGAAAAACCAATTGTCACAGATGGAAGAATGGGGAATCATAACAAAGGGAATATCATCTTACAAATACCTATTGGTAATAGTAAAAAAATTATGGATCAATAAGGTTATGCTTAGATGCAAGGCAGATAAATAGAATCACCTAGCTGACTGAAATGCACCTCCCCTGATCACCAAATTATTGAACAGGTTCCATGGTAAAAAAATATTTTGACATTAGACCTGACAGCTAGATGTTGGCAGATTAAGCTATACCAGTAGAGCACCAATATACAGCTTTCAGATATAACAACATATCTTATCTATTTAATAGAATGCCATTTGAATTAAGGAATAGTGGGCATTTGTTGTTGAAGTGCCTGGACAGAGTATTATCCCCTGAAATCAAGAGTTTGGTTAGCATTTAATATGGATGACATAATAATTGCTTCTAAAAAACCAAAAGAGCATTTAAGATATTTGGAAATGTTTTTTACAAGAATGCAAAGGCAAATGTATCTACATTAATTTGCAAAATGTTGTATAACCATGGCCTAAGTCAGTTTTTAGACACATGATCAGAGATTAAACCTCATCCTGATAAAATACAAGCCATGAGAGTTCATCTGCTCCTATGTCAGTGACACAGGTTAAATCCTTCTTAGGACTATATAATTTTATAATAAATTTTACAGGAACTTTGCAACAGATATGGAATATTTACTGTGGTTTATACAGAAAAACATTTCACAAAAATGGACAGACAAATATAATGAAGTATTCAAAGGCATCAAAAAATTTTGAGCCAGGTTATGCTGATATATCCTAATTTTAAGAAAACTTTTATAGGACAGGTTAACAGCAGTGGATATGGACTAGATGCTGTGTTGATGCAAATGCAAAAAGATGATAGTCAAGGGGTAATATATTTCATTAGCATACCATTAAGGGGATTGGAAGTCAATTATTATATAATCAAAAATAATGCATTGACCATGGTATGGGCATTCCAGAGATTTTGAAAAATTTCTGACATGGTCAGAGATAGTAGTCAGAACCAACCACATGAGTCTGGAATTCATTAATCACAGTTATCTGTCTAAATGTAGGCTAATTTATTGGAGTCTTTTTCCAAAGAATTCAACTATTCCATAAAATATTGTAAAGGGTAAGAGAAGGTAGGGGTGGATGCTTTGAGCAAAAATCTAATTTTGGAGTCCCTAGAGCACCTGCAGATGGAAGATATAATTCTAGTGACATTAAGGACAGAAATTGACTTATCTGTGAAATTTGAATTGAACTACTTACATGATAAGCAGAAGTTAGATCCCATATGTCAGGCAATTATAGATAATTTGGTTAGAAAAGAAAGTGAATATGGGTCAAAGAGAATGTGTTCTGAAAAAAATGGTAAAAGGTAACAGTTTATCAACAGAGTATTGTGTTATTTGACAAATGTAAAAGAGGGAACATGGAATATGATAGTGCCCATGATGCTCCAAGATAATCTAACTATGTATATTCTCTGTTTATATGGTAATTATTGAGTCCACAAGATAAAAAGATTGTGGATAAACTGGATTTACTGGCCAAACATGAAATGTCAAATAACTAAAACTTTGAAATAGTGTGATCTGTGCCAGAAAATGAAGCCAGCCTACAAATTATATGCAGGAATGGTAAAACCTATAATCCAAAAAATCAAATAATCTGATGCCTATTAATTTTAATGGGCTGCTACCTAGGTTCTGGAAGATAAAATACTTATTAATGGTGCATGATGTTTTTTTTTCAAAATGGCTATTGTCATACCCTATGCCACAGGCTACTAAAAAAAAAAAAAACATATGTATATTAAAAAACACAACTCTTCCTCAAAATGGGCAAACAAAAGGCAATTGTATATGATCATTGAATTCCTTTCATGGTCAATAAATTGGAAGGAATAGATAGTGAAAATAAGAGTATGACACATATTGCTGTCTATCCATAACCCTTAGTTAAACCCTTGAAGATTATTGATGAGGGAGTTGGGATGACTTTTTAGAGTGTATCTTGGCAAACCATAAACAGTGGGTGAAACAGTTACCCAGGGTAGTGAATAACAGCAACTAGACAAAGAATAGGTCCACAGAGTATGTGTCTATTTGGCTACAATTACATCAACCCATGCCAAGACTCTACAAGGCTAAGTTGCCAAACATCCCTGAACATAGTAATGGAGAAGAGGATCAGAGAAAGGCAGCATCAAACATGAGACATGCAGCAGATATAAGGGTAGTCAGAGAGTGTATAATATTCAATGATTTCAAAAAAGTGGGCAGAATATTGGTCCAGACAAATCTCATTAGCCAGATGGAAAAGGGTATATGCAAAAGTTTCAGGATTTTTATGAAGGACTATATCAAATAGTTAGGGAGAATGATCCAAATGTGTTTACTTTTGTGAATGAAAAAGGAAAGAATGGGACTTTCAAGGTGAGGACCTTAAAGCCATATAAAACAAATTATCCTGACAAATAGTTTTAGAAGATAAATTGGATCAATTTAAACATTGAAGACCTTGGATGCACTAAACTAATAATGAAGAATAAAAAAGTGTAAATACCATTACTTTAGTCTGAGCATAGT
The DNA here is from genome assembly GCA_028023455.1 of Epiperipatus broadwayi. Classification (NCBI taxonomy): domain Eukaryota; kingdom Metazoa; phylum Onychophora; class Udeonychophora; order Euonychophora; family Peripatidae; genus Epiperipatus; species Epiperipatus broadwayi. The sequence continues at coordinate 2,180,360 of JAQFVV010006363.1, read as the reverse complement.
CTACAAAGGTATTGTACTGTATTTTATTCTAGTACAAGTTGCATTGTCAATTTAGATGTTAAATTCCTAAATGCCTAAAAAGAAAATATTTTAATTAAATATCTGATTGATTTAGTTTAGATCACATGGGTTTGTTTGTGTTAAAAGAAATTGAAAAGAGAGAAAAGATATAAAGAGTATAATAAAATCAAAAAAGAAAATTACTTTGTGTTTTTGTAAAGATATTAAAACAAACCTTTATCCTGAAGCTATTGGCATTATATAAAACAGAATCGCAGAATTCTTTTGGTAATTAAAGATGGTAACCAAAAAGCAAATCCTTATTGTGAAGTCATTAGCAGTATGTAAAACAAAATCCCAGCATTCCTTCAATAAATAAAGATGGTGACCCAAGGAAAAAAAGAAGACTTTGTGGGCTAAATTACATTAAATTTGGTTTAAATTAACAGGTGTAAACAGAAGCTCCTCAGAAAGACTAAAACAATCAGGTTTATAAAAAGAAAAACACATCATACATCATGTTTTTATACATTTGTTCCTGAAATAAAACAATTCAAAATAAATAATATGTGTTGAAAAAATTATGAAGAGACTCTCACCAGCATGTTAAATCACACTAAGCTGTGCAAGTAGAAATCCATTTGCCAATGTTGCTTTTAGCCTGATGTTATTAACTACCATGAGTGAAGCCATCTCTTACTAAATCTGAAACCACAGAGTACTTACAGACTGCAAGAACATAGCACAGTGGATTCCTCTCAAGATAAATCCACGTATGGCAAATTCTATATGATACATGGACAGTTAAACTTACCGGTAAGAAACATTATTAATTCAAATATCACTAATCACTTTCTCATAAAGTCTTAAGTGCAATGAGATGCCATCTCAAGATGTATTTATTAAAATAAAATCTTAACAGTAGTTTTAATCCAAAATTATTTTCTCTTATATTTTCTCAATAATATGATAAATGTTCATTGTATATCAATAAATTTAAATATAAATTAAGTATATTTAGTAGTTAATTATTAATTGTCTACATTATTTTAAAATTAAACATTATTATAATTTGAGTGAATAAATTGTTGATGCTCTATTTGAAAATACAATCTTTTGGTCATTTCAAATAACTTATGATAATGATTGATAGAATAAAGAGGAATGAGTCAGTGGACTTTCATGCAAAATCCTTGTGCCTTTCAAACAAAATAAAATATGGCTTGCTCATCCTTATTATTCTAGTCGTTGCATTTGGTGAAAGAGGGTTATGTGACCAGGAAAGATAATTGCGTTGATAAAATTTACTGAAAATTTCTGATGAAAAATTTAATAGATTGAACATAATTTGGTGACCAAATATGAGGTAATTAACTCATAAAAATCCTAATTATACCATGGATGGTACAATAGTTTAAATATACACCAAAAATAAAAACACTTGATTGCAAAGGATGCTGGTATTTTTATAAAAATGCTAATAAACAGTAATAAAAAAATTAAAGCAACTACAAAAAAATGATATATCAATTAATATATAATTGGTTTTGACTTTTAAACACCTTTATTTTTTTTATAAAAAAGCATAAACTATATAACATACATACCAAATAAACAGTATATGATTTTGACTTTTAAATGTCTTTTTTTATATAAAACATATTATACATATGTCAACAGTAAATGGTTTAGACTTTTAAATGGCTTTTTTTATAAAGAAAGTAAAGAAAAATCTTCTAGTAATTTGTATAAAAATATATTACCAACAAATTTCAGTAAAAAATTTTGCTCCAAAAATGAAAACACTTGATTGCAAAGGGTGCTGGAATATTCATAAAACTGGTATTAAACATTAAATTTTTTTTATAAAGAAATTAAAGTAAAAAGTGCTAATAAATGTAGATTTACTTTTATATACATATAGTGGTAATTATAATGTAATCAGGCTTGGCCACTTGATGGCATTGTTGGCAGTCAAAAACAATACAATACAATGTTCAGGACCGCATTATATTTTTAAATCGAATAGCTGTGTTTTTTTTTTGGGGTTATTAATTTATTGATTGGGATAACTTTTTTTTCATGTCTTTTTATTAAAAAAGTTTTTTAATTTTAATTATGTATTTAGTAAACAACAACCTTTTTTTATTTTTAATTCCCTGTTTTTGGAAAAAGCTGCTACTCTGTGATGTCTCTTTAGCGATGTCTTTCGCTTAATTATTGGTAAATGACAACCTTTTTTTTTAATTTTAAATCACTGTTTTTGGACAAAACCACTACTCTGTGATGTCTATTTAGTAATGTCTTTCGCTTAATTACTGCTTTCTACATAAAACAACTATGTAGGGTTAGGGTTAGTTTTAGGGTTAGTTTAGGGTTTGCTTAGGGTTAGTTAGGGTTAGTTTTAGGGTTAGTTTAGGGTTAGGTTTAGGGTTAGTTTTAGGGTTAGTGTTCTGTGGTTAGTAATGCTAATATAAAATATCAAAATCGTAAACGTAGTCGGACAAAAGAAAAAAACTCAAACTTTTTTAAACAACAACAAACACACATAAATGTCTTATTTACTTATTAAATATGTTTATAATATGTGCTTTCTATGAAATTTACAAAAAAAATGTGTATATTTTTATTGGACAGCAGAAATACTCGGCTTCTGTTGTCGGCAGCTGTGAAAAAAGTTGATCGGCATCCATTTTATCAACTACGTGGTATTTCAAGGCAAAACAAGATTTCACATGCGATATCAGCCCAATTTTTTTTACCTACCCTCAGCAAGCTTTTACACCTTACACATTCTCTAAACAAGGGTGTGGCCATTTAGAAAATTACTATAAATTCATGTTTATTAAAAAAATTATAAATACAAATATTGTGTAACATATATTGTAAAAATTTGACTAATCCAACTAAACACACATATATATCAAACTGTAAACAAAAGATAAGTGTGTGGATTCACAATAACTGTCATGAAGCAGAAATAGGCCATATGCATCATGAACGGCCTTCTAATGGCTAAGACAAACATAGATGTTTTCTATAGCCGTAAGTCAGGCCTTGTAAACTGCATTTGATAGGTGTTTTGGCAAGCCAGATTGCCATCAAGTGGCCAAGCCTGATTACATTATAAGTACCCAGATAGTAATAATAACCAGCTATTAACCTAATGCTCATGTGCTTTGAAGATTTAAATTATAAATGAATACTTCCAATTCCAAACACAAGATATAGTCTTTTTGAAACATAGAATGAATTCATTGGAAATGAGAGCATTATTCATTTAATCATAGTAAATGTAATTTAATGTGATTATTTAATATCTCACACTCTCATTTTTAAATGCTTAAGATTAGCCCATACATAAACATTTGGGTAGGAAAAGACAGATGGATTCATTTCTATCTTTTTAAAAAGTCTTTATTTTGTGTTTGGAATTGAGAATATTCATTTATAATTTAAATCTTCAAAGTGCATATGCATTAGCTTGATAGCTGATTATTGTGACTGTTTATAAAAAAAAAAAAAAAAAAAAAAACATTGCACTATATAAATTTAAACATCTTTATTTTTTTCCCAAAGAAATTATAGCAAAAACTATGAAAAAGACACACCAAATGAATAGTAAATGATAAATGTCTTTTTTTATAAAGAATATTGCACATACATCAAATGAATAGTAAATGATTTAGACTTTTAAATGTTTTTTTTTATTTTTTTTTTATAAATAAAGTAAAGCAAAAACTCCTAGTAATTCGTATAAAAATACAATAAGTACATTACCAACAACATGGAGATCTGCAGTAAAAATTTTCACTCCAAAAATAAAACCACTTGATTACAGAGGATGTTGGGAAACTGGTAATAAACGTCGATTTAAAAAAAAAAAATTAAAGCAAAGACTGCTAATAAACATAGATTTTTTTTTATATATAAAGAAATTAAAGCCAAAACTCCTAATAAACAAGGATCTGTAGAATAAATTTTTGCTTCAAAAATGAAGATGTCCAATATGATGTCAACTGTGATGTCACTGCTGTAGGACTATTTTTATATGACATCATCAAAACATCACATATTGCTTGTGGGTGTGAAAAAGTCATATATCCCCTATCCTCCTATGTTTCAGGTTTAGTAATCAAGTATCTATTATACAAAATGAATATATAATGAATCAATAAAATAATATTCAAAAAAGCAAAAAAATAATGTTCTCAGTGGACAGATCATGAATATGTTATGAAAAAAAAGACACACACACATATATATATATATATATATATATATATATATATATATATATATATATATATATATATATATATATATATATATATATATATATATATATATACTTACATACACAATGAATGTAATATTGCTTTACAATCTTAGAAATATTTTCAATCTTTAATATCATAATAGAATTACCACCCAAATAACTTTCTCGGAACAATTATTTATTATCTGAACAGTGCCCACGAATTGTCAGTAGGCTATCTTTTTTTTTATAAATATAATGGGGAAAGCCTTAATTCAAATAAATATCAAACCTAATTATGCTCTGAATTTTAATATTTAAATATTATTAAGCCATGCTTATGTAATGCTTTAAGATCCAAGACATTACAGTGAAGTAAACTATCAGATAAACTACTACTAGTTGATAAACAGTGCTGAAATAAGGAAGCAATTAGATTGGGAAAAATGCATGATTAGTTCTTGTAATTGTAAATGTTATAAATAGAAAAATTATATGTATTATTTGTTTCACTGGTTAATTAAACAATGTTTGAATAAGTTAATTTAATTATTTATTCCAGTTTGCAATATGCATATGCAGATTAGAATGATAGATCGATAGATAGATAGATAGATAGATAGATAGATAGATAGATAGATAGATAGATAGATAGATAGATAGATAGATAGATAGATAGATAGATAGATAGATAGATAGACAGACAGACAGAAGGACAGAAAGACAGACTAATAGATTGACAGATACATAGATAAATAGATAGATTAATAGAGTGATCAATATATAGATGAATCAATCAGTAGAAAGATAGATAGATAGATAGATAGATAGATAGATAGATAGATAATGTAAGTAGTTGGTAGGTAGTTAAATAGCTAGATAAATAGGTAGGTAGTAGATAGACAGACAGATAGAGACGGACTAATTGACCAAGTGATCAATAGAAAAATTGATAGATAAATAGATAGGTGGATAGATATAGAGATAAGAAGTAAGTAGATGGGCAGAGAGAAAATCATATAGACAGTTGTCAAACAGATAGGTATACATATAGATAGGCATACTGAAAAATATACAGATGAATGGGCTGTCAGAAAAGTGGATATATATATATATATATATATATATATATATCTATATATATATATATATATATATATATATATATATAAGTAGATAGATAGATAGATGGATAGTAAATATGTATTTATTGTAGATATGTTATACTACTGTTCTTCTTAATGCGATTCTTATTTAATTCACTATACTCTTTTTCATAATATTTCAAGCATTATATCAATATTTATGCGTAACATACTTTGCAGTTATAAAACATAAATTTATTTTATCCATCTTTAATATTATTTGACATGTATTTGTATGTTATCTATGTATAATTTGAAAATGATAGTGATAAAATTTAACTTGTTGACTGGCACCGTTTTTTATAATAAATATACGTAATCTATCATCTGAAATATATGTCTAGTTATTTACAGTTCTTGCAGGTGTCAATTTATCAAAACTATTATTGTAATATTTGATATCATTTATTTTATTCATCTGTCATATTTCTAATAATGATGCCAGAAATTGTTTGCATTTGCACTCATAAAATATGAAACACAGATTTATTTTAAAGTATAGGTACATAATATTTTAATAAAATAAATAAATAAATAAAAACTATGAAACTAACCTTTATACATGCACATACTTAAAATAATAAATCTTTCCTTATGTGATAAAAATAAATCATATCGCTAAAAATAGTGATTGTATTGAATACATGTTTTTCATTAATGGATTAAATGTGTAGATATCGAGCTATATCTATGACGTTAGCTCTCAAAATAAACTTGTTAAACATTTTAATATAATTAAAAAATTGTTATCTGTTTTTAAATAAAATTTAGCCATGACTTTTTAATTAAAAAAAAAAAACAACAACATAACTTTTAGCTGTATTTTGATATATTTTATTTTATTTTTAACTACAATAATAGAATAAAAGACTGTTCAAATTTAAGTACATTATATATATATATATATATTCTCTTGTAAATATTGTGCAAAGGAATATGTTATCACATTTGTTCATTTCATATCAAGGTTTTTGGCATTGTCTTCTAGAATTTTTTAATAGTCCACATATTGTTAACTTACCTTGCCAACCTCTTGGTTCTATGTTGTTAATGACACTTTTTTTTTCGCTCAAATATTTTGCTTTTTATCACTTTTTATTAAATTTACTATACATCTGTCTATACTTTACTTTCTCTCAATACCATCTGGATTTTAAAGTTTTATTTTTCCATTTATTGTAGAATAATAATGATCTATCTGAGATGTACTTTTTTTGTTTGGTCTTTATTATTATGGAGCATAATGAATTGGCATAAGAAATAAATAGTAAAATGATTCTATTATATTTGCCTGAAGTTTTGTGATATTGGTATATCATATGTGTTATTATGTTGGGCTATTTTCATCAATGACCAAAAATGTTGAATGTATAGATAATTTTAAACTTTATTTGAAAAAATTAAATAAAGTTTGAAATTATCTATACATTCAATATTTATTGATAGATGATAAAAACAGTCCAACATATTGTCACAACAATTACTTCTATTGCTTGGAATTCAGAAAATGTTGAAAAAACCTAAAGCATGTGCGGATGATAATGCGAAGATAGGAACTTCTACAGGTCTTAACCATAAGCTATGCTTAAGGTTAAGACCTGTAATAATCCCTACCTTTGCATTTTCAACTGCACAAGCTTTAGGTTTATTGCCTTAGTAAATATTACTTACGTAATCAATGTGCATTAAATAAATTTTTAAAATGTTCAATAATTGAAATGTGAAAAAGGAAATTAATCTGAAGATCTTAGATACAGTTTCTTCCAGTCTACCCCATATAAAAGGTGATACAATTAACAAGTATATAAATCACTTTGTTATTTCATAAGTAGATAAAAATATTTTTGAATTGTAGTTATTTTGTTTTTACTAACATTGAATATTTGTATTAAATTTGTCATGGGTACAATCAGTACAACATATCACTATAAATTTTCAATTGCCTTAATTGCATATTATTTATAAATTTAACAAGTGACCCTTTTACTATTTTTCTAAGAATGCCCCTATTTTGAAAAAAATCAAATTAGTTATGAATTTAGTTTGCTTCATTGATATTTTCTAGATTTGGCGATAAAGTTTTTTTTTTTTAAATATTTTTCAAATAAAAGCTTTTTGCTACTTTTTAAAAAGAAATTTAATGAAACATGTTGTAAATAATAGCAACAAGACTAGGGTTCAAATTTTTTCATTAAAATGATTCATTATAAAGAAAGCACACAACAAATTATAAAAAAATCTGTCAAATAGTTCAATTAAACAGATGAAATTTTAATTCATTTTCTAGTTACATTTTTAAATTTTTTTATACAAATAATTTAACATTTATTGTTTTTTAAAAAAATCAAGTATGAAGCAATAATTATATAAAACATATACATATATTAAAAGCAATATGAGATATAATTTACAATCTAAATCAGGGATAGTCAACCTTTTAATACCCACCACCCACTTTGTATCTCTGTAAGTGGTAAAAAAAAATTAACCACCTACCAGTTCCACAGTAATGGTGATTTATAAAGTTGGGAAGCAACTTTACTTTATAAAATTTATAAAGCAGAGTTACAGCAAGCTAAGGCATATAATAATAATAATAATAATAATAATAATAATAATAATAATAATAATAATAATAATAATAATAATAATAATAATAATAATAATAATAATAATAATAATAATAATAATAATAATAATAATAATAATAATAATAATAATAATAATAATAATAATAATAATAATAATAATAATAATAATAATAATAATAATAATAATAATAATAATAATAATAATAATAATAATAATAATAATAATAATAATAATAATAATAATAATAATAATAATAATAATAATAATAATAATAATAATAATAATAATAATAATAATAATAATAATAATAATAATAATAATAATAATAATAATAATAATAATAATTACTTACCAAATAATTTGTGTTGGACTTTCACTATGTTTGGCAGAATGAATCTTTATAAAACAACTTACTATAGTTAAATCTATCTTTTTATTTATACTTTGTATACATAGAAGCATGAAGTCTGATGATATTACATTTAATTAATTAAATTATTAATGAGTTTCCTGAGGCTGATGCTGCAAAACTAAATACTGGATATCTGGCTCATTTTTTGTAAGGAACAAATGAAGGTCTACTCTTTTTAAAAATATTCAGGTAGTTTCTTTCTTTGATCATAATATGATTAACAACACTAAAACCTGATTCAACAAGATATGAGATAGGGAAAGGTATCAATAAACTGAATCTCATTTTCCACATATTTGGATATAAGACAGGCATTTTTATTATGCCATAAGTTTTCATATCCAACACTATCAAATCTGTGTTTACTTTTTCATCATATCTAATTTCTAACAGTTCTTCTTGGCAAGTTGTAGCAGCCTCTTCAATATTTGCAGTAATATGATTTTTCATCCAGTCATATACCTTCAATTTCAAAATATCTTCAAATCATTTTTCCATGTCCAATTTAAGGTCATTGAGGTGGCTACTGAATCTGTCAATATCATCTGTAGGTACATCATCTTTTAAAGATAATAATTCAGGAAACTGATGAAGTGTTCTCTTCAATAGATTATAATGGAGTACTTCAAGTTTTCCAATAAATAAGGACCCAATACTTTGGAAACCTATAGTATAAGAGTTTTATTAGTTTCTTGAAGCTGCAAATTGACATCATTAAGTCACTTGAAAATATCTGCCAAATAAAAGGCATCATTCTATATTGTTTTTAGCTGTTGACACAGATTGGTATAATAATTACTTGCAAAAAATTGTATGAGACTATCTTATAATGCTACAAAATGAGAAAAGATCTGCTATTTGACAGCCCCTGAACTTCTGTGGGCGAAAGTAATGTATTAAAATCTTTATTAATGTCCTGGAAAAGCTGTCAAAACATTATATCATTTTTTGCATTGGATTTTATCTTGTTTATGGCTCAAATTACTATAATTAATGATGAATGGAGACTTATACTTAGATGTTTTCCTACAAGATGTCTGTATAGCACATGCAATAATATTATTCAAAGGGATATTATTTTTTGTAAAGTATTATTTCACAATATTAGATATAAATAATTATTTTGTATCTCTAATGACATTTAATGCAAATAGCATTTTTTCTTGTAATGTATTGTTTTCATCAAAATAAAGTACATATGTCATCAATAAAGTATTATTATCTTCAATGGGAGACTCATCCAATTGCATGGAAAATGAAGAGTTTTGAAGAGTACTTATAAGTTTTTTTTTCAACAATTAACTGCCATTTCTTCAATTTTCCATTTTACTGTGCTATTACTTAGGGACAACATTTTTAAAATTTCAGGTATATCTTGATGCATTACTGTTGAGATTAATTCTTTTATAGATGGTATTATTGCAGTTTCTTCAATATCATAGTTTTTACCACTTTTTGCAATTAACTGTGAAATGTGATGAGGTACTTATTCCATCTTCATTCACTGAATATTGTTTCTTAAATGATGAAATGATTGTTGAATGATTTTGAATTTTTTTTATTTATTTCCTAAAAATATTTAATGGACTTTTCCTTATCATTTGGATGCTTTTATAGCAAGATGTTTCTGCAATTGATTTGGCTTCATTGCCTCATTGAATAATGTTTTATGACACAATAAACACATTGGGTGTTGTTTATTTACAACATATTCTATGAAACCCATCATTAGATACTCTGGTAAATAGCTACATGCATATTTCTTTTTTTGAGACAAGAGCTCACCATATTTCATAATATATTGTTTGAAGCTGTAGTCACATCCGCACTCTCACAAATCTAACTGCATACTGACAAATGTGACTGCAAACAAAAGACCCTGTGCCATAAATTATCATTTGTGCATGCTTCCCATGCATCATGGATTGGTGTTAGGGGAAGAGAGAGATGTGCAAGCTATTCTGGAACAATGATCTTTTGTTAAGAGTCACACTATAGTTCAATTTAGTTTCATATACATAACATGAACTAAACTTACGCACAGAAAATACAAATAATATATTTTCAGATATTTAAATTGTCATGGGGGATTTTTATGAAAACCTATTGAAAATGTTTTTAAATAATGCTATGAAATTTTTTTAAAAAGTCAATTAAATTTAAAAAAAGAAAATGTTTCAGAATCGGATAAAACCCCTACCACTCAGCGTGAAGGCTGGAACTCCCACTATTTGGCAGTAGGGACCAGTTTGACTACAACTGGTCTAAATATTACTAAACAGTGTTGTAGAAATTAAAGGTTAATGTTCTAAATGTATTTATGACAGATAATTATTTATTTTCTTTAGTGTTTTTATGTACTTCAGTTTTGTTGCTGAAGAAGTTCTACTATTTTCATTTTCACATTTGTAATTACATTATCAATCCAGATTTAAATTTGAATTTACTTTTCAATAAAACTGAAATGAACTTACATCATTAACTTATATTATATGAATATATTCAATGTAATATATTTATTAAAAAATAATGAGAAATAATTTGTATTACTTTAACGTTTATAGCTCTATATCTTCATAAAATTTGAGACCAATTCTATTTATACAATTCATCAATACATCTCTTTATTCAGTTCCACTGCATCACAACTATCCATCAGAGCAAAAAAATGCATCATCCTTTTCCATGAAATATATATTTATCAAATTAACCAGAAGTCTTATGCATTTATATTGCCATGCCCATATTGACAACTCAATATTTTTCATTACATCAGACGTTTTCAGGATAAGGATTGGTATTCATTTTTTAACACCTTGAGTAGTACTAATTAATCATTGCACTACACAAATAATTTAATATTTTTGTTACTTTTATCATATTGCAACTATCTATCTTTTGAGTTATGGAGACAATCTTTTCTCATACATATATTAAATAAATACAAAGATATGAATATTCACATATTATAGAAAAATAATAAAGTAAATAAAGATAATTTTAATTAGACATTATAATTTATGGGTGACAAGAGTTTCTATTTTTTTATAACTTTATTTTTCTTAATATTTTGCTAAATATAGTTTGATACTCATTTTGCAGCCATTGTTCAAATGGCAGCTAGTTTGGTTACAAGAAGATTAATCAAAGATTAAACATAAACTTGATTGGAATATGAAAAAAAAATCAAGTTTTATAGACATCCTTTAGAAATTAGATTATGTGAATACCAATCCAATGCTATAAATAGGGGGGTATAAAAGAAATAAATCCAAGTCAAATTTGATGTCTTTCTTCACAACTATATTATATTGCCTACATTAGGTCATAAACATATCTTACAACATTATTGTAGCATTAATAATATTTTAATATAAATATTTCACTAAGGAATATCCATATATGACAGATTGAGGCAAACTAACTGTTTTTCTTTTACTCAGATAATACGTAAATGATTAACTTTATTTATATGTTAAACTGCATAAGAAAATAATGCTTTACTTATGTGTAAATTTGCCACAATGTATAAATAAGTAGAGTAATAATGTTTTTATGTTAAAATTGTAATCCATTAAAATATTAGTATAAGAAGTTGCTATTTCTATGTAGTGCATAAAATAATGGTATGTTTATATACAGCTGATGTAATTTGTCTTGAAAAATACATGTGATATAATTGTTTGGCTGTTTCTTTCATTGTATTACAGTATTCATAAAGCTATAATAACTATTAATTATTATATAGATAAGTATATAAAGCACTTGTAGCAAATCTACATGCTATACCTACACTTTCAATATGATTTCATATTTCAAAATATTTCATTGACCAAATAGTAGATAATGTATTTTTATACTATTTTTTAAAGTGAGTGACATTTGTTTATATGTACACACACCCACCCACACACACACACAACACACACACACACACACACATATATATATATACAATATATATATATATATATATATATATATATATATATATATATATATATATATATATATATATATATATATATATATTGTGACCTTCCATATTGGCACCATGAAGAAATATGGGAAGTTCACATTGTGTCACCAGTGACCAAGGGTAGCTAATAAGAAAAAAAAATTGTAGTATAACTTAATGTGTTAGATTTGGTTGAAAAGTTATCAGGATCTTACCAATCATTAAAATTCCTTTAAATGTTTATTCATTAAGTTTCTAACCTACTGTTTATTGCCATTTCAAAATCTAACTTGTATGTGTGAGTGCATTTCTGTTTGCATCATTTTACACTTCACACCTCATTCATATTTCTAGTCATCACTCAAAATTATCCAACTTGTAATAGTATAATTTATTTGCCAGAGAGATTGTTAATGACTCTGTCATTAATAGATTTCTGGATCAAGGGAAAGACAGATGCACACACACCATTAGTTAACATGATTTTTTATTTATTATTTATTAATTATTTATTGCACAAAATCTTGCATTAAGAAAAATATAAAAGTTATTTTATTTATTATTAATTTATATTTGTAACTTATTTTTTTTATTGTTTCAAAACTCTATTCTTAATATTTTCACAAGCAATAATTTATTGCATATTGTTAAGTTCATTATAAAACTAAAATAGAGGCATGTCTAAGTTTTTAATAGAACACTTCAAGAAAAGTTTTACAGAAGGCTTCAGAAAACAATTTTAGAGAAGGTGGAATAATTTTCTAAAAGGAAATATAATAAAACAAGTGAATTTAGCAGTTTCATTGGATTCCCCACTATCTCTTTAATAAGAAAAGTTCTTCTGTACTACACAAGAATAAATGCCAACATAATTCTGAAGAACACCAGATGATATTTTTTTTAAAATGGAAGGCTAAATGTTCAGAGGCACAACAGTTTCCAACTTTTATCAACTAACAGTTTGAACTTATTTTATTCATAATGCATAGATATTACTTAGAAAAATCACTAATACAAATTTATTACAATATATTTTTGATAAATAGTGTGACATTGGATTTACGTATAGTAGTAATAATAATAAGAATTGGAAAATTTATGCTGGACTATGTAATGAAATATTTGAATGACTCATATTTAATAAATTTTCTATTTTATTGTATTAAAAAAAGCTGAGACAGAAAAATTATTCATTATAGTATTCTACATTATTATAATTATTATATACCTTAAATTACCTAACCATTCATAATCATGTAAGAATGAAAGAATGTGTGACAATAATACTTGATAATCATTTACCAGAAGAATATAAACATGGATGATTAAGTAACCTTGATTTTGATCATCATTAAAGATGTATTAAATGTTGGAGTTTATGCAAAACAACGTTTACAAAAAATAAATGGATCCAAATATTTCCAAAAGTTGCTTATAGCATCCATTAGAAAATCCTAAGAACATTGGAAGTTATTTCTGTTTTTGCCAAATTTATGTTTAACCTGCAGGAATAATATTCATATTATTAATGTTTTACATTCTTCTTATCATCATGAACTACATGTGTGTTTCTGTTTCTTTAAAATTTCAAGTATGAACTAAAATATAAAAACATAAAAAAAATTACAAAGGGAACTTTTATTTTAATGACAGAAAGTTTGATATGCATTTCTTCCTTCACATATGATAGATATAGAGAAGTATTTATTTATGTTTATTTTGACATTAATTTCATTATTATTATAGTTTTGTGTATCCTGTTTTCTCTAGAACTTCTCAGAGAGTTTGGTATAAAATATGTAAACTGGTAATATTTTTTTATTCTATTATGTAAATTATTAGTGCAAAATTAGATGCTTTAATATTATTCATTAATTGATTATATTAAACAGATACATGAAAACATTTAGGCCAGTATTGTTGAATGATTAAGCTTATTTAATAGTATTTATGTTAATTTGAATTTTGATACTCATAATTTTTTAAAGATATTATACTCATTCATAGTCTAGTTAATCTAATATTATCTGATGTAATTTATAAAGAATATTTCATACATGATTATATGATCACATATGTGTGCATTATCATTAATTATTTATAAAAGTCAGATTTATATCTTTGTTTTTTTATTGGTTTCAGTTTAGTGCTATATGTTACAGGAAGGTAAAAATTAAGTGTTTGGCTGCTTATAGATTTGTTTATATAAGAAATGAATTGAGTACATTTGGATAAAAAAGTGATCGAAGTGATGATTTTTTTTGCTATGTGGATTGAATAATACTCTCCTTGATTACTTACTTATTTAACCATGGGTGGTAGTGTATTTTTTTGTTTGATAGCATATGATGAGATAGTTGTATTTCTTAAATGAAGTGGGAAATGCCCCATTTATTGATGATAAGTCAGCTGAGTTCAGCAACATTTGTGTCCTAAAAGTTGGTAGATATTTATTGAAAAATTAATTTTGAATTTGTTGTTTTGGTTAACTCTCATGCATGTATATGTGAATATTTACTTATTGTTATTTCCCTCTCCTTCTTTATTCCGGCATAATTATTGTTAGATAGTATATTTTAGTTATATCAGATAAATGTTTTTATGGATTTCTATAATATGCTTGAAATAAGATTATTAATTTAATGATTAGCTTATTGCACCATCCATATTGTGAGGTTTATACATTCTGCAAGTAAACTGATAAAAATATAATTAATAAATGCATTGTGATTGTGATCTTATAAATGTGCACACATGCAGAAATATGATAAACCTAGAAATATAGAAAAAGTCATTGCTGGAATTATAAGTTCACAGTAATTTTTCAGATCATATCACATATTATCATTATTTCATTCATTATTATTGTTAGTAATTCATCCTTCCAGTATAAATGTAATATTGTATTACAAAATTTTATTTTAAGGCCAGTTAATAAAATAATTACATCTGGGTCTCATTTTATGCGATAGATAGGTTCCTCAGAAAACATGCACAAATGAAATCACACAAAAATAGATGTAACTTATATTGAAAAAAAAGGGGGGTGCGGTCTGTGATTTTTCAAAATTTGCATAAAAGCATAGCATCAACGTAATTAACTTTAAAATTTGAGCAAAAAAAAAAATAAGAAAATAAAAGATGACTAATAAAATATTTCAAATTTGAAAAAAAAATTGATACAAGACAAACTTTTTTTAACTATAATATTTAATTTTATTCAAAATAATATATTTTTATGCATAATTTACAGTACAGTAATTTACATTTTTTATATACATTTTAATTATTATCGCTATTTGCCAAGTTCACTCTCATGTTGTGTTAATGTTTTTTCTGGTGACAACGTAATTAGTAATTAATCTTTGAGATGATGATTTTATTATTTTTTTATGAACTTAGACTTATGATAATAAAAAACATTTATTCAACACTGCTGGGAAAAATTTAATTAAAACTAACAAGTAAAAATTAAATTCTTATTTTTGTCTTTATTTTTTTAATTTTCAATTCCGTTCAAAAATCAAATTTTGTTTCACAACACACTAATTTCAAGTCACCGTAAGTAATTTTTAAATTGTTAATTACAATTAAAAATCAGATTTCAATTTTTAATTGTCAAATTTAATTGTGCCCACTGCTATTACTCACCTTTTAAAAATAAACTTGTGGACACTAAATGATTAATAATTGATTACATTCTTTTTTAAAAAGCAAAAACAGAATGTGATTTAAAATGCAAAATTAACACGCACAATGTTTGAATAAATTTACATTATAATCTTGTAAAATTTAATATGTTTATACATAAAATGTGGAAATCATGATTTTAATTTCTTTATTGCATAAAATCTTACTATTATAAAGCACTGAAAATATTGAAACTACTAAGATGAAAATCAGATTCCAATAATGTGCTATTACTTTCAATATAACGTAAGTGTGCAAAATTTATTAATTGAAGTAATAGGTCATTATCAGAGTTCGATTTCCGGTGAAACATGAATCACGTAACTTCAAAATTGTGTTAAATAAGTCCTTGTAAAAAGAGACCCAGGTGTACTTAATTTCATATAACAGATATAGATTTGTAGGCATGTAGAAATAGTTTAAATGACATTAATTGATTACATGATATTGTTTTCTTGGTTTATTACAAGCATGAGTGGAAATAGATAATCTGAATATTAATATGTGAATATAGAATTATTTTGAGTTGCTAATAATTTAACTAATTGAATTGTAAATATTATTGAAACCACGTACAAGAGGCAGAGCCTCCACATATTAAGTGTTATTTTGTGTAATTTAAATGTTATTTTATTGTATCCAAGTGTTATTTAGTCGAGTTTGTAATCAATGTAAGTTACTGTTAAATCATCATCAATGAATTGTAAAAGAATGTGTCTTATAATAAATGTTTTGTTGAAGTAAGAATCCTTCTTAATTATTTTAGCATGTATGTTCGATTGACCATTTCTAATCACACATGTTCAAGATAATACAATTATAATATTTATCAATTTACTAGTATATGCCATCTATCTTAATAACACTGAGTTAATAGATTCAAACATTGTATAATGCCATGATGTAATTTTATCTTGTTTACAATAGATGTTGATGTGAGATAAAAATATACCCGATCTGTATCATTGTCTGTCCATTGTTTAATTGTAATAGATGTCAATTTTACAATAGTCTCCATTGATTAATAGTCATTATTATATTAGGGTTGACTTGTTGTTCCTATAGCATAACCTTGAGATTAGTTCATTATTTAATAAAAATTGATATAGCTGTTCAATCTAAATTGAATGCCAGTAGATTGATTATTATTGCAGTGATTCCCAAACATATTAGTTTAGCATGACTTGGATGATGAGAGAATTGAATATATCATGTTTTAAGTTAATCCATAAAGTGCTTCCTTTTGATAAGTTAATAAATGCTTATAGTATAATTAAATAAACACTATATAATTGTTGCATATAAATGCTTCTTTTATCCCATTTGCATTTTGGATGACCATAATACCCTATAACCCCCAACTGAGCTAGCTGTAAATTAATAGTTCAATAAGAGTCGTATCAATAAGTAATGATGCAATATAGATTATAAATTTATTCTATCATTTATAGAATCGGTGCCTGGGCATTTATTTGTGCATAAAGCGATCTCACACTAGCCTCCATCTTTAATGCATACATTTCATAAATAATCTTTGGTTTTCAGATGGTATGTAATAATGTTAAATTATATTAATTTAACTTATATTATCTGTTGCAAATTTGTATGGTCTTACAGGTAACATTATTTGATAAAAAAATGTTGATAAAAGTTTAATTATATTCTGATGGACAAAATTTATGTCACAGTAGAAATCATTAGCAGCCTATAAAACAGTTATCTCTCATTTAAACATAGTAATGCATTCTTTTTTAAATACCATAGCGATAAACAATTTGACATTAAAGTTTGAACATAAATTTAGTGGTAATTTAACTAACCATTTCATTATATCCAATTAAGGTTAATGGACAAGGCAGAAGTTTTAATCAAACCTTTTTTAATTAGCCTTGCTTTCAAATAAACAATTAAATATGTAATAAATAATTACTTAAACACAACATAATAAAGGAACACTTTTAAGTCACATTCATTTAACTTATAGATAGATAGATAGATAGATAGATAGATAGATAGATAGATAGATAGATAGATAGATAGATAGATAGATAGATAGATAGATAGATAGATAGATAGATAGATAGATAGATAGATAGATAGATAGATAGATAGATAGATAGATAGATAGATAGATAGATAGATAGATAGATAGATAGATAGATAGATAGATAGATAGATAGATAGATAGATAGATAGATAGATAGATAGATAGATAGATAGATAGATAGATAGATAGATAGATAGATAGATAGATAGATAGATAGATAGATAGATAGATAGATAGATAGATAGATAGATAGATAGATAGATAGATAGATAGATAGATAGATAGATAGATAGATAGATAGATAGATAGATAGATAGATAGATAGATAGATAGATAGATAGATAGATAGATAGATAGATAGATAGATAGATAGATAGATAGATAGATAGATAGATAGATAGATAGATAGATAGATAGATAGATAGATAGATAGATAGATAGATAGATAGATAGATAGATAGATAGATAGATAGATAGATAGATAGATAGATAGATAGATAGATAGATAGATAGATAGATAGATAGATAGATAGATAGATAGATAGGAAACGCCAAATGTGATAAAATATTCATTAAAAACATGTAATTGAAATATCCTCCATTAACCTATAACATTCATTGAATGTCAGCATAATAGCTAATATATCAAGAATTACCTACTCTTTACTTTTAGACACAAATACATCATAATCAAAGCTAAATAAAAGTAATTTACTTAAAAATAAACATTACTATCATAACATTAAAATTAGCATTATTTAAAATTTTTATATTCACATTTATTAGCTCACAATATGATAAATAACAAAAAAAATGATGTTTTATTTAAAATGATAATTGTCCTTTTATCTCAGAAAAGTAAAATTCAATATATTTATAGCTTCAATACAAACTAAATTTCTTTTTATATGTAGCTAGATTAAAACCAAACTGTTCATTAAAACAATCAGCTTGAGAGGCCTGCAGAAACACACCAAGCTCAATGGATTATACCTAAACTCTATAGATACATTTATATTTCAACATTCTTACAATTCTTTCTACAGAATGTTCCTGCAGTAGCCCAACTCCTTACCTATAAGGAGATCATCCCAACAGACAACCCCCCCCCTATTAACACTGATTGGCTGGCAACCCTCACATCCCTTATCTTCAAATTTACTATTATTCCTTACAAGCCATCCTCAATGAAAATCAATTTCTGGGAGCCTTAATATATCATTAATCCTGATGTTTCTGCAAGCTCAACTTTCCTCCCACTCCACAACCATCTGATAATCAAGAAATTTAAGTGATGGTTTTTGAGCCCAAATTGATTGACTTCCTGTTGAAGCTAAACCTCAATGCCTTGCCTACTAAACACTTTCTTGTACATTGCCAATGATTTTCAAACACAGATTCCACTTGCACCCTATGTCTCAGAGAAGAGGAAACTTCTCTTCATCTCCTCTGCCTCTGTGTTTCCCTTCAACCTTACAGAGACCTTATAATCTCCATGCTAAATTACAAAATGCCTTTCTTATCTATTTTCATTGGCAATATACTGTGTGGATTCATCCCAGAGATATGTTCATCAACATTCTTATTGTTTTTGCTATGGTACACCTGGTGCTGGCCACCTTTAATCATGTACTAAAGTGTCCACTTGATTTATATATTGACAAAAAGGAAAAAAAATGATAAGGGAGATCACAATTTGGCCCCTCCTACATCTAAGATGCCACATGGAAGCTAATTGATTTGCCTTCCTAAAGCTGATACTTTGCATACCTGAATAAAAATCTCATATCCTGGAAATTATTAGGGGCTGATTAGCATGCATTCCTTTGGGATTCATTATGATTTGCCTTCCTCTTCAAGCTTATTGCCCAGACTTTGATTATTATGACATTGACTTTCATTCTGAAGGATCGGTTTACCTATACAAAGCTGTGTCTTTGCATGGACAAAAGTTTAAAACTATCTTAGTACATTTCGAGACACTTGCCACCAAAACTCTAAATCCCAGGCACATTCATGTGCCTATATGCATCATATTAGTCCTTATAGGCTGTCCCATGCAATATGTGTCAATATTGAACTTCTACCTCTCTGAATACCATTCAATGTATACTATGTTTCATTTTATCATAAGCTGTAACCAAATTTTAAAATAAAATATTCTATATTTTTTTTTATAAAAAAAACAAATATTTGAAAAAAATTATAATTCATCATATATTATTTAATAATAAAAAAAATGTACATTTTGTTGCAAATTACATAAAATGATTTTTTTTGTAATTATATTTCTGTTAAAGTTGAATAGTTTTATATTCCCATAGATAATAAACTATTCAAAAATATTAGGTTCCCTTTTGTAAATTGCCTTTAGTTAAAAAATCTATTTGTCACATTGCAATTAACTTTCTTTTATTACGTAATTGACTTAACTGACCAAACTAAGGAGCTGATTTTCAAAATGACAGCACTTCATGAATAGCTCTTAGACATTAATCATTTTATTTAAGAGAGTAAAAAAAAAAAGAAAAAAAATACTATTAAAGTCATTTTCTATCTTTTGATACATGGTACATTATTAAACATTTACATTTATAGTAATATTAATAAAACTATGAAGTAATTAGAAATATTTATATTAAGTACCTTAATATAAAAATTGGAAAAGAATGGACAATGTCTGTCATTATTTATGATATATATAAATAAGCTAGTTGAAAATAAGTGCAATGAAATAAATATAAAGCAATGAATATATATATATATATGTGTCATATTATTATTACTATTTGCGGGATATTCCGTGTAGTGAAAAAGCTAAATGCTGACGTTTCAGTACAATATCAAGTACCTTCCTCAGAGCGTCCTCTTTCTCAAATCATAAGAATGCATGTGAGATTTAAAATCGTTTTTATCGTTTTCTTTCTCCTCATATTTAAATTCTATTGGTTGAGAAGTTTTAAAATTTATTTTCTCTTCCAATAGTTTCTTCCAAATGTTGTTAATCTTCTTTAACTCACACCTTTCATTTATGCTCTTGGGCCTTTTAAAAATCTCTATAGCTTCTCTTAGCAATCTCTGGTCATATTGTTCAATTTTGCTAAAATATTTGTTTTTCAAAATTGATATCATGATTTGTTAATTTAATATGAGAATAAATAGCTGATGAATTGGATTTTTCTCTCACTGCCAGAATGTGTTCTTCCTTTCTAATATATATATATATATATATATATATATATATATATATATATATATATATATATATATATATATATATATATATATATATATATATATATATATATATAAGAATAACTTGTAGTTTGCTGTTATTTTGTAAATGAATTATCCAGCTCCTTGGCTGAATCACTACTAAATTATGCAATGTGAATAATCTATAATAATTGGAGCAATAAATTATATGCACTCACTAAATTAATACAATCCATCTAATGTCACTACAATTCATGTTGCAATTAAAAGATGAATGACATTTACCCAGCTTCTATGATTTTATAAGAATAGCGGATTATAAAATATTTATTAGGACAATTATCAAATCAGTAGAGATGTCTATATAACCACATTCAAATTTACATAAATTTTAATTTAAATGGGATGGCATAATACATTTTCATTATTTTTTATGATCATTCTAATAGTTTTTATCATTGCTTATTCAATTATTAAAATAAAATTATGAACAATATGCAGAATAGATTTTTTTTCTTCTGCAACATGAATTCATTTGCTTTGCTTCAATTATTATGAATTACTAGTACTGTACAATTTTTACTTACAAAGTTATTAAAATAATGAGAACTTATTTTTATTGTGAATATAAATTTAGCCAATTTGCAGAGGCTCCATCCATCTTAATAAATACCAGTGTGTATTCAAAATCCATACATTATCATGAATGGCAGAAATAATGGGTTTATTTTTATCTACAATATGCATTACATCAATAGAAGAAAATGTTGCATTAATATAACAGGTTAAGTTGCATCATTTAATTGAATTTGATGTCCTCCTGAAAGAATATATTACTATTTTTTTGAAATGTCAGATTGTAATTTTAGATTACACCTGGGTCTCATTTTATACAGATTATTTTAATTCAATTTTGAAGTTATGCAATTCATGTTTCTTCTTAATATATTTCATATTTCACTAGATTTATTAGATATCAAGAAATTTAAATTATTAATAAAATATTTTCATTTGAATTTTTTTTTTTTTTCAAAAATATAATGTTATATTAGCAGCTAATGTGAATATGTGCTGAAGCTCTATTTATAATCTTAGTTTCTATGTAAATAACCTACTTATACTAATTAGTAAATAATAATAATAATAATAGATTTATACTTCACATGATCACTATTTTTTATGTATAAGAAGATCACAATAAATATTCAAAAATTTTAAACTTTTAAAATGTATTTTCTTAGATATTAACAGAAATAATTTTTTTTTTTAATTTTTAAAATAAATAATAATGAAGATTTTATTGATTTTATAAACTGAAAATAATATTTTTAATGATAATCTTTATGTTTTGATTGTGATCTAATTTTGTTAATATAGAAACAGAAAACCATTAATGCAGCACAAGACTGAAAGTAGCACTAGTTGTACATCACATACCCGAAGCTGATTTCTTACTAGTTCACAAATGAACACATGTCAAATAGCAGTAATGATTAAAATATGTATGAAAAAATGTAAAATTAAATACTATAGTTAATAAAAAAAGTTTGTCTTCTATTAATTTTTTTCAAATATTTAAATTTTTTTATAAGTCTTACTTTATTTCCTTATATTTTTTAATGCGAATCTTAAAGTAATTTTTCTTTGTTGCTTTGCTTTTCTGACAATTACAGAACCTATCCCTCATTTTTCATGATAAGTAAAGTCTTTTTTGTGCAATTTTTGTGCATGTTTTCTGAGGAACCTACCTACCATTTAAAATGTTGACCCAGGTGTATTTTATTAACATTTTTCTTCCATGTTAATGTATGTATATAATGAGAAAAATAGTGAAGTATACTTTTGACAGTCCCTAATATTATTATTTCAAAAAATATATGCTTATTATGTTATTTGTTCACAACTATGTAAAACTTTTTTTTTCAATTTGAAAATGTACATATTTCTGTATTTCATTAAATTTGTATTTTCCTCTTTTTTCACAGTAAATAATTTTTATTGAAGGTTATAAAACATTTTTTTTTTCAGTGTTTGACAGATATATTTCTATTAATGCTAATGAGTACTTTCTAATTTTCAATAAATTTGCATTGTACACTCTGGTCATATTGTCAATCCTCTTTAAAATACAAATTGATTTAAAATATAGTTAAAGTAATTGATAATTGATTGCACATTTTTAAACATTAAGTCTGAGTTAATTCTAACACAATCATATTACATGATATGCATAATTTTCTTATATGTAATAAAACTTTTTGAAGCATGGAAAAAAATTCAAAATTTACTTGATTTAATGACTGAATTTTATTGCAATCTTCTAACTTACTATAACTCTATTAAAATCAGATAATAGAATCTAAGTATGGAAAATAAATGTACAATTAGTGATAGGTAGAATTTATATATTTTTTTCATAAAAATATATAATAAAAATATTTTTTACCTGTTATTTTAAATTAATATGATGGAAGTTTTGATGAAAGTGATACTTTAGTGATGATTAATATTATAAAATAAGTTGTTTAAATATAGCAAAAACAGTAATAAAATATGAATCAAACAATCTCAACATTGTTTAATTAAAAGTATGAAACTGATATTTTAGTAATCTTTAAATAATTATTTTATGAATGAAACAGAGCATACAAAAATTTAAAGAATGACACATAAAATGTTTAGCAGAATCTCACATAACTTAGTTGCAATCAATCACAAAACATAAAAAATGGATTAAATAAAGCCTACATTAAATATATTAATGATTGAAAAATGAAACAATGAACAATTTTACCACTAAAAAAAAAGAAAAATTAAAAAAGTTTGTGAGTCAAGGATTATTTGTAACTATTGATGCAGTTTCAAAATACTGATTAATGTGACAATAATACAAGTAATGATCTTAATAACCAAATAGCATCCATATTTGCAGACTAATCAAATAAAGGAACACTGAAATACTATTCCATATGTTTGTGTACTATTACAGTTGTAATGAAATTTAATGCCAAGCCAACAAGATATAAAGAAAACACTGTTATGTTTACTTTATCTCCCATATGAGTTAAAGTACTTAATAATTGTGGATAAATTGTTCATCCAGTCCCAACTCTCTTTTCATCTATTGAAGATTATAATCATAAAAAATGATGGAGGTAATAATCTAAACCTTAAATTATTTAATCAAGGACATGCTAGGAGCACCTAATATTAATGCAACTAAACAATTACAAAACCTCCAAATATAATTGTTAAAACAATACAAAATAACATCAAATAAGTGATCATCATCTAACAAATTCCTTATTACACTTAATTCTCTTCAAATTAGTAAATGTAATGAAGTCACAACTGTAGCTGATCGAACTCCAAAAATAAAATATATGTTCCAATATTTTTATGGTTTGTTGAAAATATTAATAACCAATGTAAAATTCTATTATTGTAATATATATTAACCTAAAATAATAACATAATCTCATTAATGTTCCTATTAAGATAATTAAACCTATACGTTTAATACAATCATCTTTAGGAAAACTCATTTTGAAGGAGTTAATCTTCCTAAAGACAACAAAAAAAGTTATTCACTTTTCAAATCAAGAGAAATAAATTAAATATTTGATATATATATATATATATATATATATATATATATATAATTCCTTTTAAATAAAAAGTAATTCTAAACAATAATCTTATAATAAAATATATTTTAAACAATTGAAATACTATCACTTATTCTAATAGCAACAATTATTCAGCCAACATGTCCAATTGAAGAATCATCACAGTATTACGTGATTAAATCCCTCCAAACTCTGAACAATAATTCTAACAATCATCCTAAATAGTAAATATAATCTTAATTTTAATAAATATCTCATAATAAACATCTATCCAATTTTTTGTACAATTATTATTAAAATACATTTATTTATCTTAAAATTTCCAAAATATTTGAGAATGAAAAATAAAATTGAGCTGCACTAATCTTTAACATCATTTATATTCAAAAAATGAATCCTATTATATCATAATCTAAGTGCTATGTCTAGCTATGAACGGATACCCCAATAGTGACTAACAGTTAATATTAAGATAAAATTTAATATATGATACATTAAAGCATTTAATCAATAACATATATGCAATTATTTACATTATAAGGCCCAAAAGCATGTACAAATAATAATTGATTAATACAAAGTTTAAAAGTATTATGATGATTTTTCTCATGTGCAAAGACCAGCTCTCCACTTTTGAAGCCACTGTGCAAGGGAAGGCATCCTGCTCCTCTATATATCATTCTACACAGGTCAAATTCCAAGGATTAAATGTGCTTGCAAATCATTGGTTAGTCTTCTACACATCTGATCAGGTGGATCAGGTGATTATCATCAGAATTTTAGTATTATCTTGTTGCCTTTTTAATTAATCAGTTATTTGTAGATTGCCATTATCTTAAAAAGGAATCTAAATCAAATTCCTTAATTTGTTTCATTTTATTAATGACTTATTCTACTCTTATTAATTACACTATTGTTCATTTTAGAAATTTTTTTTTCTAATCTAAAGACTATAATTTTTAATTTCTACTTTAAAAGAATAAATCTTTTTAAGTTCTGTAATATTTTTAACTTATTACTGTTTTTTCTCTGTTTTATATATATATATATATATATATATATATATATATATATATATATATATATATATATATATATATATATATATATATATATATATATATATATATATATATATATCTGTATTTAAACATACACATAAATATTATTACTTCTCCCTAGTTCAGAGATGAGGTTTTTTTTATTTCTGAACTTCATACATAGTCGTTAAGATATCTGGGTCTTTTTATTTTCCTTTTAGCCTACAGTTCCTGTGTCTGCACTGCTTCACCTGATGCTTTCTTTCTTTGTAACTGGTCATTGGTATCCATCACATTAAGTAGGTAGGGTATTATCTCTTCACTGTCACCTTTACATAGCTGGTTAATATGCTTGCAAAGTATTTCTCCATTCTTCATTAGAACTGTAATTACTTGTTTGATAGATGATGTATAACATCCATCTGTGATCAAATCTTGTTAGTACTATTTTTTTCCACACATTTTCCTGCAGTTTAAATTTGCAAACATTATAGGTACTGACTTTCTGATTACCTTTATCCATGATTGGTGCAATGTTTGTTAATTTTGTATGCAACTTTTTGCCTAGATATATTTCAGCCAGTGATTTCCCAAATTTGTTACTAGGTGTAGCATGATTATGAAAAAGTGCAGTAAGTACTGCTTCATGTATTTTAAGTTTCCTCAATTAATTTATGAATAACATTAGGGTTTGTAATGCCTTTTTGGCTAAACTGTTAGTTTGAGGATGGTGGGGAAAGTGTCTGTTTAATCACATCATTCTTGCATGGCTTCTTCAATTTTTTCTGAAGTAAAACCAGTTTCATTATACAAGCATTTCTTGAAAAGCATAATGTACAGAAACTTCATATAGCTTGCTAAGTTTCACATCTATATTGGTGCTATTGAATATTTTATATTCACTTCAACCTGAAAATACATTGACCACTATTAAAACAGATGACTTTAAAATTCGCCATAGTGATTAGTGTGTATACATTGCCATGGCCTTTTGACTTTAGGTCATGGTAACCAGAGACATATTTGCATATGTTTAGTAATTTTTGATTTTTTTTATTATTTTTAGTACCATTATTAAAACTGGGTCACCATATGTAGCTACAAGCTAATACTTTTGTCCCAATGATGCATGGATGGTCCTCATGCAAAAACTTCAGAATGTGATTTCTCCCTTTTAGTGGGATAAAAAACTCAATTATATCTTATAATGTATCCTTTATGCAGGATAATAGGTCATTTTGGCCATCCATCACAGAAAAGCTTCACCATCCACTTACAGCCATTGTCTTCAGATGTCCATAAAGACAGTGTTGTGCTATTGAAGATTTGACTCTTCCAGGCATCAATGTAATTAATTTCCATCTTTTTTATATTTTTCAGTTTGATCAGGCATGCATGATAAAGCATCAGCATGCCCTATTTGTTTTCCTTTTATATAAACTAATGTATAATCATATCCTGCCAATATGTTTAGCCAATGCAACATGTGAGGACTCAACTGTTTGAATATTTGTTTAATTTGCAATATTCCCAATAGGTGTTTGTGATCCATTACTATCGTAAATTTGTGGCCATATAGATATTGATGTAACTTTTTGACACCAAATAAAATTGCCAGGGCCTCTTTGTCCAACTGATTATAGTTTTTTCTCTATCTTGGACTTTGTCCATGAACCATAAGCAATGGGTTTGTTCATTTTCCAGAGCCATCTGATGCAATACCACTCTGTCATTAAATTCTGATGCATCCATGGTCAGCCTTACTTCCAATTCACTGTTAGAATGGACAAGTAATTTATTCAAAGCAAGTAGCAATTTTGTGTGTAGAAAATCTTATTCTTGTTCTTCTTACCACTTCTATTTCTGGTTCTTTTTGAGATCATATAATGGTCTGCCTACATGGGTTTTTTCCTCCAAGAAATTTTTAAAATAGTTAACTAGATCTAGGAAAGCTTACAGTTTTTTCACATTGCTCAGGCACTGTGTTTCTGCCACTGCTTTAGCTTTTTCAAGAGCCAAAGATGAGCTATTTTTAGATATAATATGACTTAAATACTTAATTTTACTCACTTTCTATATGGATTTTTGGGTGTTAAGTTTAGCCCAAAATTCATCTAACTTTTGGAGACTTTTGGTAGATGCATTCTAAGTTGATTTTTCATCATAGCCATGATAATAATGTCATCAAAATAGGAAAAATACCCTAAAATCCATTAAAAAGATTTTAATTTTTGACTGAAAGATACTAGAGGCAGATGTTATTCCAAACAGCATATCCTGCACTTAAATAATCCTACATGAGTGGTAAGTATTAATACTTCAACTGTGTGATCATTAACTAATATTTGATGGAAAGGAGCATTAAGATCTAATTTAGCAAAAAATTTTGATATCTGAAGTTATACTATTATTTCCATGTCATTAGGGACCAGATATGCACTTTAATTGATTGACTGTTTACTGATCACTATAATCACCACACAACTGAATCTTCCCATTGGGTTTAGTAATAATTACCAATGATGTAGCATAATCAGAATTCTCAACTTGTTGTAATACCCCATTTTAACTATTTTTTTGACTTTCTGTTTTTGTACAAATGGAACTTTCCATGGTTTGTATATTATGGGGAGTGCATCTGTTCTTAATTTTATTGATACTGTGGTCATTTTAATAATCCCAAGTTACCCATTAAATAAATTAGGTAATTTCATTCACATTTCATTTTCCAATTTATTCTTTTTAATTCCCAATTTTTTAAAGCATTGATGCTCGATTAGGGTGTTTATTGGAGCATAGGCAATGTATAATGGTAACTATGTTATTTTTATGTCATTTAAGTTTATGGTGCCCTGAAGAACAGCATTAATTTTGACTGCATTGTCATTTATGTTTCGTGCTTTGTGGTCAGTTTTCTCTAATTTGAGGGTTTTATTACACTTGGATGTAATTATATCCCAATCATGGACTGAAATCAAAGATACACTGCATCTACTGTCCACTTTCATATGAGCTGGTCACACAGCTTTAGTTGTAATATAATCATGTCATCAGTAATGGACACTTATTTGTATAATTAATTCCCTGCTCTTTCTGGGTGCATTTATAACTATCACTTTTTTCTTTACACCTTTTCTTCAAGTGCCCTCATTTCTTAGACTTATTACAGCACTGCTTTTTTATAATAGCAATTGTGGCTTTGTGGAATTTTTCCCACAGCAGAAACATATAAAGTCATTTTTGCTGTTAGCACTCTTTTCATTATTTTTTGAAAAAATCCTTGCTTACCATTCTACAAATGTCTGTTTGTGATTTGCTGTTACTTTTGAACTTGGATTTTATATATATATATATATATATATATATATATATATATATATATATATATATATATATATATATATATATATATATATATATATATATATATATATATATATTCTTAAGAAAAAATTGTATACTTCTCATCTTTAATTTTATTGATAAATAAGTATTTCTCCACATGTTGAATGTACAGGAACCAACTACTTGCCTCCCTGATGTCAAATTCCCTGATTTCTACTTGCATTGCTTATACTTTTATCTAATTTAACTGTTATATTATTAATGATCTGAATTATGACTGCAACTGTACCAATTGCTGTGTCTAACTAAGATAGAATGCACTTCCATGAGTGCTAATAATGACTAATGGTTAATCTTAAGATAAATTTTAATATATGATCCCTTAAAGCATTTAATAACATATATAGTTAGTTTCATTATAAGGCCTGAAGGTATATATAAATAATAATTAAGATCAACACAACAATTAAATGTCCTGTGCTGACTATTCTCATCTTTGGAGGCTGGCTCTATGCACTTGAAGTCACTGTGCAAGGTAATACATCTTGCTCCACTATTATTTTAAGTGGCTGTTACTTTATTGGTCAAATGAGGTAAAAAAGTCAACTTTTAATTGACCAAGACACAAACTCAACTGTCAAAATATATTTATCTTTTAATACTATATTCACTTTAGATTGTTTGTAAAAAGTATATTAATAATTTGTCAGGTTATGAAAGTGAACAAATGTTTTTTAAAAAATAAATTTCTATTTATTTATTGTACAAATATTCGATAGTGGCAAATTTAAAAGCAAAAGTTAGTAACGAATTAAAAAGTGTTGCTGACGTAAATGTTTTTTTTTTTTCAGTTTTACATTATGGAAAAGTAATTTTTTTTTTGCTAAAATCTTAAATATCTTTCTAAAATATATATATATTAGCATATTTTATCAAAATAATTTATAATTTGTCAAAAAATACTTTTATAATGGTCTAAAACATTTGTTTATCATTTTTGAAATGAAAATCTTAGCATTTTTTTTTGATCAGGTAGTTTCTTTGTCCTTGCCAATCAGATTGTTCTTGATGGCTAAGAGCCATTGAACATCAATCTTTCTTTTTTGTTAAGCTTTATTGGCAGTTTTATTGATTTTTTACTTGTAAAATAATTCAAGAGAGGGCAGCATCTTACAGAACTTTTTAAATCCTTTCCAATGACTGTAATATCTTTAGCATACCATTAAAATGATGAAATTAGAGTGACGTCAAGTGGACGCGAGTCAACTCGAACCAAACATGCTAAAGGCTTTATATTAGTCTACACATATCAAACACCAATGATTAAGTACGATTCTTCTTCTGATTAGTAATAAAGGCAGTTAAAAAAATAATGGCAGTTCATTGTCTCTGAATTTCTGTAAATGATTGGTTATTCCTTTGCACATTCAATCAGGTGATTCTTCCTTTTCATGTTCCATTGGAATTTTTGGTATTATCTTTCTGCCTTTTTAATTACTTAGTTATTTGTAGATTGTCATTATCTTAAAAAATAATTTAAGTCAAATTCCTTAATTTGTATCACATGATTAATGACTTATTCTACTCTTAATTAATTTATTGTTCATTTTAGAAATTAATCTTTTTTTAAATCTAAAGACTATATTTTTTAATTTCTACTTTAGAAGAATAAATCTTTTCAAGTTCTGTAAGATTTTTAACATATTATTTATTTCTCTATAAGTTTTTACAATTATGCATGTATCTGCATACATGCTACTAAATAAATCCAATTAATAAAATCACAGACCTAAAACTTGAACAATTAAATACTTTACTCCTCTTTCATTATTATTTTTACCTTAATCTAATTATTAAAAGAATTATTAACAATATATTTATTTCTAATCTAATTTAAATACATTTTAATGCATTTAAATTTACCTAAACTATTATTTAATACACAGTATAGGTTTGCACACACCTGCACATTAAACTAAAATCCGATAACATATAAAATATTAAGAAAAATAAGAAAAATTCATAAGTGTTTGCCACTTAAACTTTTGAATTTAAATTATAGTTCATAAAAAGTTAAATTAGCTTTTGAATTCATAATTCAAAAATACCAAAGTAAGTTAAAAAAAATAATAGCCTTCAAAGCTTTAAATTTCCCAATTATTATCCAATTACACACTTATAATATATCATAATTATTTTAGATTTTAATAATATCACTTTTAATAGAACTAAATGTAACAATATTAATACATACTCATTATTTTTAATAACTTTCATCCTATTTGCTTTAAAAATAATCTGTCCATAGTGACAAAATAAATCTATTTCCCTAAAAAATAATGTAAAAAATGATTATAACTATACAAACAGTTTTAAGAATGTAAAAAAAAAAAGATAATCCCAATACAAATTCAGGGTCGGTGCTTTATTTACAATAATTCACATATATCAAAATAATACTAATATGGAAATAAATTTCATTCCTTTTGCAAGTATCAACTTTCATGAATGATAACCCTTACTCATAAGATACTTTTGATAAACAAAACAGCCCAGATGAACAAGAAGTATGTTTAACTAATATTCATATAGGTCATTAATTTTCCACTTACATATTACAAACACTTATCTAATTATTAACTCATATGTGCAACTAATGAGTAAATAATTAATGCTTTTACATTATATTGCTGAATACAAATTATGCTTGTCATCACTGCCCCAAATAACCATAATCTTAAAAAAAATCCTTAAACTTTAATGGAACAAATTGTAAAATTATTGAAAATCAAACCTCTTTGACCCTGAAAGTAGTGTTTTAACATGAAATTTTGGTGACCAAATATGTACAATATAAAAAGGTAATTTAACAAAAAAGCTACCATATAAATCATTCAATATAATATTATGTAATCATATATTAAAAGTAATATTTTATTATTATAGTAATTCTAACTAATAAAAAAAAAATGATGCAAACAATGTATAAAATAGTAAATAAATTATCACTTGAAGATGTTCAGCTTGATAATCTCAACCTATAATTAATATAATATTTGAAAAAAGTAAAAATTCAATATATAAAATAATAAAATATTTATGAAACAAAACTGTAAAATAAATTATTTTCAATATTAAAATGAAAATACAAAAATATTTATTTATACCTTTAAAAAATCATTAAATTAGTTGTTAATACCAAAACATATGTCAATAGTCTCAATATAACTAAAGGTATAGATAATATATTAAACACAAACATATCTAATTCCTGATACATACATACTAGTATTTAAATTTTAGATAAAAATTCATCAATATAAAAAATATCATATTATTAATATATCTTCAAGTAACAACCTTAAATCCTCCTATAAAAATAAATTTAATGCATTATCATAACTTTTATTATTTAACAATTCTTAACTTTATATATATATATATATATATATATATATATAAAGTTAAGAATTGTTAAATAATAAAATATATATATATATATATATATATATATAATTTTCATATCTGTGAATTAATATGACAAACAGTAATAACACAGCTTGCTTCACAAGCATTTAATGCAAGTAAATTCAACATTCAAAATAATTCTTTCTGTAATACTTCTCTCAAGACATTACTATTCAAAAATGTTTAAGATAACAAACTCAAACTTTAGAAACATTGTTAATAAATGTACTCAAAATAAAATAAATGAAAAAAAAAAACAATAATAGTAGTAATATTGGTGATAAAAAAATTACGTGAATAATCAATTTCATCTTAGAGTTCCAATGTCTATATTTTCTACTTCATAGAGTTCAATTAATTTTTTCATAAACATTGTATGGTACTTTCAGACTAATTCACAATTTTGAAGATAAAATCCAATCCCGCTTACACCAATTTGTAACTCAGATCACATAAAACTGCAATAGTCAACTTCATCATATTATATTTTTAATCCAATATCAATGTCTTAATCTTTTTTATCAATAAGGACTTATAAATAATATATGATATTATTTCTACAGTAACCCAATCTATTATTAACAATTATAAATGTACATTTTTCATATAATGATTATAAATATTTTTTTTTCTCCGATTTTCCAAATAAAATGATTATATTAAGCTTAATAGGACCTTCTCATCCCTCAATTTCATTTTAGTTTTTCTTACTAAAAATGTTTTTAGTACTTAAATTAATAAAGAAATGTCTCATTTCTCATTCATATTAATGTTAATTTATAAAAAAAGAAGATTATGCTACAGTCATAAATAATATGATTGTTAAATTTTTAGTGGGGAGAATTTATTTTTTATATTTAAAAAAAAAACAAAAACATATGTTTTTGATAAACAGATGAAACAATTTTTGCCAAATTCCTTAAATTAATTTTTAAAATATATTCAAAAGTGTATTATTTACTTTTACATTTAAATTTTTTTCTTAACTTTATTCTTAAATTCCATTAAAAAAATTACATTTTTATTTTGGTTAATCTAATAATGTATCTACAAGAAATATTTTAAATTACCTATAGTAACATTATAAGAACAATATATCATAAATTTCATTAGAATTTCACTAGAAAATTGTTATTTATTTATTTTTTCAACAATAATTGAATAAAAATTTAATTCAATTAACTTAAAGTATTTAATTGTAGTTTTTCTCATAAAATCATCATGCAAAAATGACATAAATGTAATTTCTATTGAAATACAAGTATAGTTTATATACTTAACCTAGATGTAATTAAAGAGATTTGAACCCAGACTTTCAAGATGCTCAATTTTAATTAACTGGTACACATTACCCTATACATGTGAAAAAAAAAAAGATCTCCAATATATGTATTACATGCTGAACCAGCATCTCACAAGTTTGTGTGGATCAACATCAATGACTCATACATAGTCAGTGCTTGGCTTATATTAAGATAACAAATCTACACACTTTGTTGGACAAGTTTCAATCCTCTCCACTATCCAACTCTTCAGCCATCCATATTCATGTAAATATGATGGGATGCTCAAGTCCTTTGATGATACCAATATTAATGTCATAACCATATTGACCTTAAGACAATCTGACCCCTCATATATTGGACCCTATTAGGTTCATTCAATTATACATTAGGGGGATGGGCAGAATACAGTCTGAATATGTAATATTGAACTACAATTATAGTGTATATGTTTAATCTAGATGGAGTTGCTATCATAATGTAATTTGAGCATGATATTTATGTGTGAGAATTGATCTGTCCAGCTGAGGAGTGTTGGTTCAGCATGAAATATAGATATTGGAACTTATTTATTTCATGTCTATGTTATCATGTGTATTGATTATTTTGGATAGAATGCATGACTGTAGGGAGTTCAATATCCCTTTTAATTGCATCTAAATTAAGAATATAAAAATTATACTGTATTTCACTGTTTGTATTATCCCCATCCCTCTTCAGT
The DNA here is from genome assembly GCA_028023455.1 of Epiperipatus broadwayi. Taxonomy (NCBI): domain Eukaryota; kingdom Metazoa; phylum Onychophora; class Udeonychophora; order Euonychophora; family Peripatidae; genus Epiperipatus; species Epiperipatus broadwayi. Next base: position 2,145,556 of record JAQFVV010006363.1, on the reverse strand, counting down.
GTATTTAAATGGTCTTGTTAAATTCCCATATATGAGGAATAAGATTGAGGTAAGGTTCACAAGTATAAGGCTATAATATTGAAGTCATCAAAGGACTTGAGCATTTCCATCATCAGATATTCAGTGATATGGATGGGTGAAGAGTTGGAAAGTGGTGAGGATTGAAGCCTGTTCGTTGAAGGGGATAGATGTGTTTTTTAATATAAGTCAAGTATTGATTACATATGTGTGTTATCTGGACCAACTAATGAGTGCTGGTTCAGCATAAAATACATATATTGAAGTTCATTTATGTTTTTTTACATGTATGTGGTCATGAGTGTTGGTTATTTTGGATAGATGTGAGAACTATAGGAAGTTTTAAAGTTTGGGTCCAAATCTCATCTAATTAAAAATAATTACTATTAAAATTATAGTTTTTCGTTTTCAATTTTTCTTGGAAATTATTTTTCCTAATTTAACTGTTGTATACTTATAAATAATCAAATATTTTTTATTTCTTAACATGTATCATTCTTTTATTTAATTTATGTAAATAAGTTAATATTTTAAAATTTCCAAAAATTTTAACTTAAAAATAATCTTTGTTAATAAAAACAATAGTTATAAATTATTTTTAATTCCAAAAATATTAAAGTTAAAATTTTTACTACTAGCAACACTAATGTATTATTGTGTATTAATTTTTCCTGAATAAATAAATTATATCAATATCAGATATAAAATTCCAAGTATTAATAATCAATCAATTGTTCACAACCTAGACATAAACAAAATTAGATAATCTTTTTTTCTAGAATAAAATAATATTTTAAAGAAAAATGAAAAAAATTGAAGGTATTAATTTTTACAAAAAAAAACTGTTTCTAAATTCATAACACATGACTTATCACTTAATAATTATCTATAGGGGATTTGAACTCAGACTGTCAAGAAACCTTCAACTATCTACACTATCTCATACTACTGATATGCATGACCCACACATGAGAAAAAATAAAGTCACCAATATATGTATTTCGTGCTGAACCAGCCCTCACCAGTTGGTCCAGATCATCATCTCCCATACATTTATATCTAATCAGTGATTGATATATATATATATATATATATATATATATATGAAAAAACAAATACAAGTTAATCACGTAACCTGCTATCACTTGTTATTTATGTCCAAAAGATGGCGCTATACCAAAACCGCCGAACAAGTGTAAGATTTGTTTTACATAAACGAAAAAAGAGTCAGAAATTAACTACCTCTTTCATTTGCTCACTCCCAGATCAGCTGATTTCAAGCTGGTTTGCTATCCTCAGTGGGAGATAGAGTATAGAAACTAGATCTAAAACACTGACTCTCAAGTGTTTATGCAAAACGTTTCTATCAGATTGCAAGCGTGAATTTTTCAGACCGGTAAAGTCTTCAAACCCAGCCTAGCAAGCTAGATATTTATATGGGTCTGATCTCAGTTCAGAATCACCATATAATCAAAGTCTCTGCAATATATATCATTGCAAGAAAACTCTAAAGGTACATCTTTTGGACATAAATAACAAGTGATAGCAGGTTACGTGATTAACTTGTATTTGTTTTTTCATAAATGTACCTTTAGAGTTTTCTTGCAATGATATATATTGCAGAGACTTTAGATATATATATATATATATATACTTCTTACCCTTTGTACCCTTACTTCTCGATGTATATTATAGTTTGAAATACGACTAGCTCAATTAAATTATAATGCTTAATTAAAATTTGCATATCTATCTTTAATTTACTTTTATACTATCATATTCTAATTAAATTTATTATCCATTATTAAAATCAATATATTTCTATAATATGTACTAATTAAATAAGTATTTATCAAAATCATGAGACTGTGAAGTAAAGTTACAAAGTAATAAGTAGATTTACATTGAGTCAATATCTTCCAAGACACTGTCTCAATGGCATAAGAATACTATTACCTCCTTACCATCCTATAACTACATCTACAGCATTCTTATGGCTTTTAAAATAAAATAAATTATCTTTAATAATAATAAAATAAATCTTAACTTTTAATTTTAAAATATAATTAAATAATCTCAGGTTCTTCTAATTATCTTAAAGTAATGATAATTCATGTAAATAAGTATGATATGGGATTTTACATCAAACCTAAATACACCTAACTTATTTTAATAATAATAATAATAATACTAATCTTAGAGTATAACCTAATCTTCTCTATTTCTGTTATATCAATAATCATTAAATAAATAATCATATGTATATCTTTTATTTTCATATAGCATCTTAATTTTGGAATAAATCAAAATCTTATAATTCAATAATCTGTGGCAATAAATAATATTGTACTCTTATATTATGCATTATAATTACTCTATGACCATTGTAATATGATGTAATAATGTCAATCAATTCTCATAAATGATAATCAGGAAAATATTGTATTTATTTCTAAAATAATATTAATAAATTCACATTGTACAAATATTATGTTTATTCAAATTATCTGTTATCAAATGCTGTGGTGTAAAATAATGAACTCGACACACTTTTAAAACAAATTAAACAAATTTATTTACATTAACTTCAACTAAGAATTTATTTACAATATTTACAGTTCAAAATTATGAAAACAAAGAAAATAAAAATAAGAAAATAATAATACAAAATGTTTACACTGTTATTAGCTCATACTCCTATTAATAATCTATACATTCTTTTAAAATGCTATACTAATAATATTAAAGTATGTTTTTAAAACTTAGACTTTAAATACATATCAGTAAGCTTCAATTATTACAAATAATTCTATGTAAATACTGTTTATGTAGCATATGCAAACAATTAACTTTCAATAATTAAAATTGCTACATTAATAAAGTATTAATGTTATTCATTCCATAATGTAATAGTATGTATTCACTTTATTATTAGTACTACTTTAATATTATAATAGAAATTAATGTATCTGTGTAATGTAATAACAAATAATTGATTATAACTTTATATTTCACTTAATGCAATTCATGCTACAGGTTTTATCAAATATGCATTACATATATGTGTTGTTGAAATAATAACATTATTCAAATCATTCATTAATTTCAAATTAATAAAGTATTATATTAGATAAATTTTATGATTCTTTTCTATGTAAAATTATTACTTCATTTTATGTGTTATACTACTCCTTCTTAATAAATTTCTATTTATAAAAAAAAAACATCCTCTAAACTTATTTAAAATTTCCGGAAAACAACTTTCAACTCTAAATAAAATACTAATTCCAAACTATTTATGCTTCATTATCTATACTTGGTAAACTTTCAACCTAAATATAAACTTCTCCATAAAACTTAACATAATTTATCCAATAAAAACAACAGTAAAATATAGACTTTTAAATCTATTCCTAACTTGCAATAAAAATAATTACCCATGAATAATAAATATAATTCTAATACTATAACATAAAAATATCAAAGTTTATAAACGAAAGAATCATATAATTATTTCTAAGCTTCTTATGTAATGTTGCATCGTATTTATTTCATAAATTCAAATTATGCATATTTAAATAAAACTGTCACTGCCAACTATAATGTGTGTATTTTTAAAATAATTAATACATTCGTTAAAAATAACATAATATTTGGTTGATCTAAAGAAAACATATTAAATACATAAAAATTTCATATATTATTAATATAATTTTTTACCATCAATAATGATTTAATGTACAGTCTAAATCTTCCAATATTCTTCCGAATTACAGCTTCATAAAATAATTCACATTTACACTCACGATCATTGCCCTTAACATATTACGTTTTTTATATTAATTATAAAATAAACTTATGCAATTAATCATTATATTATTTTTAGTTATTATTTAAAGATATGTACCTATCTTATTTTAATAGATTAATAATATTTAAATTTTATGTTAGATAAATAAAACAGAATTTGTATTACATAACTCCAGCGATGTTTCCTTTTCACCATAAAGTTCTTTAATCGTAGGCACATATTCACTAGAACACCATTTCCTGTTTCCGGTCCACCACGTGTTTTTTAAAAGTTTATGAAAAATGAAAACGTTCTTTTAAAACCAAAATAAAAGTTAATTTTCCATAAGAAATAAAACAAATTAAAATAGTTTATAGGATCCTGATTTAGTTCTTTTAAAATATTATTCAAAATTATTATTTTAAATTAGTCTATAGTTTATGAAAAATTATCATTTAATTATTTTAAATTGACTGGGACGTCCACATTATTTGCGCATTCCATAACAAAATATCCAGGTAAGAATAAGCTTCTTCATCTAAACAACCAGCGTTTAGATTATTTCAATATAATAATTTTATTATATTAAGACTTTAGCTAATTATATTTTCAATTTATTTGCCTTTTAAAATTGTCAACATTTAGTCTCTTAAATATAAAGACTTAACAAGGCAAGTATTTATAAAACTACTTTCATTTTTAATATCTTTACTTAAGGTATACATTTAAATTTATAGCTTGCAAAATACTTTCTTCATAAAGAAGTATTTTATTCTCTAAAATATCTATTTTCTAATAGTCAATAGTAATTAGCTTTTCAAAATTATATACTGTCCAAAATACTACTTTCTCCATCTCGTAATTTTCCGAACTAATCCAGCGTTTGTCATATTTCTAAGGTAAAGTTTCCCATATATTGCTCCACTATATATGATGTTCCCATGACTATTTGCTTGTAAATTGGGCTTAATTAGAGACGATCGATAGGGAAAAAATTAAGTTAATACTGCATGTCTATCATTTAAAACTTTTTTTATAACTTATTTACAAGACACTCTTATAATTTTGAAAAAATGATTTTAAAAGCGTCTATAAAAATTTACGTAACTATTTTAATAACACAATTAACTTGAAAAATCAATCACAAAGTCCTCTCCCAACAATTGAATTGAGCTTTTATACCGGAAGAAACTTCCCATTTGATTGGTAGATTAAACAATCAACTTTGCTGGCTTATTTACATATTTACCAACAACACAAATTAAAAATAAATAATGACTTATTTAATATTTAATATTTATTACATTATCAAATTTTAAAATAATCCTTATCGTTTATTTAAATTTATTAAACACTTTTAAAATATACTCTTACTTAATTTTAATTTTAACTTTTATAAAATTATTTTTAAATAAACTAAGTATTTTTTTATACGTCATATTTTTAAAACAATATTTTAAAATCAGATTTAATATTTTACACTGAATATCTTTATTTTTATCTCGTGATAACCTCACGTGACAGTTTATAAATTTTACAACATGATTTTTAAAATAGTTTTGGCAACTTACATAAATAACTCCAAGCATGTTTGTGTATATTTAACTAACATCTGTTTCTTCAACACAAGAAACGCTTTTTATAATCTAAAAATAACTAACAATTGCATTTTTAAAATAAATATTTTTAAAATAAATAAGATATTATAACAAATTTTTAAAATAATTATTTGATATCATTAAAATCTAACATTAATCTTCTATTTAAGTATTTATAATAATTAAAAATATTTATATTCTTTTATATCATTATTTTATCAACAATAAATATATGCATTTAATTTTACTTGTTCTTTTAAACACTTTTAGCCCTAAATACCTATTTATGAAATTTACATAATGCAGTATTGATTATGGCCATTTTTCCAACCATATATTATAATCATCATCATTTAAAAATGTCTCTCTCTATATCAGCACAATTTCACATATCAAATACTCATAGATTGCTTTAATTAAACCTTCCTTTGAAATATTACCATAAGCAAAATTAACATCAAATATATCTAAATATATCTTAAATTTAAAATTTTTAATAGATTAGCACAAAATTAGATGGTGACCCATACAGAAGGGCACATATTCTCCTTCGGATAAAATTTTAAATTTAACATCTATCTTCATCTTATTTAATCCACATTTATCACTTTTATCTTTCTTATCATTAATCTCATAATAAATTACTTGAACATAACATTTTATAAAGCATTGAAACATCATCTTAAATTTCAATTAGAAAACACTTTTAAATAAAACTACAATGACTTTCTTTTACTTTTATAAATTAAGTTTCACTTTTCTTTACTCATCTCTTAACTAGGTTACTTTTATTTCCTAATATTTCTATAAACATTAAATATTTAAATTCTTTTAAATACACCTTTTACATAACTACTGAAAATACATATCCCTATAGTTAATACTATATTTTAAACTACTTTATGTATTTTATTCTAAATTTATTGCTAATTTCATTAGCAATTTGATAGATTATTGTTTAATAAATCTATATACTTCTCATTTTAAAAGATTAACTTGATCCCTTAAGATTGATCCATTTCATGATCACTACTATAATATAAATTAATCTTTCATAAGATCTACTTACATATACTTTAAATATATGAGTCTTTATACTTTATATCTTTATTACTCAACTTTTACTTAAACATATTTACTTTAATAACTAATTCCACAATTTATTTTAGTACATTCTGACCGAAATTTATTTCTCCCAAAATTTATTTA